>VZTX01028737.1:280622-514792 GCA_013400915.1 Pardalotus punctatus | reverse complement strand
CCCCCCCCGCTGTGATGTAATGTTGTTTCTTGTAGCCATTTACCACAAGCAAGGCTGAGAGTAGCATCTTTCATTTTTTTAACATCTGATCTTCCTAATGTAAAGTACTTCTTCCCATTACCTATACTTTTAGCAACAATTCTAGCATTATTCTTTATTAAGCTGGAGAAAAAATGTTTGATTGAATTAAGCTAATGATTCTGACTGACTACCTGCTTCTCAGTATCAGTGGAAATATTTTACTATAGTTCATTTGAATACTGATCTGTATTTATAAAATAAAGCTAATACTGTCTCCATGTCACTAGCTGTGGACTGCTAAGGTGCTTCATTGTATGTTCCACACAAAATGATATGAGGATACTATGGTTTGCTTTTCTGTTATTCGTGGGATTTGTGGAAGCAGGTAGAGAGGTCAGGCAGACAGGCTCCAAGATGGCGAAGAGAGCACTTTATTTACAAGAAGTTCTTTTTATACACAGTAATAAACAATTGTCTATTGGCCAAAGACAATCCACCCCTAAAGACCTATTGGTTATGGCTCGTACACCTCTAACACTAAACACAGAGATTAAGAAAGTACAGTTTATCTATATTCTCCATGAGAGAGAAAGAAAATCCTAAAACACTGCAACTACAGGATACAGTTACTCTGTGTAGAAGACATTTGTTTGTATTTTATTTTGTCCATATTGGTCACTGGCTGAATGCAACGTTCATAAAAATTAATGCAGAATGGCATAATTACAAAATTTTGGTCACTAGTAACAACTTAATATTGCATAGATTTATTGATTAAACTAATTCCAGTATTTCTTATCTTCCAGGTGCT
Organism: Pardalotus punctatus; assembly: GCA_013400915.1. Lineage (NCBI taxonomy): Eukaryota > Metazoa > Chordata > Aves > Passeriformes > Pardalotidae > Pardalotus > Pardalotus punctatus. The sequence continues at coordinate 513,960 of VZTX01028737.1, read as the reverse complement.
TGGCCTTGTAATCTCAAAAATATTATTATTTATTATTTATTATATTTTTACTTCTCTGTATATTTTAACTTTTCTTAGATATTTTAGTAGATTGTTCTTTGAATTTAAAGAAACTTTTATTAGTATTTTTCAAATCTGGCTCTTCCTTATACAAATTTAAATTAATGCCTTTTTAGATGTTTGTCAACTAAGCTTTTAAATATCCTGATGTAGTTGATGAATTATTGTATCTGTAGCTGAAAGATGAAAAGAATATATTATAGAGATCATTGTAGATTATTGTCTCATTTCATCTCTGCTGTAGATTTGTTTTTGTGCAAGGAGAACCCAGTTATTTCAATATTATTTCATTGACAAGCATTTCTTTAGCAAAGATTTAAATTCCAAAGCACTTGACAACTCTTCAAATTGCTGATTGTTTATTTTCTGCCCTGTTTATATTTGTGCTTCATCTCTCTTCACAGAGAAAACAAGTCAAACACATTGAAGAATGGGAAGGAATCATAGAAAATTTGATGGCATGTTTGATGGGTAAATATAACATTACTGGGGTCTGCCTTCACTGGAAAAGTGTTGGCTTAAGAACCTGTAAAGTTGTATAATTTATATGATTCCAATGGGAAAAATCAAAATTTTTTTCTCTATCCGCCCACCTCCCTCTACAGACCTTTATGATGAAAAAATGAAAGGTAGCCATTAAAACATAGTGCATAAAATTGTTTCTGCTTGACTTTAACGCAAACAAAATGAGTAAATACAATTAAATAAATGTCAGACTCTTTTCTTCTTCCTATATAAGCAATGAATATATATTTTTTTAATATTACTTAATGTGTGAGTTGATCTGTTATTTGTAAGTAGTGTGGTACTAAGGAGAGAAGTTGAGTTCACAGCTTAAAAAAAAAAACCCAGAGGAAAACCTTTTTGGTCACTGACAGATTCTCTCATAACTGCAGAAGTCTACTTACGGTATTCCTCTCCTTATGGTAGAGGAAGTCTCCCAGGTAGGCAGTAAAGCATTTATCACTGACATCCTCACTTCATCTACCTGTTAGATAACTCATTTGACAGAACTGTCTCTCAGGAATAAAGATAGGTGCTTTATTATTTTTGCTAATATCTAAATTATAATGATTCCCAGAAATAAGGAGATTGGAGAAAAAAACTATTGAAAAAAAGAACAATAATTGAGACCATGTCTTGAGGCAAATCGACAAATGACTCAGTAAATGACTCGGCAAATCATCCTTACAAAAAATAATAATTTTTTAATAGTTCAGTCCCTTGAATAAAATCACTAAAGAAAAAAAAAAACAAAACAGAAAAACAAGGGCTCCAATAACTGCATTCCTGTAACAGCTTTTGCTGTTATTCCTGTTAGCAAAACTAGTTAAAGTGGATTTTTGGTTTAAGGAACAGGAACTAATAAAAATACATTTAGAACATAAGTGAGCAGGACAAGGCCAGCAATGGAAACGGAGGCAAACAGGACTATGCTTTTGTGAGGCTGTTTAAATCTGAGATAGGAGCAGGGACAGCCTACCTTTGGACAACTAAGACTTGGATCTGAATTAAGGAACTCACCTTCATACGATAGTGTGAATGAGAGAGATATTTGAACTTCTCTGCTGGGAGACCATGGTGTCACACAGCCCGGTGCTGACTAGCATCAATCTGCTTCTCTTCTCTGCTCCCTCAGCTTCCCTCACATGCTCTGGCATCTGTCTGCTGCTCAGTGACCTGGGTCAGAGCCCAGAACTCATCCAGCTAACAAGTGAGTTGTTTTACACCAGTTTAGCTCCCCAACAAGATCACTGATGAGGGTCAGACAAATGTCAGTGCTGACACAGGGAAAGACAAGGAAGAGGGCAAAAACACTCATTTGGGCAGATTTGATGAGGTTAGCTGCATCTTCCAGTTTCACTGATAAATTCTGTCTCTACATCAATCTTTAATGGAGCTTTTTGCTTTTTACTTGTTTAGAATTCTCTCTCCTACCTAAACCATAAGGACACTATGGAAACAAATGTGTTACTTTAAGTATCCAGTTTTAGGCCTAAAACAAGACAATGCTGTGGTTTTATAGGTTTAGAATTTAAGACACTGCTTGTGCAGTGATAAATTTGCCATCTTGTACTTAGCTGCAATGGTCCCATGTCACCCTGTTTCAATTCACCTGCTAAGTTAAATCAGCCATTAAGCAATAAATCTTTAAAGCCATGTAAGGGACATGTGTGCACAAATCAAATTATTTATTAACCATATACCTCAGCAAAATGTCAGTGCGTACTGAGGACCTCCTGCACACCACTTTAAAAATAAGCTCCCCAGAGCACAACTCAAAGAAATTGATTGAGTGCACTAATGTATTCTCATGTATTTCTCTTGATGCTGAATTTATCTCATGCATGAAAGATCTTGCAGGGCATTACACAAGTTCTTTATTCTTTGTTCTTGAAGGTGTTAAGCTAAGAGTTTCTAAGTATATCTAAGCATGTGCAAAAAACAACTTTTGCAAATATTTATGAAAAAAACACCAGAGTAAGGAGTGAACTTTTGCCATTTTTCTATTATTTGCTTGAATGAGTGAGAACTATTTAGTTTAATAGCAAGAGAACAAATTGCACCATGACACATACAGTATATCTGAGGTGAAGGAAAATGTGAGGATTGTACAGGGCTAAAAAAAGGTGTTTTTTCTCATTTCACTTTAATGCATTTTCCAGTCTAGTTTGCTGTTTTGATATGATTTTTATTCAAAGTGATTTCCCTGGATTTTCTCCATTTATTTCTGGATCCCTTATCTTGTTCTTTTCTCCATTTTAACCACTTCTATTTTCTCCAGTCCTCATTTTCTATGCTATCTTCCCCTTTGTGTTTTGTGACAAGAAAATGACAGATGCACAGTCTAGTTTCTAGTTAAGAAAAAATATTACAAATCAAATTTGAATAAACACTTAACAACTGGGTAGATTTATTTAGTAAATAACAGGCTTTTAAGTGTGATCTGTCTTTACAGTATGTGGTTCTATAATGTATGTTTATATAAGCCTTAATACAACTTGGTAGCACACTACAGAAACGAGTAGGTATAGAGAATGTATGTTAAAATTTCCCCAAACAATGCCTACAAGCAAGCACAGAGGCAAGTATTAATTATGCAGCTTCTGAGCTGTTCAGCTTTGCCAAATACTGTGACTGAATTTCACAAGGCAAGACATATGGTAAATGACATTGTGTCTGTCCTAATATAACAAATGTGATCCAATTTTCATGTAAACCTATTCTGACAATTTCCTTATGTGATTTACATATGCATTTTATATTAAACTATTCCCCCTGAAGCAATTGTTGTGGATTGTATACTATAATTCTATTAGCAAGGGAATACAAATATCATCAAACTTATCAGTTTCATGCTTATATTATAATGTTCCTTTAAGCATAACTTTTAGAGACTAGTTAATACTTTATTTCTATTAAAAACATTAGGGTGATGTATTTTTTTAACTTTGCTACAATATAATTGCAGCATCATTAAGAGAAAGGAATGGCACCTTAAACAGTGCACCATTTTTGTCCACAAATAATTATGAGAATCTTTGGTTGTTCCTATGCAGTGAATATTTTAAATATATTTGCTTCCATATTAAAGAGATCAATATTGATAAAGCAGCACAATAAAACAATAGTGCATATGAAGTAGTTGCAAGAGAATTTCTCTAGCACAAATTTCAAATCTGTTCATCTATGATCTGGAAAGGCTGGTGGTTCACAGGAGAAACTGTGGATTAAAATCACTATTGCGGGATAAACTAACAAGGTTTATACTAAATAAATTTTACAAAATGAAACTATTTTTTCTGCAAAATTTATTTCAGACAAATGGAGTATTAAGCATTTTTTTCTTTTTTTGCCTTTGTGAAAATGAAATAATAGCATAAAAAACCTGTTGGGTTTTTTTTTTTCCATAAAAAATTGTACATTTGAGGGTGGTAGGGTTCTCCTCAGAGACAGAATACTCCAATTTCCCACCCTCCATCACCCTGAATTTATTTTTTTTTCTCATTCTAATTTAGCAAACTTCTCAAAATGTCAAACTAGTGAAACTCTCAAAGCTCAGATGGTTCTTCAATATTCCTGTAGTACTGAGAAGGATTTTTAAAAGGAAACTGGAAACAGAAAACACTAATTATTGTGGGTCTACTGCACACAGCTTCCTTCTGCTGAAACCAGGGGAAGCATTTGCATAATCCTTCAAAGGAAGCAGAAGCCTGGGATGAGGCAGCTTCCTCCCTCCGCAAGGGTTCCTGATCAGCAGAGAACGTCTTGCGGTGTCCACATTTAGCTCAAGCATCTGGATTTCCTTGTAATGCAATTCCACCTCCAGTTTTTCACATTTAAGAGGCATTTTTCTAATTGTTTTTGATTCAGAGTAAATAAAAAACCCTAGGCATTAATGTATTTCTATAAGTATGGTCTGCTATTCATATGACTCAAGTTCACATTCCTTTTAATGTTTTCAAAACTTTACAATAGCATCTGTAACAATATTTCCAAAACCCAGTATGCACATTTGCAGTAAGATAGATCATAAATGCTTCATAAAATAAAAAAATAATAAAAATAAACCAATATTTTAATAAGCAATTACTTGTACAAAACTACACTCAGATAAAATTCAATTTCCAAATAAAATTGAGCAAGAACTCTTCATATTTTTCAGACTTCACAAAAAACTTATCAAAGATTTAAGAAAATCAGTGCATCTTGGATCCTACCCTAGGAACCTGTTTCATAGACCACTGCTGAACTTTATCACACATGTACTTTAAAAACTGTGACTTTTCTGGGAATTAGATTACTAGATTGTTCACTTACCTGTTTTCTTGTAGTTAAACTATGTATGATTTCAGCAGTGTTTGATGGTTTGATGGTTGTGTACAAGCAGAACTATCTAACCCAGAAGTGTCTTTCAGGTATAATTCTGTTATTATTTAATTAACAAGGAGAGTAGTTTGGATTTTTTTTTTTTTAATACCCAGCAGTATTGCTTTTCCTAAGAAATATTTAGAAACATTTATATCCAGTCCTTCAATCATCATTATAATCTTATTGTCATCAACTGAAATAGGAGCAGAGTGAACATTAAGAATCAAACTATCAGTCTTTGCAACAGCTGCTACAGAACAAAAGGCCTGTCTAAACAGATCGTATTATCATCAAACTAGGACATGCGTAAAGCCACCTGAAACTGTGGCTCTTAAAAGAATCAAACTTTGAACAACTAAATTTCCTAGAATTGATTAGGAAAATCACAGCTATTAAATGGATGAAATGAAGTTAATGGAGGTAGCTCAAGAAAGATGAAGTTCAGACAATAGGGTTTTTCCTTTATCTTTGCTGGGCTCTACTATGCACAGCAACAGGTTCAAAAACCATCCTATATATGTTAACATTAAGCCAGAATAGGAAGAGGTGATCAGAACTGTTTTCTGGATTATTTGAGCACCTTATGTCTTTAATAAGCTTTCTGTTTAATGGTAAAAATTAAGAAATCAGCAGCTTAATATGCAAAATTGAGAAAATACAGAAAGATTATATACATGATTGCCTGATTTGGTCTTGAGAATTTAAAAGTAATTATTTTCTCTTCATTAAAATTTTTGAAGGCTTCCCTATGTAATTCTTTTATGAGAGTATCAGTGGGGCTTTGGCCCTTAACAGTAATTTGTTTCTTGGCACTAAATTTATATTAGTATGTCTTACTGTGTCTTAATGATTGCAACTGCCAGTACAAGCCTGTCGTAAGAACATAAAACACTGTATTGTTAAAGTCTCTTTTATTTTTTAATTTTTTTTTTCTTTTTAAATACCTTTGAATTATAATAAATCTTTCCAGTTTTGAAACAGGTCCATTTAATTACTATAAATAATATACAACAAATCAGAAACTGAAATTGCTTACATCACGCATAGAGGAAAAGAGATGAACCTTGCTGGACTGTGACCACACTGGGAACAGCTAGGCTGTTCACCTTGCAGAGGGAATTCCTGCTAGATCAATTTGAAAACTTGCTTCTGCCTATATATGGAATGCAAATCATTACAGTTATGTCTACATAAACAGCTATATTTAATTACATTTTACAGGAAAACTTAGCAAAAGTAATGTGGGTACCTAAAGTAAAACAAGCATATACATTTGTGAAATATCCCAAACTACAAATGAGATAGGCAATTTGAAGCACCAAGTGGCTGAAAATACTTAAAGAGAAGGATATTGCACTTGCAGCACTTATCTACAGCCATGATCTTCTAAAGAGGAGTGGGTGTGAAGCTGTGAAGAAAAGCAATTCCATTCTCAGTAGGCCACCACAGTACATTTTCAAAAGTTTCTAATTGAAGATATGCTTCATTTGCCTTAGCTATAAAAGAAGTCACATTTACTCCTGATTATGTCTGCAAATGACCTCATAAAAAGTAGTCTTAAAAAAACCCCAAACCATAAAATCAATCCAAACAAAAGTAACATTTAGAATGCATTTTTAATTATGTAAAATTGTACACTTATTTGATCTTATTATCTACCCAATATCAAAAGAGTTAAACTCCATTAAACACAATAATTTAAAGCTATTTTGATTGCAGGTATATTATCTTTATTAGGAATATGCTTCATTCTAAAATGAAAAGGCCATATATTAAGGCTCTCAAAAACAATATATGAAAATAATAATAGTATTGTGACTAATGTATTATTCATAGTCAGTATATAGAGTGAAGCCTTCAGAAAGTTGTGATGAAAATGTTTAATAAACTAGCACAAAGTTATCATAAAACATGTAAGAAAAAAGAAAAATTATGATGCACAAATTGTATTGATTTCACTGGCAATTAATTCTACATGGATATTGGGACTAGAGGGCTTTTAATGCCACAGCCTAAGCATGCCTAATCTCATATTTAACACTCTCAGCCATACCTAAACACACAGAGATTTATGGTTCATTCTGTTAAAGGTACTTAAAAATTGCAGAATTTTAGATTATTTAGGGATTGATGGGCTTTTTTAAATTGGGTTGCTTTGTTTTTAGGGGAGGTGAGGTTCTTTTGTTTTGGTTTGGTTTTTTTTTTTAAATAGAGTGGTAGAAAAAAGGAGTCAATGCATTTTAAACAGATACTTTATGTCCTAGAAACAAACAAACAAACAAAACAACAAGATACGTTAAAAACCTTGCAAGTAGTTTGCATAATTTAGCTTCTAGGAAAATATGGGAAAAGAAAAGGGGGATGGTAATTTATCCAAGTTTGCTTTCATTTTGTGCACAAATAAAACATGTCTGGGAGATCCTTCCAGTCACACCTCTAGTATACTTTGACAGTGAGACTAGTTTTGCCTAATTATATATTTCTATCAACCTTAACAAATCATGTGAACTCTAGCTGTCGATGGTAAACAGTAATTGTTTCAGACATGCCCTTTTGTTTATTGAAGGATAAAGAAATGTACAGATTTTTTTAAAATAAAATATGCATTTCTTTCTACTGATTAAAAAGTCTGCATTGAGGCCAAGCAGATATGTGATGTGAGCAAGAATACTGTGCAATTTGCACAGTCAAGAGACTCACATACTTCCTTGGCCAAGCACTGCTGGACAAAGCCTTCAGTGAGAGCATTATCTCATCTTTAATGTCACAGCTTTTGCCTTCTACATAGAATTTTTGGTCAATCCAGACAGAATAAAACACTGCAAAGCCTACATAGAGGATTTGCTTGCTTCAAATAGGAACCAGAACAACTGTGAATTCCATCACATTTCACTGAAAAAAATTTTCAGATTTCATATTGGGGAAAAAAAGAACCTTTGTTTCCTGACTTGAAACAGGAATAAATAATGAAATATTGGCAATTTGAATACTAATTCCAATCATATTCATTTATAATTTCTTTCAAGCTTCTAATTTTCAGTTTCTCTATGTAAAGTCTCCTGGAATGTAGGTATACTGTTGTAAAAAAGTTCTCAGAGCTCAAATTTTGCTGACCATAAAGCAGTATGGTTCAGTGCCTGATGGCTTTGTCCTTTATGCCACAACCCTCCATCTGTCCCAGCATTCCAAATGGATCCTACTGAACTTTACTTGAGCAAATAATATGTACATATGAACCAAAAAAGTACCTCTCTACAACTGTGGTTCAGAGGTCAATTTATGGTACTTTCTCTGACCTCAGAAAATCAAGGAAAATACACACAAGTTCCAATATTTTCTGTTCTTGTTCAAAGAAAAGCAAATATGCTAGATCTTATTTTGTATCAGGAAATTGTTCATATAACTAGACTCTACAATGTTTTTTCCTACAGAATTTGCATTCATGTTATTTTGAGTTTTATTTGAACAACCTAGATATTTCACTAAACGTTTTAAAGAAATACATAAGAAAATCTGTAATTATCATAACTTAACCCCAACCAACAACAAACCACCACTTAGTCATTCATCCACTCCCCTGCCCCTCCACAGGGATGAGGAAGAAAATCAGAAAAAGGTAAAACATATGGCTTGAGAGAAACAGTTTAATAATTGGAAAAAAAAGTAAATTATAATAATAAAACGATAACAACAATAATAATATCATTGTAATGAAAAGGAGAGGGAGACTGATGAATAAAACCCAACAAGTGACACACAACACAGTTTTCCACCACCTGCTGGCTGATGCTCACTCTGCCCCCAAGCAGCGATCGGCCCCTCACAGGCAGCTGTCCCCAGTTTATATACTGAGCATGTTGCTTTATGGAATGGAATATCCCTTTGGCCAGTCCTGGTCAGCTGTCCTGGCCATGCTCCCTCCTGACTTCTTGTGCAGCTGTTCTCTAGCAGAGCATAGGAAACTGAAGACTCCTTGATTTAGAGTAAGCACTACTTAGGAACAACTAAAACATCAGTGTGATGTCAACATTATTCTCTTACAAAATTCATGATACAGCACTGTATCAGCTACCAAGAAGAAAATTAACTCTATGCCAGCTGAAACTAGGACAAAAAAGTACTAATTTTGCCCATTTTATTAATTTGATCTATTTTTTCTTCTCCTGAGGAAATGTACCTTCTCTCTTCAACAATTCTTTGAAACTGCTCTGATAGTTTTGAACTTACATCTTTGAAGAGGGAAGGGTATGAGCCAAAGGGAACTCGTATGTTGTTATATGTAGTGTGCACTTGTGGCCACTAAATATAATTGGCACGATAAACTGTGCTTCTGCATAGCTAACTGGTTTTTAAGCTGGTTGAACTGAGAGAAAAATAGAAGTGGGGAAGCTTGTTTATTTCACAGAAAGTTCTAGTAAGTTAGTCAGCTCATGAAGTTTATATGTGCTTTTCCTTATTTATTTAATTAGGGGCACCCAACAGGCCAACATATGCAATTTAATGGTGTAATTTGCAGAAGTTACAAAAGGCAGAATCCCTGCTGAAAATTTAAAGAGGGAGTGTACCTATTTTCTGCTTCTATTACTTCATATAATGGCTTCCCAGATGATACAGAATGGCAAGGAAGCAAAATGCTGATGATGCATGACTTACACCAACTGCTTGTGAATTGAAAGCAGATGTGGACAGTGGGAGGCTGACCATTTCTAATACAAGTTACAATATAAGTAACTGGGGAAAAAAAACCATAACAAAGTCTAAGAGTAGTGTTAAAAAATATGTCATAGTTGAAATGACTCCTTTCAAGAGAGTAGAAAAAATGACAGTCACCAAAATAACAAAAAGGAAGCTCTATCAAACATATTGTGCAATGAAATATAAGCCATAAATATAATGGAAATAGGTAAAGCACAAAGACATTGATGTGATCATGTATGTTGCTATGTATATATGAAATTTCTTTGGATTTTAAGTTTTACAATAAAAACACCCATAGTATTGGAACCTGAATACCTCTAAGTATCATTGTCATTGCACTGGTATAAATGCACTATTTCGTACAGAAATTTTTTTGTTAAAGAAGGTGCACATTATATACATACACACTGCTTTTAACTATACTCTTGATTATTCTTAGGTGATCTGGAAAAGGGGAAAACAACCAGATCTGTTTCCACTAGCACAAATTCCTGAGTCAGTACACTTTTCATTACCTATATTTTCATTACAAGTTTCACCATTTTCAACTATTCCTTGTCATAGTACTCTGATTATTTGAAATTCTTTACCTTCCCAGGTGCACTGTATTTCTCTCTTATTGACCTTTTCACAAATTAACATTATTTACAGGCCTTTGGGGTTTTACCATAGCAAAACTTTCTCTAAAAGCAAGATACTGTAAGGGATATTCATAGCTTTTATCTCCCCAGTTCTTTTTGGTATCAAAACAAAATAACCTCTTTCCTATCCTCATTTTAGCAGACTTCTTTATTAAATATCAATGCTAAATACCCTTAATTAATGTCAAAGCTCTCTTGACGTTTTCAGGCTGTATCTTATCCAAGTTTGTATTCTGTGTACTGCAGTGAAGGTTATTAGTCATCTGAGACTATTTTACTAGAGCCTTGTTAAATCACTTTCTACAGACTGTGACAACATTTAACTTTCTCTGCTAACATTATTTTTCCAGCTCTCAATAAGTTTTTGGATATACTTATAACAGTTGCCTGTTTTTATTCCTGCTCCCTTCAGATTAAAGATCCATTTGGCTTGGGCGTTTTGGCAGCTTTCAAAGAGTAAGACCATTCATCCTGGTTTGATCCTCATTCCAACTCCATGTTTTTTCTTTCTTCTTGTGAAATTTATGTCTTTTTTGGAATATGGAACTTTTCTTCCTTTCCTAATACTGCAGTTAAAAATTTATATGACATTTTTGCATCAGCAGATTCACATTTCAATAAATTACTTCTTACAAGCTCTTAAAATCTATCTTGCCCTATCACTGTTATTCATTGGGATCTTTGCCAGGGACTTTCATGAAAAAATGGTATCAATATCACTCATGAGTTTTCAGTATTACTTAAAAGCAGGAACCATTTTGTACATGGGGGGAAAAAAAATCTATTTTCAAAGCTAAGAAAAAGACTAGAAAGAAAATGTACAAGAAGTTCTTGAAATATGCAAAGAAAAATATATTTGAAGTGAAGTTTGTTGTATTTTGGGATTAAAGAACATGGTAGAAATGCAGCTGGTTTTCAGTTTTCTTGATAGTATGTTTAGATTATTAATGGAGGATCAGATAACAGTTCTGGTCACTTTATCCCAAGATTTTAGAACCAGTATGAATGATTATTGCTCTCTCAGTCTGTATGCATAGCCTACAAATTGCTTTACTTCTTTTTCTTTCTGATTTACTTTCTCAAGTGTGAGCAAACTAGTCAATGAATTGATCTACCCAGAAAACTTAGAATAAATACTATGTTCTCTCTGCACCTGGAGAAGGAGCAGATGCTGTCAGGAGTAGTTTAGCACTTCAACAGACTGCTTCTGTCTACATATCCAGTGACTTTTGCTAGTTCAGTAGTCTGATTTCCTTAAAGTTTTGGCAGGAAATATGTTCTAGTTCATACTTTTATCTTTTCAATGAGATATAATACACTCTAACGCATTTAGGCCTAATTGTCACAGTAATATTATCTCAAACCAAAGACTTTTAAAGTATGAAATTACAACCAGTAATTTAAATAAACAACCCTGGATTCATTTTGCTACATCATTGCATTTAAAAAAAAAAAAAAAAAAAAAAGGCCATATTTTGAGTTTTTTTNAAAAAAAAAAAAAAGGTCATATTTTGTGGTTTTTTTGTTTCCATAAGAAGTTTTTCCTTTCTCTGCTAATCAAGGTCCTTCTGGTCCTTAATTGTCCTCCACATAAAGTACTGCTTCCCAGAAAGGTAGGCTACCTTCACATTTTAAAGCACGGGAGGGATGGATGGCAAGATGAGCAGTTGGCTCTCAGTTTTTCTCCAGAAGAGGCAGGGCTATTTAGTCTCACAAAATACATTATTTCACATTTCTATGTTGAATTTTTTTGATTCTTTTCAAAGTTTGCCTCTCTTTATCCCACAAGGTGCAGGATTAACTTTCTAATTTTTATTCAGTACCATGATAGTTCAGATAGATGAGCCAAAACATCTGCCTGGTACTGTGTATTGTAACTCAAACCTTTGTACCATACTCCTTTGCTCAGAGTAGACATGATCTGAATCCTTACAACACCTCACAGAAGGTACTTAAATATCTAATCCTCATTAGTCTCACTAAGATTGATAGCTTAGGGCATCAATTGCATGCAAACATTTCCAGTCCCTGATCCTGCAGCAACAAGGGTAAGGAGTTCTTCATCAGTGAGCTAACTGAGTGTAGAATTTGATATAAAATATGACTGTAATTAATTATTAGGAAAACATTATTATAGGCTTACCATAACATACTTATGCAAGGTGTCAAAAAATGGAAAATTTGCACCTAGTGTTCTTAATTCCAGTATTCAAACTAATAAAATTTTTAGCATTTTTGTCTGAGTTATTACATATTATGGATACATTAATTGCCTTTGTTAATTCAGAGTAATTAGCAATCCTAATTTTTGCTCATGTTATGAAAACAAGTTAGTTAATCAAAATGTTGTCTAAATAAGGGGAAGTATTATGCAGTACAGAGTGCTCATCACTTGTGAAACAAGATCTTCTGTTTGAAAAGTTCTCCAGAATTCAGTTAAGCTATAAACTGCATCAAGCTTGGGGTTATTTTTCTGCTTTTTTATCTAATTATGCTTTATCTTTCAACAAACTGCTTCTCAATACCTCTTTTGTACTGAAAAAAAAAAAGCCCTCCAGAAATCAAAGCTGCTTATCTCCATCACTGGCTTATTTACTTATCTTCATCTTACAGAAATGTTGACGTGCTCCCTGTCCCATTGGTGCCTCTGTGAATGACAATTGGATGTTTATATTTCCAGTCCGTAACTGATGGATTAAATGTATCTAAAACTTCTTCTGTCTTTGATATTTGAGGTGTGTACATTAATACATGTGTGACCGTACTAACTCATATAAATGTTAATTACTGACACAGTCATACACTATCCATTTATATTCATAAGTATTGATCACACTTATCAGCTTGGTTTCTTATGATCTTTCTAATCTTTCAGTTAGAACTTTTAAAAGTATCCTAAATACGCATTTGTATATCTACACTCCATGTAATGAAATCAATATATTTTATGCAAAATTACTCCTTTATAGATTTTGCTTGACATACCATTTCAAGAGTGAAGTTATAATCTTGAATACGCATACTGTTGATTTACAGCTGGATGATGCATGTGGTCAACTGGGCTTTGCTCTGTATTCTGATGTGTAAGAGCCACCTTTGAAGTAGCCATCTTGGAAAAAATTGCTTTTCTTTTTATTTTGCAGTAAGATTTTGTAGAAATTAATATATTACAAAATAATTTTAAAATTTAATCCCATGCAGTGGACAGTGATATATCTATTTAAATCTGAATTTCTGATACAGTAGAAATTCCTGTTGTTGCTTTGCTTTTACAGATGAAACTATGGTCACACAAAGACAACTGAATTTCAGTTTTTAGGAGAGGCTTGTTTTGACACTATTCTCCATTTTACAGACTGAACAGAAGAATGTAACGGAGCATGTAACAGAATAACACACTGTTTTGGGTTGGATGTGGCCTTAAAGATCATCTACTTCCAACCCTTCCCCTGTCATGGGCAGGCAGACCACCCACCCACTAGACAGGTAGTTCAGGGCCCTGTCCAATCTGGCCTTGAACTGGCATGGTTGCTATAACTTCTATAGGAAGATTTCCCATCCCAAATATTACTGCTGAGAAGCTATCAAAAAAGGAAACATTCAAACCCCAAATAGTTAACAGTGTATTTTGTATGCCAGCTGTAATCGAGTTAGCTGAATAACATTGCATACTACAATTCAGTGAAACTGTCTTTTATAAACCACATAAATAATATAAGGTTGAATATTGCAGTTTTAAAGGAGAGAGGTTTTTTGACTGGTGTACATCCTGCAGCTGGTATGTTCGAGCATCCAGTCCATTACAGTGTCTGAAAAATACATTAATTAGTAAGAAATGTCTTCAGCAAGACTTGTATTTTTTTTTTTTCTGCATTCTACTGCTAAGATGAACTGATGTGACTTGGAAGACTTTTCAAGCAGAGTATATTAATTTGGCACAAAGAAAACTATATATGTATAAAGCTTTGCACTTACTTGCAGGCTACAATAATACTCTCAGGGATCTGAACGAAATAACACTCTGAGGAACAGCTTATAAAAATATTGATCTTTCTTTTCACTTTCCTTCTCCCCCCACCCCCACACCCCATATATTATTGCCTACAAGCAAAAAATTGAAAATACACGTGTATGAAGGAACAATTTGATCTGTCTTTAGATAAAGATGGATCATAAATGATCTAAGTTGTATGAGAAAACACTTTTAGTTTCCATTTTCTGCTTGTAAAGAGTTGCTGTTCTTTTGCCATGAATCCATAGGTAATTCTCAATTAATCATTTCACAGTATTAAATTAATTTTAAATGAGACCAGATGGGTAGAGTTAGATTCCTTGGGAAGTCATGAAATCTGTTTTCTTCATAGTTTCTGTGGTGCCTGAGAGGCTTTGCTGTGTCTGTTTTTTCTGTCATTATGGCAGATATTTTTTTTGGAGGGGGCGGGTTGTTTTGGTTTAGTTACTCTTAACATGTATGACACCACTAATAATAATGCCATAATTTACATGACAGCTCCTAGACTAGTAATATTTTGAAAAAAACTTACCCTGATTAATTGTGCCTGAATATTTATGGCAACAATTCAGGGATACTTGTTAATGTTCTAGAGGACTCAGGGTGAACATGGGGGGTTTAGGTAAAATGGTAACTGCTGCCCAAATTCCTGTCATTCATTTATGTTAATCATGGACAGAAAATATTTGATACTTTTTTTTTCAAATGTGGAGGTTGGGAGTTGTGGTTTTTTGGTTTTGGTTTTTTTTTAAGTTAAAAATTGTAAGGACAATTTGCTGCTTTCTTTACTCTGCAAAAATCCTCACACATGTGAAAAATTATTGTAAACATATTCCCAGATACAGATTGACTCAGTACATGAATTTATATAAATCTGAATATATAATTACTTGAAGAGGAAAAACTGATACCGCACTTCAAGATATCACAGTGAATTATTAAAAGCAACAGGATGTTGTGCAATAGTATTCATACCATCAAAAAATAAATTATTTTGTATTTTAATATTGGGTATGTGGTAAAATTTCATGTGTTGGAAGGAGCAGACCAAGTAGACCAGAAACTTTAGTATCCCCTAGTTTCAGATTCCTTAATTTCAAGTGCTTTTACCTTATTATCTCAGGTCCAGCTAGTAATATATAAACACAGCATTGCACATCAGAAATGTTCTGACTCTCATATGTAGTTTTGTAGGATATTACTGATTAAGAGGAACAAATCAATATGAAGTGACTGTTTATTTACGAAGAAAAAACTAAGCACTGTTTATTGCAGATTGAAAAAAAGAAAAAACACACCAAACCAACCAACCAACCACAAAAAAACCACCAAACCAAAAAAACATTTTCATTATGTTCTAGATACTGAAAATTCAAATTCTTCATATCTAACTCAGTCCTGGTAAGATCTAAAGTTGCAGAGGATTTAAATTTTTTTATCCATCAGAGAACATAGAATTTCAGCTAACTGGGAACTGGCCTGGTAGAAACTCTTTTGCCTGAACATTTTTATTATTCAACAAGCATACAAAGCCATCAAAATCAATAAAAATCATCATTAAGAGATTATATCCTTTATCCCTAAAAATATAATCTCCTGTAGTACAATGCAGCATGTTAAGACATGCTTTATTCCCAATTCTCTTGTTTGTATTTTCCTTTTCCTCTATCTCTGATTCATTTCTTCCACAGCACTTACCAGACTCTCATACTTTTCAAGCATTTTGTCTGTGTTTCCACTTTGATTCTGCTTATCCTAAGTGTGTGTGAAGGTCAGATATCGGGGAACTGATGGCGTGCTAGCACATTTTAGGAGAGAGAAGAGTTCCTTTAGACTCCCTGTGGTCTGGTCCTGTGGACTGATTGCACTTTTACTTTATTGGAACATTTTACATGTGCTCCTGGGGCACATCTTATTTAGCTACACACACCAATTACATATGCAAATACATATATATTTAGATAGTGGATAGACAGATATAAGCTAGAGGCACTGTTAAACGGCCTTTATACTAATTTCTTTTCTTTACAAAGATGGCTGCCTGTTCCCATGTTTTGATTCCCTCCACTTTTTTATGCTTCAGTTTCTTTTAGCAACTGTTAAATATCTTTTCTCTATCTATATGTTTATATAACCTAAAAGAGGTTACATCTTCTGGGTGTACAAGAGTAACAAGAGTGACAAGAAAATGTCAATCTCCTTGTTATTTATAAAGGCTGAGATAGAAAAACATGGGTTTTCTTTTTCCCTGAAGTAAAACTTGAATGTTGCTGAAAAGTCTTCCATCGAACACTTTCCACAGCAACTCCACTAATAATAATGAAAATTCAAAAGCAGGTAATTCCGACTAATTAAGCCTTGGAGTAAAGCAAAGAAATGCAGCATTTTAAAGTGCTTATTGCATTTCATAACTCTGTGAGCATTGGAAGGCTATTATAATAGCCTTGCTTACAGAGAGGTCACATGTGTGCCAGCAGTCCTGGTATCAGCGACCAGCCCCTTCTGAAAACAGTAAATTTGACCTCAGGAGGCATATATCATCACATGACTAACAAGTGAATGTGAGGGTACAAGAGCTCCATGGAGAAGGAAGTCCTCAGAAAGATTTGCATTTAAGAAGACTTCAGAGGGTTCACTGGATCCTGCAAATGTATAAGCAGAAGAGAAAATTCCAGCTAGAACAATGTTTCCTCAGGAGTACTTTTAGAAATAAAGAAGTTGCATCTGCAAGCTTCCTTGTCCAGTGACACTTACCTTGTGAATGTGTTAATATCCAGTATATACCAACTATGACTTGTTGGATTTTCTCATAATATAACAATATAAAGCCTTCACTGAAAACACTTTCTTCTCTTCCATTCTGCTATAAGGAAAACAATTTTTTTATTTCTATCTTTTATCAATAAGAGCTGATTTGAGACTTTAGTTTTCAACATTCCCATCTTAAAAAGAAACTTAATTCTTGGTAACATTCACAGCCACGGCTCGTTCCTTGGAATTTTCCGTTATTGCCTTTGCAGGTTGATCATTTTTATGGGAATTTCTCTACAGCAGTAGCATGCTGTCAAATGCTTAAAATCTGTCACTGTGTTCTTGATTCAGCTGTTTAAACTGTGAGAGCTAAATTCTGCTTCAAAATTTGCAAGTGTGAAAGCAATGAAAAAATGTCTGCACAAGTCTGCATGAGTGAAAAATGTAACCTCATCTATCTTAGACGTGCAATGCTGTGATCAAAACTTTAATCATGACTGACTCCCAGTCAAAGCAGACAGAACATGACTGGTTGTGTCTTTGTGGTCTTTGATCCCTATTCCTTCATTTCAGCTTGAGCAGACACTGGAATTCTTTGAAAGCAGTTTGGCTTCTAGATGCTCCTTTATTTATTCATTATATATTTATTTATTATTTATTTATCTATATATTTTTAATATATTTGATTACTTGTTAAAATCAAGAGCATAAATATTCACAGAATTGGCAAAATTTACACCAATTTAAAGGAATTCAAAAGGTAAATTTCCAGAGTTTTAAATTGTTTATTCATGTCTAAATACTCTATACCAATCACCTTCTCAATTCTCTAAAAATTTGTAAAGCACCTAGGAAAATCAGTGCTTTTTCACACTACTATTATTGATTTTTATCTTTTTAGCTACTTTTACCACAACAGTATTCCTGGAGTGTACAATCACCTGCTATTTAAAAACCAATATTTTAGTTGATATTTTTGCACTTTCCTATTAACAGGGAATTTATTTTTTATACTTTTCAATTCATATAGTAAAAGGAATACATTTTTGCTACTGTCATTTATGTATGTCAAGGATTTTCAAGTATGCTATTACCTGCTTTTCATTTTTTACAATAAAAAATAATTTCCACAGTTTCATAAAGAATTATCAATAATTATTAAAAAAAACCCAAACCTGGTTTGGACCTTTCTCTCTGGTTTGATTCTTGAATATCTTTTATCATAAGGTTTCTACACTTTTCATTGGAAAATGTTAGGCTGACTATTTCAACAGCCCCAAGTTTTATGCAGCTGTGGTTTCAATTCTGTGTAGCAGACATTAATTTTCAGGTTTGAGTGCAGTTGTCTTGCTTTATAATTCTGATCTCTGTTAAATATTTTATACTTCTGCTTCTGCGAAATTATTTTTTTCAGCAGTCTTATACTTAATCAGTGACTCATATTTTTTGAAAGGTTTCTGGAAAGATTTTTATTAACGAACTGTATTTTCCATTGTTGCCTATCTCCAAAGTCAGAATACTAGTCTGACACCCTCAGCAAATTTGCTGATGACACCAAGCTGTGCGGTGGAGTCGACATGCTGGAGGGAAAGGATGCCATCCATAGGGACCTTGACAGGCTTAAAAGGTTGGCCTGTGTGAACCTCGTTTAACAAAGTGCAAGGTCCTGCCCTTGAGTCATGACAATTCCAGACACACCTACACGGCTGGGCAGAGAAGCGAGTGAGAGTTGCCCTGCAGGGAAGGACTTGGGGGTGATGGTTGACAGAAAAGTCAACATGAGCCAGCAATGTGGGCTCGCAGACCAGAAAACTAACCCTGTCCTGGGCTGCATTAAAAGGAGCAAGTGGCCAGCAGGTCAAGGCAGGTGATTCTGCCCCTCTATTCTGCTATCCTGAGATCCCGCCTGGAGTACTGTGTACAGTTCTGGTGTCCCCAGCCTAAGGACATGGAACTGCTGGAGCAAGTCCAGAAGTCCATGAAGCTGACAAGAGGACTGGAGCACCTCTTTGAAGAGAGTCTGAGAAAGCTGGAGCTGCTCAGCCTGGAGAAGAGAAGGTTGTGTGGAGATCTCCCAGCAACCTTCTAGTATCCGAAGGGGGTCTACAGGAAAGATGCAGAGGGACTCTGGTTCAGAAATTGTACAGACAGGACAAGGAGAATGGGTACAAATTGAAAAAAGAGGAAATTTAAGTTAGATATTAGAAGAAATTTTTCACTGTGAGGGTGGTAAGACACTGAAACAGGTTGCCCTGGCAGCTTGTGGATGTCTGAACCCAGGCAATGTTCAAAGCTAAGCTGAAAAAAGCCTTGAGCAACCTGGTCTAGTTGGAGATGTCCCTCTCCACGTCAGGCACGGTTAAGACGAGACGAATTTTAAATTACATTCCAATACCTTAACATTTTATGATTTTATGATTCTTCTTTTATTTTACCAAAATCTGTCTCTACATCAATACATTATTTTCCTGTCATAACTTCCCATTCAATTTTAGGATAGAAGCAATGATGAATTTGGGTAGTTCTAAGGCAAAATTTTTCTATTGTCTGTGAAGAGTCTCTGCTATAGTCAGGTGTTCACTGCACTGTTGTTCTTGAGATTCTCAAGTTTATTTTTTTTTTTAAATTTCAGGAGTTAAACATTTAGGCTATGCAAAAAACCTCAGTGAGATATTACAAATCACAGTAGTGTTATGACAAAGGACTCTTCAGGGCTATTTTTTATTTTGTTCACAAAAAGGAGGATGTCAATAACATTTACTCCTATATGGATAACATCTGATTCATGCAGAATCCCCTCAAAATAATTTATAATAAGGATTATTATTCCATATGAATCTCCCCTTGCATGTTCCAAACTTGTTTCTATTCATCTGTCTGGTCAATATGTTCTGCTATACCATCTGGGAATTTGTCATTTCAGATCACGACTTGTTTTCTAATGTTGCATACAGAAGTTACAAATAGCATTGTATAATACCTTTAATTATTGGTAACATAATCTAGTCCTCTAAAGTATATATAAAGTTAGTGTTTCAGAGTTCCTGGTGTTGGGTTGTTGTTTAATTGTTTCTCTATTTTATTATTATGTTATAGAAATGAGTTTGTGAGAATTCAGTTATTACTTACTGACACTTTCTACGTGGCCATATCACGCTCTTTTTTAAGAGCGTAGCTGTGCATTTTTATAATCCAGAAATGGAGGGTTTTTTTAGTATCTTACATATGAAAGACTGAGCCTAACCTTAAAATACTATCTTTTTACATTCCACAAAAGCCTTTTCAGAATAAACTTTATAACCAACATTACTTAGAACTGGTGAGAAAACAGAACCTATCTTTAAGTTTTTAGAAATGTTATCAGCAGTAAAAACTGCAAGTCTTAAGCTTTATTTTTTTAATGCATATTTCATATGTAACATGGTTGATAATGAAATACCACCAGTGAAGATGTTTCCCTGATTTAAAGTATTATAA
This sequence comes from Pardalotus punctatus, assembly GCA_013400915.1. Lineage (NCBI taxonomy): Eukaryota > Metazoa > Chordata > Aves > Passeriformes > Pardalotidae > Pardalotus > Pardalotus punctatus. The sequence goes on along the minus strand of VZTX01028737.1, from coordinate 493,449 downwards.
AGTTTAAGGTATATGAAGGCATTATCGATTAATGGTGTATCAATTACATATTAGAATTCTATTCTTTGTGCATTTTTGCCCCATATTTTCAACAGTTTTGGAAGATTGGAGAGCTGTGAGCCAGCAATGCTGTGGAAGTTCAACTTTCCTCTTTATCTTCCTACTAAAAACAAATATATTCAACATGGCCTTCAAAATGTATGTGGAGGATTGAAAACTGACAAAAATAAGCAATGTAGAGTTCATACCACAAAATCCTTGCTTTTTTGACAGATCAGATTCCTTTTTATGATGGCCAAAAATAATGTTGTGAAGAGTCTGATAAGTAAGGTTTGCAGTAAATAGTTTTTGAAGCTGTGAAAAATGGAAACAAAAAAAGGAAGTTCTCAAAAGACATATCAGCTGCTAAAATTAAAGTGGATACATTATTCAGTACTGAAAATCTGATTCTTTTTTGCTTTTTTTTTCATTTTGCTACTCATGTAAAGTTTAACATGTTGACTAACTTAGAATGGAAAAGAAAATGTGTATCTAAGATTGGCAAAGCTAAAAGATTGTTTCAGTATCATATACCAGCAATGAATTCTGAGAAAAGCAAATCTTTTTTGTTGGTAGCAAAATTAAAACCACCTAGTTCCCTTGTTTAGATTCCCTGAGTGAATTTGAATCTGGGCTTGGGGTTGGATGTGCTCATAACATCCAAGGTACAACAACTGATAATTTTTTTCCTGTGGTTTTGATGTCTGCAATGATGCTCTACCCTGCAGGGTTCCTGGTGTTCAGCATGGTTTGACATAATGCTTAGTCTTTATTTCTGTGAATATAGTGAAAAAAGTCACTCTACTTTACTTACTCAACCCTTTGATAATATCATACAGTACATTTTCAATTTCCTATATTTCTGTAAAATTTTGTCCAAATTCACTGTGTTAAAAAAATTTTCAGAAGAAATAAAGTATACGCTTATTTTCTTATAAAAATGCCTGAAAGTCAATGCAGTAACAAATGAAAAAGAACAAGGTGCAGCAGGAAAGGGAAAAGAGAGGGAGATTTTATTGCAAGCACGTGGCATAAAAAGGAAACATGGATGAATTGGTTAAGTGACTCTTCATCTGCTAAAATGTAAATAAAAGCTTTTCATAATTTCATTATCCTCTTTTAGTTACTCTTTTCTGTGTTTCTTTCTTTTTTTTTGTCTTCCACTCACAAAAATTAAGATGTATTGCAATAAATTACCAACTTGTATTTGGATGCAATACAGTATAATAAATGCAGCCTGATTTTGTAATTATGTAGAAAATTACCTCCTGATGTTCAAGAAAAGGCTTCTTCCTTCTTCATGGAGTAGCTGGTCAGTATACAATGATTACCCCATACAATATTTTTAATGTTTTTAAAACACTGCCTGGTGGGAAAAAAAACAAAACAATGAGGCAAACAAAACAAAACAAAAAAACAGGAAAAAAATTAACCCTCCTCCCCAAATATTAGAAGTGCATACCTTGTCCCTCAAAAGGGCATGTGCCAATCATGTATTTTTTATTGCAGCTCACAGTTATTTATATTTCACTATAACTTAATACATAAAAATTATGCCTTATAATTTAACAGAAATCAAAATATTTTTTCTCTCTGTCAAAACCAGTTGGTTTAAGCAATTTCTAGTTCAGGTGACAACTGCTGGGAAATCAAACCCTGTTTTAGAAATAAAGTAACCTTAAGGGAAAGAAAATAATTTATTCTGTCAAGATGGAGTTTCAGGATTTTTTTTTAATCAAGACTGACTTATTGCCATAAGTGTTTTTATACCACTGTATGGGAACCTTTTTCACAACTCCTACTTACAATTATTAGCAGAATATTGAAAAATAATGTTGGTAGTATTTTAGGACAATATTTTGTTTTTTCTTGTTGGTACATCACTTTATACAGTTAGACTGTTTTTTAATTAATGCTGCAAGTTTAGGTATTTCTTTGTCACACTTCACCATTTTTCATCTTTGAAATACTGAGGCTTTCTTAGAATCTCACAGAACCACAGCACAGAAGGGACCTCTCGTAGTCATCTCGTCTACCCCCTTATCATGCAAGGCTGCCTAGAGCCAGTTGTTACCCAGCAGCATGCGCAGATAACTTTTGAGTAACCCCAATGATGGAGACTCCATAACCCCCCTGGGCAACCTGTTCTGGTATTGTCACTCACAGCAAATGTTTCCTGATATTCATATGGGACATTTGTGCCTGTTGCTTCTTGTATGTCACCAAGCACCGCTGAAAAGAGCCGGGCCCCGTCCTCTTTCACCCTCTCTTCAGGTATTTACTTACATTGATGAGTGCCCCCCTAAGGCTTCCCTAGGCTAAACAGTCCCAGATCAAGGTATATCTGCCTTACACAATGGGCTACATGGACACTTCTGACAATAGATACTCAAGACCTGAACTATAATCTGCCTGTGCTCAGCTGGCTGTAGTGATCTCCTCTGTAATATCATCAGCACTATTAAATTTTCACCAGCAATACAAAAAAACTTAAAATCATACGGGAGTGACATTATACATAACTTTGATCCAATACAAGGAGAATTTTTCATCACCTTTATCAAAATTAGCCAATGCCTTTGCAATTTCATGTACCAAGCAGTACTTGCATATAAAAGTTGCTAAAATCAATAAGTTCAATGTAACATAATCCTACATCTGTTAGAAACAAATTGAGATCTGATAAGAGCTTCAGACTTAAGACTAGGGATATAACGGTAGCTGCTTTGTGCAACTGATATTGTTGGTTTTTCTTTCTTTTAATTCTTATAGGTCCAGAATCATTCCAGAAAAAAAAAGGTAAACATTAACTGCAAAACTGAAATTTTGAATTACTGCTTTTACAAAGGAAGTAAAGGATGTGATACTTCTGTTTTACTCCTCTTAGGGGATGTAAGGTGTGTAGTGCATAGGGAAATTAGGCTTTGTGAAGAAATCTGAATACGCACCTCACCTTCTCACAATAGTATGTTTGTAGGTAACGACAATGCATTTTCATCGGTCATATTCGTATGTTTGGAGGGAGAGACTTCAGGTATGAAGTGTCATCCTCCAGCACCCCCAAACCCTTCTCTGCAGAGCTGCTTCTCAATCTATTCCTCCCCAAGCCTGCACTAATACTACCCTGACCCAGGTGCAGCACCTTGCACTTGGTTTTGTTGAGCCACACCAGAACTTATCCAGGTCTCTCTGGATGGTATTCCATCCTTCAGGTGTGTCAACCGCACCACTCAGCTTGATGTCATCTGCAAAATTTGTTGAGGGTGAACTCAATCCCTTCATCTAAGTTGTTAATTAAGATATTAAGTAACACCGGTCCCAGTCCAGACTTCTGAGAGAGAAGGACATTGTCTGGAACTGCTTCAAAGGCTTTGCAGAAGTCCAGATAAATTATGTCTGTACCCTTCTCTTGTTCATTTATATTGTCACGCCATCATCAAGGTTGTTTCTAATAAAGGCGAGTGAGAGTGGAGGGGAAGCAGGTATGTTTTGTAAGGCTGAGTACTGGATTTGTCTGGGATAGAGGTCCCTGTCTGGGACTAAGCTGCCTACTGCAGTTAAAAAACAACAAGCCATTAAAACTACAGGGATAGCAAGCCAGAATTTAGTAGGTGGCTTAAAAACTCAAGGCTAATTTGTACTTTTGGAGCTTCAAGTGAGTAATGAATTCAAAACACCTGTTTCATCCTTGTTGGACACAGCTCAAATTATAGCAAATTTTTTAACTCAAGTACTCTGGGAAGATTTTGACCTTTAGTATTGTGTGAGACTGCACACTTACCCACTGCAATTCCAAGTTTAAAATTGCCTTTAATATTTACCATCTTCACAGCATAAGAATTAAGGGGGTTTATTTGATATTATACAAATGATTACATTTCTATTGTACACATCTTTGGGAAATGGTGTTTATACAAAGATATTGGATAGATTAATAAATCCTCATATGTTTGAATTGAAAATAGTTGGGCTGCTAGCCAATATAGCAGAGTTTATAAAACAGCTGAAATTAATGGAAAAAAAGACCTGGATAGTCACCTGGCAAAGTCAGTTCTCTGAGACGAGTTCTGTGTAGTGTCATTACAATGAGGGTCAAATGATGGTCATGGTATATCCTTTGGGTGGCTTTTTCATAATCTAATCAATTTAATAGTTCAAAATCTATGCGTGAAATCTAATTTTCAAATGTAAAACTTCTCCCAACATGACATAACTTTGATCAGTTAAGAAAAATACCTTTCAATACTGTTCATCCATTAGTTTGACTTCAACAGGAACTGAAACACTTATAAGGGCTGATTTGTAGTGTTTTCCATGCCTTGCAGCCAAACTAAACACCTCATAGTTTCAATGTTTCAGGTTTTTTCCTCTTAAATTTCCACAGATATCCTTTCCTTAATCTATTAAGCTCGAGGTGTCTCAGTGCCTTTGAAAAGTGCTTGAAAAAACTAATATAGAAAGCAGTATTGGTGAACTTACCCCAAGTAATCAATTCTCCAAGACCATTCTTTCTATTGACATTTTTAAGCAACATTATTCAAATTAATTTTAGAGAGAAGGGCATAAAGATTTTCAAAATCTTTAAAATAATATATTTTTAAATAATTTCAAATCTTTAAAATAATATATTTTATATTGAGCCTTTTATAAAAGTTCAAAGTGGCATGTTCCCTATGAGAAATGAGTTAGTGAAATTAGATTATTTGATTTCTTTATCCAAAATGTAAGGAAAATAGCAAATCAACTGAACTTATAGATGGGAAATAAGTGACATGATATCATTATAAAGATTGAATTTTCTGCTCCTAAAATTTTATTCGGCCAAACGTAATACTGTGTCTTGTGCATTTTGGTCTATTTTTACTGTTTTCAAATCTGATAGTGTTTATGTCAGAAAGCTTTACAGACCTTTGGTTTTAATTTTATAGTATTTTGATATAATTGTCAATGTTATAATTATGTTTTGGGGGTTTTAATCAGTGCATCACTGGGGAAGAAAAAACAGAAAGACAGTTTAATGCTTCTCAAATCTGATAATGCCAAATCATCTAGGATTTTATTCATAACCCCTAGTCTGTGTTACCCACCCCTCTCTGCAACTGACCTGTGCAAAGAAACAGACTTGGGAATTCAAGAACAGTTTAGATATTTGACCAGCTGCAATTATAACTTTTGAAGCTTTGATCTTGGAGTTAGATCAATTTTTTTTTTCCCTCAAAGGCAGACTGAAGTTTGCAAGAAACCAATTCCACTTTGTGAAAACTAGATGAGAAATTTTAAAAATATAAGAAATACTTCCTGGAAATACAGTACTTATTCTAATTCTATGTATTTAGAACTTTTTTTTTCTTTTGCATAATAGTCTTATATTTCACCATGAAGCAAAACTTCAGACCAAGAGGACTAATCTTTGAAATCCATAATTCCATCTGACCTGGCACATAAAGAAAAGTATAATAATATCAGTTACATTCAATCTTACTTTAGACATCCTGAAACATCCTTCTTTGTGTCTATTTATTGCCTATAAAGTCTGGAAGCACTGCTAGTCCAGATCTAGATGGCTAACTTAGACAAATATTCTCAAGGAAATCTTTGAAATAAAAATCTTTAAATATGTGTGACTACCTTCTTCTATATCCAGCCTTCATCCATGATCCCAGACAAAAATGTCAGTTTCACAAAATTTAAGCTTAGCAAATCAGAAGTCCCTTTCTCATACTCTTTACTCATACAAAGTGACATTTCACCACTTGCAACCACTTCTGAACTGGTGATTGAGAAAAGAAATCAACTAGCAGTAGATGCAAGTGAAACAGGGGGTTATTGCTTAATTAAATATATATAAGATTAATATATAGAAGTGTTCTAATGTAAGTACTCTTTATTATGTATTACTAAATTAAAGTCAGGGTATTCCCCATAATTGCTTAGGGATAATTTATTGGTTTATGTTTTACGCAGGTAGAAAGATAAGTATTTACAAGGATGGATTAAAATATGCATACAGAGAATGCTCCTAAAATGACTTATCTTAGAAAGTGTATAGTTTTAAAGCGGGTATATGTTTTCCCATTGACATTCAGTATACTACATAAGAACTTTTCATTTCCAGCCTGCAAATACTTAGCATACGCACAGCTGAAGATTAATAACTGGAGTGCTCTGTATGTCTTTTTTGCCCTGCAAAGAATCCACATTATGTACATAGCAGATAGCAATGGACTGAATGCCTGTAAAGAAATGAACTTCACTTCCACAGACTTGGAGAAAATTACTTTAAAGCAGCTTCTAGCAGAGAGCATCATGCTGCCAGTCATTAAAAATTAACTTCAAGGGACTCATAGGTGCTGTGTATAAATGAATTTTATTCTATAGAATTATTTTGATCCATATTCCACAGAGGACACATATAGAACATGAATAAGTCATTGCCAATCCTAACATTTCACTACACTGCATTCATAGCTGCAATCCACCTGCTTCTTCCTAACTTATGCATCATTTATGTGTTATTTATTTCAGTCACTTGGGGAGTTATAGCTTTATTACTGCATTCCTGTTCTACATCTGAGAAATTCGATGTACCTTAATTTGAGAAGAAGCCCATTAGTATATAGTTTTTATTTTGTGCTCCATACCTTTGTTATTCATAGTAAGGAATTACCCACTGAAGCAGACAAATAAAGCAATCTGGATTTTATTTATAATAAATTGTATCATATTATGCCCAGAGGCCAGAGTAGAAAGAGTTTGTTCAATAATAAGGTCGGTTCATTAAACATTAGAGTATTGTGTTTTCTCCCAGAGTTACATGCTGATTTCATATAGAGTAATAGTGTTTGCTTCTGTAAGTACATGTTCCTACAGGCATGGAATTAGCATTTTATATACCACCATCAATACTAAAAATGGGAGGAAAACACTTCTTCCCTAAAAAAAATTAATCTGTGTAACTGTAAGTACCTGTGAATTACTAAATTACATATTCTGAATTTCAGAGGAGGAAGGGAGAAGGGAAAAGACTGGTGCTGTTTATATCTGCCTTGTGTCAGAATATCAGCTCAATGTGGAGAACTTACACCATCATTTTTACTCTCAAATTGCATAGTTTAAAAGCACAATCGCAAACAGTTCATTGATTTTGAAAACCAGCTTCAACTGGATTTTTATATACCTTTCTCTTATTTTCAATTAATTTCTTTTCATTCTCTTTGAAACAAATTATGGTCATTGCACATACATGGATAACTAGCAGCACATTCAGCTCCCTAGAATTAATCCAAGCCAATAAAGTTATTTTTCCCTGTATCTGAGAAGTGCCAAGCTTGATATATGGGCTGGACATAGAGACTGTTTAAATCCACTGTTCTGTTCCTAGCTCACTGCTGAATACCTCTAAAAATCAAATGTTCTTCTCAACACTTATTGAATGGCACACCACACAAGCTTCAGCTTCTTCTGCTAGTCTGACACATACTAGTCTGACACCTTTTTTCTGTGAAGAACTGTTTTCCTTATGCTCTTTGCAAAGTGCTTTGCAAAAAAACATATAGTATATTTTAATTGTTAAATTTGCTGATTAGCAGTTGCCAGATACATCATGACAGCCTTTTAGAATGACTGTACTAAATGAATGAGGCTCATAACTAGCAATGCTAATTACACTGTTTAGGAAAAGGAATATGCTAACACATATTTACTTAGTGATGACTAAAGACATTCAAAATTGCAAAGCAAGGGAACTGTTATCTTCAAATTTTGTTAGAATTCAAGAACTTTTAAAAAAGTCTGTGAAATTATGTTTCAGAAATACTTGTCCATATGCTGTTTTAAAACCAAAACATATAACTCATGTCAGGCATCCTGGAACATATTCTGCCTCCTTCCTCTGCAGAAACAAGCCAGAAGTCTTCATCTCATGGACTGAGCTCAGATTTTGAAGTATTCTAGGCTAAAGGCAGCAGATACAAAACAAACTTTCATGTACAGTTAGTATTACTATTCTGAATGTCATATAATCATTACTTATTCCAAGTTTTACAGACTGTGACTTAATATGGACAGAGACAGCCAGAGCCTGCATGAGCCTGCTTTGGTAGCAGAACATCTAGAATATAACTAAATTCAAGTATAAATCACTTACACTGACACAGACAGAAATGAGATGGGTTATGTTAATGTCTGATAGCAAGAGTTTACAAGACCAGTTTACAAGTTTGCATTGCCCTTTTACCTACTTCAACTTAGAAAGAATATTGTAAGCATATTCTATGGTTCTAGGCTGGATTTTCTGGGGATGCAATCTCCTTTGTTATCTACAAAAACCTTTTCACCCAGATCACTAGAGAGAAGAAATAACACCAAGATGGGGCTAAGGATACAGACCAATGAATGAATTCCAAAAAAAGAATGATCAGAAAAGGCTGTGAATTGCCCTGTCTTGAAGAAGTAAATTGACCTTGACTGTGGGAATGCAAGAGTATTTCCTCTGTAACCAGCTGGAGGTGTCATAAAGTAAATGGTAGATTACATAAATTAGTCTATGCTTCACATGATGATAACAGCAACAGAGTGTTGATTTTTAAATTTTCATTACCATGAAGGAAATATGCACAGAAAATATGAAGGTGGTGGGGGGAGGAAGGTGGAACTGAGATGTCTCAAAGGCATATGCACGGCAGACATGTCACTGAGACTGTGGGAGGATTGTGCCTTTTTGGAGTGGCACTGGAAAGAAATGGAGATACTCTGCATCTACTGAAATAGGACTAGAAACTCATGTGGGGAAATGACTCAAATGCAATACATATAATCATTTTTAAAAAGTGGTAGCTATAGAGTGAGAGTATTGAGCAGAATCTATGTTTGAATTAAGATTTTCAGTGGCTAACCAATCAAACGTATTGCAACTAGACCTCCAAGATTTTTTGCATTGATCAAATTTACGACATAGTCGCCAACAATCAACCTAAGGAGAAGGAACACTGTTAATGGAAGTTTTGAAATCTGAACATAGGATTCAATGTCTGGCCTCACCAGTGCCAAGTACAAAGGAGAATTAGAAAGAAGAATATTCTAATTCAATTTATCATGATATTAATATATTAATTTAGAGACTATTATACTGCCTATTGAGTCCTCTAACATCACTTTACATTTAAAATTTAGCATTATTAATTTGTATTTGTAAGTATAACATTCATTAAATGAATAATTTGTGCATCAGTGATTTTCTATATCATGCTGCTTATTTACACTCGTGACTTGTCTTATTCAAGTGCAAAAAATGAACAGAATGCAATTGGAATATTAGATGTCTATATAATAAAAACATTTAATCATTGAAGTGGAAATGTTGGTGAAAGGTAATTCCCTAACTGAAAAGTTCCAACAAGATATTGAAACCAAGGAGATAGTTTTGCAACTTGTAGAGGTCAAGAGTTCAATGCAAATGAATCAAACATAAAATATTACTCCTAGACATTTATGAGTTTATGGGGGAAAAATACTTTTATTCTAATCAGAAACAAGTAGAACTGCAATGACCAGATTATTGTGCATCTAGCTAGATGACAGCCCAGCATCTCAAATAAAGGGTTTATTCTGCAGCTTTTAAACAAATTCTTGTACTGTGCCCACAGGGACACTTGTAAATAAATACATGTACAGAGTGTCTAAGAAGGCTCAAAATATATTTTTGTAAATTAAGTATACAATATGTTACAGTAGGACATCAGTGTTAAGAAATGCATATAAGTGTATGAAAAATGTGACTGGACTGTGGTGTTAGTATTTGCTGCCTTTAACTCTGTTTTGATACTTACTAAATACAAACTTACACAAAAAATTTGGAAAAATTATTGCAACACATGGATATTTTTAAACTTTAAGAATGTGAATTATAATTTACAAATAAGGTATTTATATTTTTACTAAATATCTGACCAAAACTTGTTGCCTGCTTCATGTAATGAGACTTCTTGACTTGCTGAGCCATTAATTTATACTCCAGACATTCAAGATTTTGTATTAGAATAATGACCCTGTTCTCTCTCCCTTCAAGTCCTAGATCGAAGCATAAATTTAGTTTGATTGAATATGTTTTCTCTAAATAACATGTGCTAGCCCTGCAGAACCTATTGTCAAAATTTGGTATGACTCATGTAATTCTGGAATAGTCAGGGAGAGGCATAGACTGCTGCACTAAAATAAAATCCAAGGAAGCCACAGTGGTTGTGTTATTACGACGAACTGCAGAAAAAAAAAAAACAGAAAGAGACTGCTGTGTTTTTTTAATATTGTCAATAGTACTTTTCCCTTAACATTTCCAGAATGAAGGAAGCCCCAGCATTTGTAAAACAAGTCTAGTTTGACTTAAGAATAACCAAATATTAGAGTAACAAAAATCTGCCACTGGTATTATCAAGAGATATTTTTTTCTGTGCTTATACATATGCCTAACATTTTTTGAGGAGACTTTTTTTGTTTGTTATGACATATTGTTGTGTCTTCTTGTGATATCTTTACTAATAAGTATTTATTCTCATTCAGTGAGCACACATTTACAGTGATCAAAACCTACGACGACATCAAAAAAGAACTTTCCAGCAGATGCACTTATCGCTTATGTCAAGTCCGTTCAAGTGGTTTTTCATCCCTTTTCTCTGTCATGACTTAAACTGCCCTTGCCCATAGCAGAAATAAGGCTGTCAAACGAAATTTTCAAATTTATCAGTTTAAAGTCTGTTTTTAGGGCACTCAAAGTTATCTGTATTGAATTAATTACAAAAATGCATAGACCTCTGCTTTACCTATGTGCTTGGCTGTAAAACTATCAGCTATGTTTCAACTCACTGCTAAGTCTGACAAGGAAAAAAGGGATTAACAAATATTTCAAAAGAGTTAAAAAGGCAGTATGGCGAGTTGACTTGGCTGGACACCAGGTGCTCACCAAGCTGCTCTGTCACTCCCCTCCCCAGAAAGATAGAGGAGGGGAGAGCAAATGGAAAGAAACTCATGGGTCAAGATAAAAGTAGTTTAATAAAGCAAAAGTGAAGGCCATTTGCAGAAGCAAAGGAAAACAAGATTTATTCTCTAATTCCCATCAGCAGGTGATGTCCAGTCACTTCCCAGAAAGCAGGACTTCAGTATGCATTGCAGTTACCTGTCAGAAAAACACCATAATAATGAATGTGTGGAGAAATGGCTCGAGGAGCAAGGCGGCCATGGAATGCCAGAGTCTCTGTCTCTGCAGATTTTGCCCCCGCAGAGCACAGACAGGGCATTGTGCGAGCAGAAGGCAGAATTTTGAAGNGTGACAGTGTGGATTTTTACAATAAGTGTCGCCATTCCGCGACATGAATGCACCTATTCCCCCTCCTTTCTCTGAGCTTTTATTACTGAGCAGTCATCACATGGTATGGAATATCCCTTTGGTCATTTTAGGTCAGATGTCCTGGTTGGGTCCCTTCCCAAGATTTTTCCCATCCCCAGCCTGCTGGGGAGGAGCAATGTCAGACAGCTGTGCCAGCACCGCTCAGTAGTAGACAAAACACTGGTGTGTTAACAAAGCCTTTCAAGCTACCTCTANCACTGCTAAGTCTGACAAGGAAAAAAGGGATTAACAAATATTTCAAAAGAGTTAAAAAGGCAGTATGGCGAGTTGACTTGGCTGGACACCAGGTGCTCACCAAGCTGCTCTGTCACTCCCCTCCCCAGAAAGATAGAGGAGGGGAGAGCAAATGGAAAGAAACTCATGGGTCAAGATAAAAGTAGTTTAATAAAGCAAAAGTGAAGGCCATTTGCAGAAGCAAAGGAAAACAAGATTTATTCTCTAATTCCCATCAGCAGGTGATGTCCAGTCACTTCCCAGAAAGCAGGACTTCAGTATGCATTGCAGTTACCTGTCAGAAAAACACCATAATAATGAATGTGTGGAGAAATGGCTCGAGGAGCAAGGCGGCCATGGAATGCCAGAGTCTCTGTCTCTGCAGATTTTGCCCCCGCAGAGCACAGACAGGGCATTGTGCGAGCAGAAGGCAGAATTTTGAAGATAACTGCAAGGATTATGTCCTTGATGGTCTGGAAAGTACCGAGGCCTATGAAAGGAGGATTGTAGTTAAGGAAGATGTCCTTGGTGGCTTGGAAAGTACCGAGGCCTATAAAAGAGGGATTGTAGTCAGAAGAGTAGAAAAAACTAGATCGTAGGGACCACGAGAGGGTGGGAACAGGTTGATGTGACTGTACAACTAACCAATAATAGAATGACAAGTAGTTTTACTAACCAATGATTTTATGACATGTAATATTGCTAGGTGCTGCAAAAATGTACTTAAGGCTATGAACCTGATTAATAAGAGGATTGAAGAATGGATTGACGGATTGAGGATTAAAGGATTGAAGCTTGCTTATAAATCATATTGATTTGTGTGTCTTGCTTCATTCACTGATGGAAAACGGCGCCTTTCTCTTAAGTGAGGTGTCTCTTAAGTGAGGTGACTGTTCAGTGAGGTGACTCTTAACTGAGGCTTCTCCTAAACGAGGTATCTCTCAAATGAGGTTTCTCCGAAACGAGGTGACTCTCAAATGAGGTTTCTCCTAAACGAGGTGTCTCCTAAACGAGGTGACTCTCAAATGAGGTTNTCTCCTAAACGAGGTGTCTCTCAAATGAGGTTTCTCCTAAACGAGGTGTCTCCTAAACGAGGTTTCCCGCAACATTGGTGACAGTGTGGATTTTTACAATAAGTGTCGCCGTTCCGCGACATGAATGCACCTATTCCCCCTCCTTTCTCTGAGCTTTTATTACTGAGCAGTCATCACATGGTATGGAATATCCCTTTGGTCATTTTAGGTCAGATGTCCTGGTTGGGTCCCTTCCCAAGATTTTTCCCATCCCCAGCCTGCTGGGGAGGGGCAATGTCAGACAGCTGTGCCAGCACTGCTCAGCAGTAGACAAAACACTGGTGTGTTAACAAAGCCTTTCAAGCTACCTCTATAAAGTACAGTGCTATGGAAACTTAATTCCATCTCTGCTAGACCCAGTACATGTAATTTTACTGTTCGAAGGAATTCTTTGTTAGGAATAGAAGAAATATCACTTCAGATTCACTGGACTTGAGCAACAAAAAACAAATTCTGAAAACAAAAAACAAATTTTCCTTTAATTTTTACATAATTAAGGTTTATTTGAAAACAAGATTTCTTTATATCCCAGCTTTACTATATGATATCCCTGGAGTTTAGAGACCACCAGTTAACACCCACCTTGTATTTCAGTCCATCAAAAAATTCAATCATTTACCCTCCATGGGAATCAGTTCCCTTGAAAACAATCTCTCTGCAGCCAGCTGTTGAAAGGTAGCCTTTAAAATGAACATTATGGAATTTCACACTTCACCAGATAATTGTAGTGAGACTCTGGTGACAACATGACAGAGGATTTGGTATTTTCCTTGTAGATATTTCAACATTTTATTAATTAGACTTCTTGTTATTTATTGATGATCACCACCCCCAGTAACATCAATAGGTATCAAATAAAATGTTTAAAAATATTCAGATTACATTGTTCTGATAGATTGAATACAGCCACCACAAGTAATAAAGTTGTTTGTCCTCTGCTTTGGTTTTTGATGAATAGCATCAGAAATTAGCAACAAGATAGCATCATGAGAAAAAGGAGAAAGGATTAATTTCATATCTATTTCCTATTTTCAGTCCTTCTTGTCTTGGGACTGCATATATTTTGTCCGCAGTTCTGCTCTTATTATAGCATAGCCTTTCAATTGTCATGAGACTATATAAACTCTCTGCGATTTTTCTTTTCACTTTAAAGAGCCATCATTTATTAAAGAAATGAAGCAAAACACTGTGGAAATAAATTATGTATTACAATTGCAGGCAAAAAATATTTTAACACTTAGAGAAAACCAGGAAAAATTGATTGGTTTAAGACTGTAAAATACTTAGTTGTCGTGATCCATTAGGCATGAAGGAAATTTAGCAGGGGTGAAATGGTGGTGTGGTGGCATCTTTGCCAGTAAGCAGATGCTCACCCAGCCTTTCTCACTCCCCACCCTCAGAAGGACAAGGGAACAAACTAGGATGCAAAAGCTTGTTGGTAAAGACACAGAGTTTAAGTTACCATCACAAGCAAAGCAGACATCCTGGGGAAAATTCATTTACTTTATTGCCAAATAGAGTAGAATGGTAAGAAACACAGACAAAACCTAAAACACCTACCCAACAAACAATCCTCTTCCAAGGTTCAACTACACTGCTTTCTTCCCAACTCCTCTTCCTCCCCCCTCAGCTCACAGTGGTGCCAAGGAGGTGGGGCATTAGGAATTGTAGTCATTCCATAACAATTAATCTCCTCCTTCTCACACTTTCCTCCACATCCAGTGTGAGGCACTCCATGAGCTTACAGAACACCTGCTACACCATGATCTCTGCCGATAATTCCACAGGCTCAAGGGAAATCTCTCTTCCAGAGCCTGAAGCACCTGCTACCAAAACTTTGCCATCTATGCCCAGTGCAGGTGCAAATAATTCATTTGTTTGATCTTTGCTATAATGTGTCTGGAAATTGTTCTCCGAACTCATACTGACATCTTTGGGTTTGCACCATTCCCAGTGGGTACCCATGGATTCATGTTTGTGCACCACAAGTTAAAAAGAGGACAATGAACCAGGTGCTTTGCCCATACTTAGGGCAATACTCGACATAATTCATAACATTTACTACTACTCTTTTTGTGTGGGTGTGGGTGTGTTTGACAGAATCTAATTACATTGGTTACACTGAATAAGACTTAGGAAAACATAAATGCATTAGGCTAAAAGTGACCACATTATCCCATCACAAGCAAGGGAGATAGTGCTTACATATTAGCAGTCTCAGAAGAACAAGGATACCACTTTGGATGACTGCATGCTCTCATTAATGAACCTAGTTCTCTATGTGATATTGAATTTACACTTACACCTACAGCTGAGGGCTGACTGAGCTGAAAGCAGGACTCAAGTTTTTCAAAGCCTCAAAAACTACCTCTGAATTAATTTGGTGAAAATGCAGCTAGACTGAGTGGACAGTCTCATTGGTTTGTTTTCTGGGAGTGAGAAACATTTACTGCCCTGTTTTGCTAGAATGAATGAACATTGCAGTGACTACATGATTATCCCAAAATAAGTCAGATGCTATAACCAGGTGCCATGAGTCATCAGATAATGCTATGACTTTGGATTGTCCCAAATATAGAAGGTTAGTGGAAAATGGAGTTGCACACTTAGTTAGGGGCTATGTTCTGAAATAAGCAAAAATAACAATTACCTCTTTACTTTTACACCATTTTGCCCATTATAAGCATAATTTGTAAAACAGGCATAAAAATTATTGAATAATGGAATGTTTTAGCATGCTAACCTAAGAAAAACTAGCTTTGGCCTTTTGAGATATTTTCAATTTAATGGTAGCTTCGAACTTTTACATGTGTTTTTACATCTAGAAAAGATTATTATATTAAAAGGTCTTAATATTGAATGATAATGAACAACATAAAGTGGCAAGTTTTGTGCTCTGGAATTCATCCGCATTTCCTAAAGTTTTTCACAAGTTCTTACTCATGTAGAAGTTCAAATGAGCATTTGTGGTATCTGATTATTTTTCTAAGTGTTCTCTTGACAATAAGATTTATTCCTTCAAGATAATAAAGCAAAAGATTATTTGACACTAGAAATTATGCAAAAGCATTCTTATGGCAATTGGCAATAGAAAGCAATATTACAAAAGCAGAAGTGTGTTATTTATATTTTATAGACATGTGACTATATTTTTCTTTTTCTTTTAAACTTAATATAGATAGCAAAAAACGTGGGTTTTTTTTCCAAAATTTGAACAAAAAGCTTCTTTTTTGTCTCGATATTGGGAAGAATTAATGGACTTCCTTTTTCAATTCTCTTGCAAATGTCAAGTCTATGACCATGTCTGATTCAGAGGACATCAGGCATCTTTTGTGCCTTCAGTATTTCTGCCTGAATAACATTTGCTAGTCAGTACTTCTGTAGGGGTAATCATCTGCAAATTTTAAATCTTATCTTCTGAACTCTGCCAGTGGATCAAATTCTCAGAATATGGTGCCTAAAACTCAATGAAGAATACCTCTGCAGGACATACCAGTACCTAACAGAACAGGAGGATTTCAGACATTACAAACCCATTGTGACTTCCTAGCTTGGTATTTACCTTTCTTATAACTTTATGACAGTGTTGATCAGTGTTCTTTTTGTTGATTTTAATCACATCTGTTTCTGCAGGATTTCACCTCACCAGCAATTTCTCACCTTGGTTTTATGTAGCTGACTTTTTGCACCTAAATACAGAATTTTTCATTTTACCTTCTTAGATTGTGGTCTACTTTTTTTACCATGTCTTAAATTTTCTAGATCATTTAACATTTTAATTTTGATATCCAATATGGAGAAAGTTCATCCCAGGTGGGATTGTCTGAAAATTAACAAGAATACTTCCGATGCCTTTATCCAAGTGCTAATTAAAATATCAAATAGTACCAGACCTAGAAACAACCTCTGGATCCTACTCAGTACATCTTTTTGTTTGAAATTTGACAAGAGACTAAGAACAAATTTTCTAGTTTTCTTCTCCCATCTGAAATATTTTGATTTTCCTACGTCTCTTTCTGAGACATCTCCTGCTTCACATGTAACAAAGTTTTATACGGATGGATACCTTTTATCTTAGATTGAAAATTATAACAACAAATATTATTATCATATTTATTCCTGAAAAGAAACTAAACTGGTTATTATTTCTTTCTTGACATCCAACTGCTTGAAAACTATTTCATTGAATGATAACAACTGCCTGCATTCCTTATGTATTTCCCTCTAGTATAGGCACAGTGCTTATTTTGTTCTAGTCTTCTAGAACTGTTTCCTATCCTCCACAGTTTTTAAAAGAAAATGGATGTGTTTTCTAGGAACTCCATTGTGAATTTCACCAGTCAGAACTGCTTTGAAAAAATCTAACTTACATAAGCACTCTCCTAACTGTTATTTTCCTGTTTTACTACTATATCCTTGATACTGCTAGTCAGCTAATCACAACTGACTTATTTTGTGAAGACTGAATTTAAAAGACATTAAACATGTTGTCTCCTCAGCATTAGCTCTTCATTCCTGCTTTTCAGCAAACTAACGTGTCTGCCTTTTCCAGAAATATTTGTAAAGAAACCATTTCTATATTACGAAGTCATGGGATTTTTTAAACATATTTTCATCATCATTCATTACATGACTTAACAAAGTTTATTTTATAACAGTCATCTCTACAGCTCAAATTTTCAGTACTTTTCCGTTTTGCAGGATTTCTCAGTATAGCCCGGCTGATCTCTCATGACCATCCTAGCTTTGTGCTGGTTGAAAGAGTTTGAAATTATGTTGTTTAAAGATGTTGTTTAAAGAGCCCTGAACTGTCCTAAAATCTTTCTTTTCCCATGTATTTTCCACAGAAACTTCTTCACTGGTTCTCTTATTTTGTGAATTTTAGTCTTGTGAAGCTTTTTTTTTCTTGTTTCCCCTTTCTGACTCTCTGTGATCCTTGCCATCTCAGTTGAGTTCTGCTTTCACATTCGCAGCAATAGAATAATGCCAGAAAGGAAACACTTCTGGGAATGGATCCACACACTACCTTAAACGAAGTATCCTCGGCGAGCAGCACTTTCAGGGCCAGGATCTGACTTCTCTTTCTACAGCTAGAATATGACTCTAAAGTGATCTTCTGGCATCTGTATCTAGGTGTTAGTCACAGAAGCATACTCTATGTAGCTCCTTTAAAGAAAATGAATTTAATTTGGTTTTTCAAGACTACCTACATCTTTAGGTTTTTGTCTATATTCTATAAAGAAGAATTTTTGTTTTGCAATTTAAAAGAACTTTTTCTAACAAAATAAAAGTACTTCCTTCAAAGTGTGACTTTGTCTTTTTTCCCTGAAATTTGGACTACTACAAATATCAACATTTTTGTAAGCTTGAAAAGCTAGGGGTTTTATATTTGAAATTATCTCACAAGCAGAAATTATATTATCCACAGCCTTTCAGTTTTTAAAATGGAAATAGAATAATAGAAACAGGGTTGCATATTGTTGAAAGTTGAGTTTCTGCTAAAATTACATGAGAGTTTTATCCATGGTTTTATAATTCCCAATTGTATTGTAAAAATAGTCACTAGAGTCAAAATGTAAATCGTAAAGAATATCTGTTTATCTGAGGAGAAAAATAAGTTCTTATACACATCCTTTCACTCTAACTGAAGAGACTTCCCCCCCCCTCCCTTTTCCATCTTCTCCTCTTCTTTCCAAAAAATTATGAATAAGCCTAAACAGTAATGGTTCGGGGGTTTTTTCCCTTCACAGCTCAATTGCACAAAGCACCTTTTCACTACATTTTCAGAAACAAGATGAATTTGTATTTAAGTGGGTGAAAATCTCATCCAAGTCAAGATACTGGAAATTTCTGTCAACTATGTCCAAATTTAGGAGATGTGCACAAGGTAGAAAAAGACAGCAAAGATCACCCTTGAGGATATTTAGAAGAAAACCTGTCATCAGTAAAACTGAAATGGTAACAACCATTAACTACCAGAGATGTATTTCTTGTCAAAGTTCAGAAAAAGAAAATTCATTTACTAAAAAGATAAAATGTGACTCTCAGGTTGAAAAAACAAAAACCGCACAAGAACAGCAAAATAAAAACAACCAACAAACCAACCAACCAACAAAAACCCCACAGATAAAAGAAAAAAGAAACCAGACACACAAACACACACACACGCACACACACATGCATACATACACACACACACACAAAAAGACATTTTTATTTATACAGTGAAGTCCCAATTAAGGCTAATAATATGCTTTGTTTTTGCTTTTATTCCAGTATGGTATTCAGAGAAAATATTAAACATTGATTGAAATAATGGTGACCTCTATGCAAAGCATATCAGTAAGCAAGCACATTATATATGTGTGTATGTTCATATATTTATATAATTTATATTATGGAAATAATGCTCAGTGCAGCGTTCCTTAGTCATGTTTGAAATTTCATTTAAATTATGTAAGGCAGACATTCCAACCCTCTCCACGAGACATTGTACACACAAAAAAGGAACTTTGTCCCTTTTCCAAATTGCTTAGAGTCCACAAATATTAAGAGGCAGGTGCTCCAAATATCTTAAAGCATAAGACAGGTAGGAGGTATTTACAGATGTTTTGATAAGTAGAAGTCACAGAGCATCAGCAGGGCTGTTTAAAACATGGATTGATTGACAAAAAAACCTCCAGGGACTGTGAAAATCCTAAAGAATAACAACATAGTGACAGTTCTTTTGAACTAAACCACTAGAAATGGGAATGGAAATTAGTTTTGATCATAAGAGATACTCCTTTGGGGAGTCAGGGGAGGGAAGTCCTATGTTAGTGCCTGCATTAAATCTCCTTTCACATTTAATTTCCTTTCACTGAAAAGTAACAGAAGCAAAACATGCTTCAAAGCACGTTTTTGGCTAGAAAAGGGTAAAGTGAAGATCTCAAGAAACTTTCAATGAGGCCAATATGAAAGCCACAGACACATGAGTATGGCAAGGCTTTATTTCTTCAAAAGGTTTTCACAATTTGTTGGGGAGACTAGAAAACTTCAGGTGTATGAAGCATCAAGCAAGCTTTAAAAAACTGAATCAGAATATACTACCAAACTAAAAGCAAGAAGCTATCATGATCGGTTCCTGCTCTTTTATCTCTTTTATCTGATGGTTATCACAACAGAAAATAGTTCTGAAAATGAATACTCACTTGAACATATAGGCGGGTTCATATGCATTTTAATAACACAAGAGACTTTAAAATAAAGATATAAGACAAGAGAAAAAAATGTTCATTATAAAATAACAGTGGTAAGTACCATGTATTGGAAAAATTAAATTTCAAGAAAGTGCATAAACTTGCAAGAAGCCTTGTAAGTATTTCAGGTATGCTCCTGACTAGGTTGCTACATAACCATTTTTACAGGCTTAGAAAAAGCCAACAAAATCCCCAATAATAAGTAACATACAGGTGCAAAAATACAAACAAATTCTGCATTTGAATATCCATTCAAAAAAAAAAAAAGAGAAGAAAGGAATCTTGGTGCATGTTATTAAATGCTCTACCTTATTTTACATCTGTCCTATATATAGAACAACAAAACAAGATTTATTTTAATGAGGCTTATAAATTTTTGGTATAGCTGTATTCCACTATGCACAAGGTATCAGCCATTTCTGAATATGAGAACTGAACAAGAATAGTTCAATTTTTCATGCCTATGAAAAGAACTATCTATTGAGCCAAATTTCCTCAGCCCCCAGGAGAAAAAGCAGCAGGGGTAAGGAATATGTTGGCTGAAAATGCTTTTAACAGTTAGTCTGGCAATTGGCTGTGTTGTTAACGTTTGGCTGGACCAAGCTGGCCTAACCTATTGCCAGCATAGCTCAACATGAGAATTATAACAGCAGAGTAGAATGCAAATATGTTTCACAGGAGAAAAAGAAATGTACACTAAAGAGGAAACTAAAACATCTGTGCATATGTGCTCCAAAAAATATGTTGCATTTAACTCTGGACCAAAAAGCTCTTGTCAGAAAACACAGTCCAATGGATATGTTTATATGAGCATTCAGAGATGCTTGAAATATCAGAAAACCTTTAGGGCTGATCAATATTTTGATGGCACTGACCCAGACAGACTATCCAGATAGAATAGGTTTTCTAAAGAACACCTATTAGCTCTTTCTAACCTAAATAACTTGGAGTATCTTTTGCATGCATTGACAATGAGCTTGTAAAAAATCCAGAATGGAATATATGTTTATAAACTTTGCTGATATCAAGGAAATTCTGAGCCCCAGTGCTCTGCTGGAATTATCTTCTCAGCTAAAACACTCGAGAGTCATGGAACTCATAAACTCCATTAAAATAGTACTCAATTCCAATATTTATGCTGTATTATGCTTTACTAAGTTGTACATTTTATGATTGTACATTCCATTCAAGTGAAGAGTTCAGGAAGAAACTTAGTTGTTGGGAAATTCTAAGTTTTCCTTTGGGATCATTTGTTTGTTTTTTTGTTGTTTTTTCTTTTTTAATTTCTCAATCACCGCCTGCAAACATCTTAGTATTTGTTGCAAATCAGACTTCTTCAAAACACTATTATCAGTGAGACAATACTTGAATAGTTATCATCATCTTTTCCAGCTGGATTTGACAACTAATAAACTACAAATAAAACAAGTTTAACGGTAGACATGATTGTGAATGTTGCATGTGGTATTGGTTCTGCTGGTCTAAAGACCATGATATAAAATTACATTAATTTACTTGAATATTGAAATAAAATTCTAATTGGTTTTATAGTTCAAGTTTTTACTGTGCCGCTGTTTTTCTTTTATGCTTTAGAACTATGCATAAATTGGGGAAAAAATATATGCTATTTGTTGCGAAAACATATCCTTTATTAATCTGTGTTGCTTGATTATTTATGTAGAAGGAAATTTAGCAAGTCAAAATACTATTTTTTCATTTTAAATTCTATCTTTAATCAGACTAAATAAAACAGAGCTCAAATCTGAATTTAAGCAATTTGTTTAATTCAATGGCATTTCAGAATTTTTTGTAATTGCCTACAAAGTGAAAAAATTATTGTTTACACAGTTTTATTGGAAATGTTATGTGTAAACTAGAATTTTTAAAAGCATTTGATGTGTAGACAGAATAAAACTAGAATTTTAGCCAGAAAGGGAACAACATTTTGTCTGTGCATATAAAAAGACAAGGAACTGTTCAAAATTATCTGAAAAAAAGTATTTGACAATGTGGTTAAACCATCATTAATATATTCAAGATTTATCAACTTCATGAGTTACAATCAATTGAATTCCTACTCATGTTAAATTAGACGCAAGAAGAATATCACTTTTCTTGTCTCTTTAGGTCTCAGGAGGACAAGGCCATATTATTCACCTCTCATATTAGTACATAGGTTGGTCATGTTGTGTGGGATTTTAGTTTGTTTATTTGTTTGATTATTTTCCTGCAGGTTAAACACATAGTAACAATTAGAGCATATTATTACAACAAAGTGAGATAGTTCAACAAATTCCATTACTGCAAAGATACATGACTTAGTTGTAAGAACACTTGTAGCTATTTGAACTTCACTTGACAGCTTCTGAAGACCAGTGGCCTGAAAAAATATAGTAAAGCAAAATTTTGTGCAGTCAATTTACTTCCCATGGTCAAAAGTTCAAGTGCATATCCCACTTGATGTTAAGAAACGAAAGGAGAACATAAGAAAAAAGATCTTACTTACAACATAAAAGAAATTAATTTTAACAGATGTTTGATCAAGATTATATCTTAATCTTTATGTCAACTTATAACTTTATAAAACTTTATAAATATGCTATGGATAAAGGTCTAACTTGTAAGGCAACTTGTAGTATGAGGAGTTTTCTGGGGATATAAAATTAACATAGCATTATAGTTTTTGTGTTATTTTTAAAATCTATAGATCTATGGGTTACGAGAAGAGCATAATTTCATGTTGTAATATCATTCACGTGTCACTCAAAAGAATGTCTCGTGCCAGGATACAATAACTTCTGGGATTTGAGGCATGCATTCTTACAGTGTTTTATTCAGAGATCATATCTAAAGGCTGAAATAACCTAAAACTTTGTACTTGATTTCTCATGATGAATGCTATCATCTCAGTCATCAAAAACACTTACAAAGAAAAAAAAATACCTTTTCATTTGTTAACTATCAGGTAGTTACGGAAGCATGAAGCAATCATTTTATTATACTGTATTTAATATATAACTGTGCTATCCTTGTTTTATTACAGTAATAGTTCACATTTCAGAAAATAACATCACAAAGTTTACAATTATTGTAACAATTTCCTTATATTTCAGAGTTTGCTATCATAAGTAAAAGGCTTGCTTTTCAGTTTTGCAGGGGAGAGGGGAGTCTTTTTTTAGTAAAACCTTAGAGATAAGGGCTCACATGATCATTTAAGTAGCTGATTGTATAAAAAGAATTTTCTTCTTTCTCAAACACATGCATGAATGAAAGAGAGTACTAAAAATTGCTAATGTAAATTAATGATCAGTCAATAATGGCATGCAGCAAAAGGGGGAGGAACAGAAAGACAAAGCACTAAAAAAGTTTTAAAAATCAAATAAGAAATCAGTGCATATCAATTGATGATTTAACTGAAATTAAACAAGGAAAATGCATTTTCTTGCGTCAACTCTTTTAGGTGGAATATCATCGAACTTGTAAAATCAAGTAGGAATGCACCATGTCTAAGTCCCTGAATTTGTGATTCATGCTCACACAACAAGCTGTCCTAAGCTATGATGCCTTTCACATGGTATTTTATACAATGCAGTTTTATTTATTTGAGCAAATACCTGCAGCTGTGTCTAGAGAAGCGCCCTAAGCAATGGTGGGACTGGGGCACGGCTCCTGAGCTAAACAAATGGTTAAACATTTGTTCAGGTGCAAGGAGGGAAATCCGGCATGCTTTTGGGCAATGCCAGCTGTCACCCCCCCAGAGAAACCACAGGCAAGTTTGGGGGGGTAAGTGCAGGTCAGGGATCACTCCTAAAGGGTTGAATTCAGTTATTGCATTTCAGAGGCTGGAACAGTTTAATCCTATAGTCACAACGAGACTCTGACAGTTGGCATAAGCACTAGAAAAGAGGTTCTCTTCTACATTGTTTGCTATTATAATGGGTAGTACACTTACCCTGTATGCAGCACTAGAGTTTCTGAAAAGCACAGCTCAGGTTACTTGGCCCGTTCAGCCTGGAGAGGAGGAGACTGAGGGGAGACCTCACCGCAGTCTGCAACTTCCTCATGAGGGGAAGAGGAGGGGCAGACACTGATCTCTGCGGTGTCCACTGACAGGACCCGAGGCAATGGTCTGAAGTTGTGTCAGGGGAGGTTTAGGATGGACAGTAGGAAAAGGTTTTTCATCCAGAGGGTGGCTGGGCGCTGGAACAGGCTCCCCAGGGAAGTGATCACAGCACCAGCCTGACAGCGTTCAAGCAGCGTTTGGACAATGCTCTGAGACACATGGTGTGGCTCGGAGATGGTGCTGTACAGGGCCAGGAGTTGGGCTTGATGGTCCTTGTGGTTCCCTTCCAACTCAGCTTATTCTGGGATTCTGTGAATATTTACAATGATGAAATCTTAACAAGGTCACCCTGAGTTTTCTCTGCGCTTTGGGGAAAACTGTCTCACAGAGTACCATGAATGTGATGTATAATTCAGGCAGATTACATGTTTCCATAAGAAACAAGTTAACTGGGACTGTATTCCTGATTTCAACATCTCTTCTCCAAAAATAAAATCTTTATTTAGCTACAAGGAGATCATTGAAAAGCAGCAAAAAATTAAACTGATGTAGAACTACCATCTCTTCTTCCGCTGAAAATCAAAAAGGGATGAAGCCCCAAGTACACAAAGTGATTTTCAGCATTTCCATATTAGCAATGCATTATTCCAAATAATGTGCAAATTGAGAACTGTTCACTGAAGAAATCTATGAATAATTTAAAACTGTAAATAACTTCAAGCTTTTGGCAATTTGATAAACAACAGGTCATGGTAGAAAGAGGCAGTTAGCTAGGTGCCCAAGTATAGTTTACTGTAAAAGCAGAGTTCTGACCTGCTGATGTTTTAAAGAGTTTTATAAGTGGGATGCAACATCTTTAGAGCTCTTAAGACTCTGAAATTTATTCTTAATTTCTCCTGGTTTACATGACAAAGTATTGTAAACTGCTTCCAGCTTCTGCAGAGTGGCTCTTACAGGAGAGACCTTATTCTATGAATTTGGAGGACCTTTCACACTCAATGTTAACCCAGGATGAGGGCCTCTTAAAGTTATAGAAAAGACCATGATATTGTGGATATCCAGTAAAAAATAGTTTCTTTCTCCACATTTTAACTTACACTTGCACCACCTTCTACTTAGTTTGCAAATATATTAGGAAGCTTCCACACAATTGTTCCTTGTATTTCCTGTTTTAATGTTGTCCTTGCATATTTTTGTATATATATATATATATATATATATATATATATATATATATACACATATATATACATTCTCTAACACAAATAAACAAAAAGTCTATTGCCGAAAAATATGAAACATATTTTTTCACACTAATGCTATTTTAAGGTGTTGATATAAAACTTTATATTACTCATAAATGCCACTATTTTATATCAAGCTGTATAAAGAATATGTGTCATGAATAGATTTGACTCCAAGAATGTGAACTTCCTCCTGACTTTGCTAAAGTTTAGAGAAAAAAGACAATAAAGCTCTGCTGAGATAACACATCTTATTCAAAGACATGTAATAGTTTCTAAAGAAAAAAAAACTTTTTTTATTTTGGAAGATAACAAGGAAAGTAGTTTTATTTGTACTCCAGCTAATTTTGTTACAACATAAAAAATATGATCTACTGAGAATTTTCTATCCAAAAAAGGGACTTCAATTATCACTGTGGAAAAGAGGTGACATTCAAAGTTAATATATGGAAAACCCACATCTGTCAGTCTATATTTGAATGTCAATAATACATGTTATTCCAGTGAGAGGAGACCTTGCCTGAGGAAGAAAAATTCTATGCCTGTCAGAAGACAATTTCTTTTACAGCAAATGGAGATTCATTTACCCATGTTGAAGATTTCCTATTTGTGGTATTTCAGTTATAACAGCTGGGTTTAGCGGAATGTGTTCTTATTATGCCTTTGCTAATGGAGTATAGAAGTGGTAAGGACAAATCATGCAAAATGAAAGAGGAACAAAGAGGTAAGAAATCCTGACTATTGTAGTTCATCATTACTGTAGTAGTCCATATCAGTTCATTTGTAACTGAAACAGATTTAAAAGCCCGTACATAAGGCAGAGAAAGAACCCACTAGAAATCCTTTAAGTGCATGGAACTTTACTGGATTTAAGGCAAATGCCCAGTTAACAGTTCTAAATGTTAAGCAATCTGCATGTAGGGTTTGTGATTTTGTACTTTTTATCTAAAAGACTAAAAAATCCCCTTCCTATAGCTAGATATTTCTAAAATAGTTTATGATCATGACAGAGCTGAATTGTCAAGTTAATAACAGTGTCTTCCTGCCGTCTTCTGCAAATTGAAACTAATTCTGACACTCAGTGACATAGGTGGACCCAAGAAAGACCAAGGTCAGAGCTGAGTTATTCAGAATCCCACTCTTCAGGCAGGATGATGAGAAAACAAATCAATCTCATTCCTTTTTTCTTTGTCTTTCTTCTGTTTAACAATAAAAGTATTTGTTCTTGTAAGTGTAGTCAGCAAGTATATTTTTAAAATACTACAGCTCTCATTAGAATCATAGAATCATTAACTTTGGAAAAGACCTCTGAGATCACTAAGTCCAACCTTTGGTTGAACACCACCGTGTCAATTAAATCATAGCACTAAATGCTGCATCCTGTGGCGGTGGATCATACCAACACTGCAGGAAAACCTCCTAAACTAAGCACCCCCTGGAAAACACAATGGTCTTTCCCCAGAACTGTGTAATCCCCTATCTTTGTAACCTAACCCTAAATCCTACCCTTCCCTGCTCCCCATTGGTTAAGGGGACTTCTCCCCGCCTCCTGTTATCTGGCCCCAGATCGTCCCTATAACTGGGGGCTCTCGGGGCCATCTTGCCCTCTTTCTGCCTTGGACTCCTTCAGAAATAAACGTCTGGAACATCCAGGAGAGAGGGCCTCTGAATTCTTTGTCTCTGGGAATGCCAGGGCTATCCGGCTCAGTGGGGGAGTGAGAACTGTGCCTGACACCGGCACAGGTGTGAGAAGAGCCGTTCTGTACAAGCACCAATGCAGTGCTGGCTGAAGTGATCCCTCAGACGCCTGAGAGACACTCTCGGTAAAAGCAGAGGCTTATTCCACCCCCCGCGCACCCACGGCAGCATCCAGTTGTTTCTTGAACTTTCTAGGGATGCTGAATTTACCACCTCCCTGGGCAGCCCAATCCAATACATAACCCCTCTTTCAGTGGTTCTTCCTGGTGTCCCACCTGAACTTCTCCTGATGCAGCTTAACGCTGTTGCTGTCTGCCTGGCAGAGGAGACCAACCCCCACCTGGCTACAACCTCTTTTCAGGTGGTTGTTGAGAGCAATAAGGTCACTCCTGAGCCTCCTTTTCTCCAGTTTAAACCAACCCATTTCCTTCAGCTACTCTTCATAGGACCTGTGCTCCAGACCCTTCATCAGCTTCACTGACCTTCTCTGGATTTACTCCAGAACCTCAAAGTCCTTCTTGTAGTGAGGAGCCCAAAACTGTAAACTGGACTTGAGGTATGGCCTCACCAGTGCAGAGTACAGAAGGACTCATTTGTTGTATCAGGAAAGGCACTGTATGGGCAAAATGGCAGACACTGAGCAAGACTTCCACGTTACTCACAGAAATACAGTCTGTTTGAATAAATTTCATATTTCCAGACTAATATATGCAGAGAAAATAATCATAAGTTCCATGTTTGCAAAACTGGAGGGATTCTGAAGATGATTTTTATGTTGCTCCAGTTATTATTGCTAATATTTATAATCATTATTATTTACATCATTCAATGCGCTTTATAAGAATCAGGCATTTAATTTGTCCTTTGCAGTTTCTACCTTTCCTAGTTGGTCAGATGATTGAATAAAGGGTCACATTAAATACGTATTTTAGAATGTACCTTTTCCCATTCAAATATTCTGGATGAAAATGTTTAGTCTGGAATTTCTATTACCAATATTTGTACTACCTTCTCACAGATATAGTAAATTTGCAAAGTTGTTCCATGACTAAATACAGTCAAGAAGTTGTGAAACCAAGCATTTGAAATGCATCTATAATCCTGGTTTTAGAACAACCTCGTCAAAAGTCACTGTCTTTTTATATGTTTGTTTTATTTTTATTTTTTTCCCATTTGAAAAACCTCCCTATATTTTACCCTTTCTTTTTGAAAGGAAAAGAAATAATCTTCCATAAGAAAAAATTGTCTTCATCACTCCTAATTCCACATAGAACTTTTATATCAAAGACACCACAAAACATCTGGACTGAGCAGCAGTGGATTGTACTGCTTCAGTACAAGATATGCAATTTTAAAACATACAGACATGACAGGCTAAATTTGGAATCAAAGTACCTTCAACAGAGAGTGGAGCAGCATGTAAATATAGTTTTCCAAATACGACAAAAAGAATATTAGTATTTAATAAATGATTTTTATAGAAAGCACCAGAGATAGATGGCTACAAGTGATGGGGCGATACTGCTCCATTGGATGGATAGTACAGAAAGGAACTGGTGCATCTGAAAAACTTGCCTTATATATGGTTTGAATACATTTAGTTGTAAGAATTTCATATCTCAAGTGCTGAACTTTTCAATAGCTTGGGATCTCATTACAAAGCCCTCTCAGAAAATCTTTTTTTTTTTTTTTACTGAAGCCATCCATGTAATGAAAGGTAATGAACAATTTTGGTTACAAGTTAGCTGTCTTCCAGGTTTCAGACTCGTTTTTCAGAGATGGTGTGGATTACTATTAAGTAGAATATGGCAATCTTCTTTCCAAAGTCTTTTAAACCAATACTTTGCTAGATAAAGGACTTAAGAGTGCTGGATAGCAGAGGAATAGAACCTGAGTTGATTCTTGGGTATCCTTCCCCAAGGATTCTCTGCATACAATTTTGGCTGATTTTAGGAGCACTGTTTTTCTGCACATTGGACATTACTCACTAGGATCTAGTTAGGTGGTGTTTGAGGACTCTATAGGATATATACCTGTGATGGTTTTACTAACTATAGAAAAGCATTTTAATGTGGAAATTAAGGACTCCATTAATTTCAATAGGGCAAATTGATTCTGTGTATCCAAAATATATATTGTGTTTTAAAAATGTTAAAACCTTGAATGAAAAGCATATTGATTGTTTTAGGTATGGAAAAGTTTATGCTGACAGGTTTATGATGCAATATGCAATATACACATGTATAACAAATGCATTTGTGCCTAAACTATGTTGAAAAAATAAGAGTTGCAGTAATTAATTATCTGTTTCAGTTCAATTTGCTTTCTATTGAGTACCTCTCATGCTGTTTTATAGTACTTAATAAAATCTAATCCATTAGACAATGTGATAGAATCTTGTAATATATACTGACTGCCGGCCCCCTTTGGTTCTACAACCAATTTATATGTAGATGATACCCATTTTAAATCTCCTTCAAAATAATGTAGTTTACAGTTTCAAATAGTGCAAACTAAATACTTTTTGAAGGCCAAAACCAAGTTCACAAAATTTTTTCATTGTGCTGTTCATGTAAGAAAAATATAATGAAGCTGAAAAGAAAAAGGATTTATTTTTCCAAGGTACAAGATAAAACAGCACAATGTTCATTCATTTAAAAATGAAACAAGAACTAGGATTCAACTAGTTGAACAACGAGTTGAGACAACTAGGATTTAAGTTTGGGACTTGTTCTGAAAGTACATTCCTAGCTTATGGAAAAATACAAATTTATAAATAAAAGAACTGGGAAATATTCTGTAATATAAATCAAAGAAAAAAAAAACAAATGCCTTTCCTTACCTCACCAATGATGCATCTGTCTAAACTAGAATTTATTCTAAAAAAGGTTTTTGCTTAAAAAGAAATTTTATATCATTAAGGCAATGCTTCATTGCCCTTTTTACCCAACTGTCTGGATGGTATATGTGCTTCCTAATTTTTTTTTTCTTTGCAAGTGTAAAATTAGAAAATAAAATTAAAGACATTTAAATTAAAAGAAAATATCTAAATATAAGTAATATGTATTATGCTGCTGAAAAGGAAAAAAAAATAAATAAACCCAATCATCAACAAACCCACAACTGAATCTTAAGAATTCTGGGACTGAAAATCTGCTTCATACTCAACCATGTGAGAAAATCACACACCATTAATTTGATTAATATGAATTTTACTTATGACAAGCAGAAAAAATTAAAAATAATGAATCCTATATGTCTAAGTTAAATTTTGTTTTTCTCTTTACAACCAACTTGGTGTTGTCTTTTGACTTATAAAAATAAACAGTGTTCCAGGGATCCTATATGAACAATCACTATATATCACAACATTGACCACTGATGGCTTTTGCAGTTGAATCCATTAGCAGAGAAAAGACTGTATATTACAATCCCCTATGTGACATAAAGGAGTTCTTTAAAATATTCTATATTATCCTAAATTTGCAGAATGGGTCTCTGCACGCGGTATTATACATATGGCCCTCAAAACTCCTACTTTATGACCAGCCCAAAACAGAGAAAAAACAGGGATTTTGTCCTGCAAACTGAGATGAAACTTGGGAACTATTCCTCTATGATGGTAAATACTGAGAAGACAGTAGAAGAAAAGAAAACATTTTTACTTCTCTTTACAGTTTTACACACAAAATTATTGTATAAATTGTAATTTGCGATAAATTACATCATTGAAACAGGAAATATATTTTGTGCAATCATTGTTTATATCTAGACTATAATTACCATGCAACCATCCTAGAACTTTTCTGAATCCAAGAACACAATTCTCAGAGGGAAGTGTTTTGTTTAAGACATGTTTAACATCATGCTTTACCCTTGGGGACATTGTTTTATAAATATGTATATAGGAATCAACTTGGCAACATTTTAAGAAATACATTTGAAACGAAAGATTCCTATACTGGTGCCCAAGTGTCAGAAGGCAGTCATGGTATTAGCTCAGTTCCTTCTGAGGGATTCATCTCATGTTTCGATGTTTCAGAATTTGACAACTGGGCTTATCTCAGTTATCCTAAGCTCCTTTGTAGCCAAGAGGGAGAGAGAACAGCCTGCATTTAGAGTAAGAACTTTTCTATGAAGATGGAGTTTCTAGTATAAAAATATAGCAAGTCTGCCAGCTACCACGAAACACTTCCCTTGACTGGAAAGCAAAGCACAAACTTACCTAGCATTTGATAATCGCAATATAAGAAATAGAAGGCAAACTTACAGTACCTGTAAGAGGAGAGCTAGATTTGTTTCTAGATATTGATGGTACAATCTATTTCTCTCTCTTCATCTCCCCTGATTCATTAAGAAATTCCTAAATGGGTTTTTTTTATTATCTTTTTTATTTGTAGTTCTTCATTAGACCGTCTACAATTATCCCAAAGCCATTCTAAAGCATGTGCCTGTGAAGTGAAAGAGAAATGGGTCAAAAAACTTTTCTCAGAGCTTATTTATGAACAGACATAGCCAGATTAATTGCATTACTGCTTAATAGAACACATTTTTAATTAGTTTTCCAATGGCCTTTCAATTAAATAAACTTTCCACAGCCAATTTAAATGTCAAAAGAATGGGATTGAAACCAGACATTTTTAACTACAAATTGAAGTCCATAGATCTTTTTTTCCTCCACTCCTATTTTAAAAGTAGAATACTGAATTTTCATTTTTGTGAAAGAGTTATAAAGTAGGTCATCTACAAGCATGTTTTATGAATTGTGGTGCAATTCAAGGGCTTCTCTTCACAGAGGAATAGTTACGGTAATACATACAGATCACCACACACATCACCTTTCTCATGTTAGTAAGTCCTTTAGAACACACAGAAATTCCTACATATATTATATCACTTTTAAATAGCAAAATTGAATTAAATAATGAAAGTGGAAATATGTTATTAATTTCTAGATATATTTTGAAAAGAAAATTCCCTGTATAAAATACTTTACCAATTGTTAAAAACAAAATCATTGTGGGCTCTTTCTCTGTTTTCCATGTATTGCTTAAATTTTCCAGGATGTTTAACTATTTACAATTTCTCACAAGATTATGAAAATAATGAAAAAAAACGCAATCGTGAAGCTGATTCAGCTTCAAGCCAGCAATAAGCGGCATCAGAGATGTAAGGACAGATTATTCGCTTCCATTAGAACAGCTCAGCTGATGGCAGGGAGTATGTGGTTCAAGTTCCACAGCTAAGATTTTAGGTCTCATTAGCTCTTTAGAAAATACCTCCAACACTGAGCTAACTTTGTCTTCTTGTCTGCTTCCTTTGTTGAAACCAAGCCACCTATTTGCTCTGATTCTACCATGGCATCTCCACTGACTTTTGTCATGAGCTCAAGTGAATTCAGTTCTATTGAGTATAACAGAGCCACTTGCACAAATACAAGGAAGATTTTGTAATAGTTTCAAGAAATAAGAATTTTAATTTATTAATAAAAAGAACAGCATCTCAGTCTTTTCATATAGCTGTGTAAAAGCGATTTTGAAAAGATGTTCATATTACATATGTCTATACACACACACACATAAGTTTAATATAATATATTGGGTTTTAGCTGTAATGAATCATTCAGAATTGCTGTTGCTTTATGAGTGTAACAATGTGGTTTTTTTGTTGTTTTTTTTTTTTTTTATATACAATACAAAGCTATTTGATTTAATAGTCCAGGCTAAGGAATCAGATCTTGGTCTAACTGTCTCAAATATCAGCCCAAGGTTTATTTTGAAAGAGGAGCAAGAACATGGCACCAAATAATGAGCCCAGTGATTATGCTCCCATTTCTTGGCTATTTCTTGCTCTTGGGATCTTGTAAACTGTCACAGTTTGCTGAATTGTTAATCCTCTGCAGGACTCTCTTTCTTTCTCTTCCAAGCTTCCCTTGTGCTGTTTACACTAAAATGGTAAAATAAAAATAAAATTCTTTTAGCTCTGCAATTCTACCACTCCTGTGCATGAAGCCATCTTCTTTTGTTTCTTTTTAACCTGACAACTGGCAAATGTGAATGTTGCCTAGTGCTTACACTGGAAGACAGTCAGCAGTTACTTCTGGTAACCCTACATCACGTGTGATTTTGTGTTGTTATATTCACCCTCTCCCTCAAAAATTCTCTTCACCATGAAGTTCATATTTTGATATATAACTGGGGTTTCCACCTTCAGTAAATCCCTTTTCTGTGCCTCAGTAAAATTCAGAGAGGTTCCCACATAAATGGTATGTTTCACACACTACACAAAAAGTATTACTATTGCATAAATAAAGTGGATCTTAATTTTTCCTTTCAAATTTTATTCTATTTCCAGTTTCTTGTAACTGCAGTGGGGAAGTTACCATTTACACCATTGATTGCGTACTTCAAGCAGTAACATGAATTTCAGTTCTATTTATGGATTAACCACTCAATTCACTTTGGAGCAAAACTGAAAGGAAACAATATATTTTTCTCCTATTGAGAGACTAAAAGCATGAACTTATTTCATTTATGACAAAATGTAGGACAAATCATGAGAGATTTATTCAAAAAGGAGAGAAAAACCCCACAGACACTGAACACTCTTAGAACTTTTGCTGACAGATTATACAGAAATAGTCCTTTGACAATGTTATATACTTTTTTAATAAGCAGCAAAAATATGAGAAACTATTACATTTTAGAGGCAGCATAAATATTTGTGTACCCAAGGCATTATTTGAATAGTCTAAGAGAAGCTTCTGCTAGCATACTTCTCATGGAACTATTAATGACTCAAATTTAAGGTCTGCTGCACCTCAACATGTTTATGACACTCTCTCCCCTGTTTCAAGAAAGGTTCTCACATTTGGTTAATTCTTTCTTCTCTTCTATTTTCTTCATTCTTACTACCCTGTTTCCAGCTCTGGCTAATATTTAGCTTAATTACTTACTGTTTTTATAGGTGTTTTTAATATGGCAGGATTTTTTTGCTTTTTTTTTTTTTTGTGTGTGTGGATCTAGAAATTTTTACACCATACCCCAGACAATATCTATTTTTAACTTAATAAAAATTAGGCATCCCATATGTGTCATTCTACAGTCTTTTTCTATGGTCAGAGGACAAAGATATGAAGACAATATATATTGACTTCTCTAGGCAAATGTTTAAGGGTAGATTTTTGTGTCTCTGTTCAGTGAAGATAAGATCTTATCTTCAAGCAGATTAAATGCCTGAAGTTAAGGGTGGATGGATCCTACTTCATATGCTTCATTCAATCTAAACAAGGAACATTGTGTTTCTAGCAGATGATACCATTGTTATATGCTGGATGTATAGATATCACTACAGATGCAAAATTCGAGATACAAAAAAAGTTAAATTTTCTGACACAAGATACTGTACCCTGCTCCTCTTATGGGCAGTTCCACAGATCTGTCATAGAATGGAGAGGGATGAACACTGAAATATTACCAGTGAGCAGTTTTTCTTTACAGATGTAACACACAATTCTTTACAGTGCCATAGTTGTACGCATAACCAAATCATAAGTATCAGTAGACATTTTCACCTGAACATTCTTACAGAAAAGTAAGTTCAATAGTCCCTCAATATGAAAAAAAAATGTAAGAAAACTGCCCCACCCAAAAAAAACCCCAATAGAGCCAAAAAGAAAGACTGACATTGTCTTCCCTCATTTTACACAAAAAATCTATGATCAAGGTCGGTGAGAAAGGTAAGGTCATATTATCCCACTGCCTCACTTATTGCTTGCTTTCATGTGCAGTATTTGAGATGTCCAGACTTAAATTCTTTACAATAATTCTTTAAGATATTGCAGCTCAATTACATCCATAATCTACTTTGGCAGAAGAAATTTCTCTGTTACATATCTGTGGTGAGTATATACTCTCCCCAGCTGAAGTCTGAAATGGGAAGGCAACACTCATTAAAAGAGTCATTAATAGTTCTCATTAGTGGGCGTCTTTCCCAGCTACTGGCTCTGATCTTGGCTTTTTTCTTGTGGATGGCTAGCATCCTAGACAACTCAGCTTCAGGCTGGCTAGCAGAACTTACACGTAAGCAAACAAACATACAGAGGGAGGAAAACAGTTAGGAACACACCTTATAAAGGTCTCATCATATAATCATGTTGATGATCAAGCAGTTTATACCTCATCAGATGCTTTTGTTCTTCCTTTCATTTCCACACACTTCCCTTAATCTTCATGTTTTTTTCCATGATCCCTCAGTTTCCTTAACTGTCTGTAATAAGTTTCACTGATTCACTCAATCCCCTAAAAACATACCTCAGAAAGTTTTTAAAATTCCCACAAAGCCCCCCACATATCCCATAAGTTTGCTATCTCCCACAGGGCCCACAATTATCCTGATCTGCCACTTTCTTATCAGTTATGCAATTCCAGCTAAAGCTTTTCACGGTGACCTTTTCAATGTCCCATCAGGTCAGGGACCTCAGCACTCTGCTTTTTGTTAGGGTCACTGATATCTACTGCTCCATAGGATTTGGGGGTGTTGACTTTCATGTTGAATTACTATTAACCTGGTGCCAAATGGCATACCCCTATAAACCAGTCTTTTCTTAGAGGATATCAAATTTGTGGCACAAGATCAACGTAAGCACAGTACATTTTCACTCCAGTGATACAAACATGCTTTAAGACGAGAAAGTCTAACTCACCATCCAAAACTTTTATTGAGAAGCCTAAGCAAGCAGAAAGAGCAGCTGTTTGGGACATGCCCTGTTCACACAGAGCTGTTGTAAGGCGCTCTGTTGCTGGGGGATGTTGGAGCTCCCACAACTTCACCATAGCAACAGACCCTCACTGCCAGAAAACTTTTCATTGCCAAATGTAACATATGAAATTAAATCTAACATAGTTCTTGCCGCTTTCTAAATCTAAACTCTATCTATGAGAAATCAGCTGCAGTGATGTTCTTTAATAAAAAGTCCTCCAAATCCCTGGTATTTCTCCATTTTTCAGGACAGGATTTCTTATTGTAGGTAATGAGCTTTTGTCATTTATTAAAATTGTATTTTTTTGAAGGTTGATTTGTTTGGGTTTGATTCAATATGATTATTTGGTAAAGGTTGACATTTTGTGAATGTCATGACCACGTCAGAGAATACCACTCATATAGATCTATTGTCTTAGCATTGTGCCAAGTAGCATTGGTCTTGCAAGCATGGAAATGTGGTTTCTATGGAAAACCTGTGTCCACTAAAATTGCATAAGTGGCTGGTCTGCAGAGAGCTTCTGTGAACAGGACCTGAAAACTACTCGATCAAATTAGGGTTTGGTAAATGCAGCACAGAACATGACTGAGTGAGTACCTGAGAGGTTTTCCATTTATAAGCGGACCAAGATATAATAAAGTCTAGTGTTTATGGCATGCTGCAATGAAAATACTGCTCTCAGAAACATGAACTGTAAGAGAAACTAGCTATATTTAATAAAGATGGATGTTAAAAAGAAAAAGCGTTCCTATAATTTTGCAGATGTGTATAATGCAGAATACATTTTTATTTGCAACCTACACTACCTCTTTTATTTACTCAGAAAATACAGTTCTAAACAAAAAAGTGCAGAACATTAAATACTCATAAAAAAAAAATAATACCAGAATGCTTCAAAAGAGGTTATTTGATATGGGTAGATTTTGTACCAATAGCTCCTTTTCACATACAATGTCTGATCTCAGAAGCAGCTGAAGGCAATTTCTACTTTCAAAGAGCATTGTGAGTGGTATTGATTTCTGAAACAGGTAGATATATAAACAAATGTGATATAAACTCTTCTTTATTTAAAAAAACAATTTTTATGTGAGGAGAAAAAAAAGTTTCATCTTCACATCCTTCTGATTAGAGGTGAAATTTTCATTTAGATTCTAGATAATGAAGTCTCTACGCTATGAAACCACAAATGCGAACGTTGAAGTGATTAAAGCCTTAGGCCTATTACTATAGGAAATTACCTTATTTAGGAAACAAGAACAATTTGATGCTAACAGACTTGGAAAAAGAATAGACAAAAGAGCTTTGGAAACAAGACTTTGTTTACAAGTATTGTTCTCATTACATAGTCTAAATAGTAATGGGTGCATTTGATTTAATTACATTTAATTAAATTGCATTTAATTACATTTAATTGCAGTTAATTAGCATAGTAGTTTGCTATGTATTCCTACATAGTTTTAGCCTGATGCTTAGGTCCAGACCCACAAACCAGCCAAAATTCACAAATTCTTCTCTGGAACAATTTTAGAGTAGTCTTCTAGAGTATTTATATAAAAAAGCTCAATGTGAATATTGGGTAGAAACTTTGGTGTTTGTTGAGAAGTTCCTTAACTCACAAAAATACCCACTTTTCTTAAGGCTTGGAACTATTGCAATTTTTGCAACACTGATATCTTTAGCTTCTTTTGCAATTCAGCCTGGCCAGAACTCCTCAAGTAAATTATACAAACGTCCAATGATCCTTACAAGCCCTGTCTTAGCACGTCCAAAACATGCTAATAAAAAGAGGTCCTACACAGAAAAGAGAAGCTATAGATGTTTCTATTTAAAAAATAGAGATTTGTATTTTATGCCTTTCTTAATGAAAATTGAAGGTATAGTCCACAGACATGATTTTGAAGAGTTTAATTCTACACACTCATCACATAGAGATACTTTAAAAATTACTTTAGTAAAGTCATACAGGGATAATAAGTGAAAGCCAGAATTAGGTCTTTGTGAGCAAATAGGGATTTCTCACTTTTTTACTTCTAGGAAAACAAAAAAATTACTCATCTGTAGTGAGTAGCTATCTCTATTGTCCATGCAAGGATGTACCAGTTTGTCTGAAATTTTTCCCTTTCTCCTTTTTGTCTCACAATCAAAAAATACCAGGTAAGGAATTCAGTATTCTACTGGGAAGTTAGCAGTTAATCTAGTACTTAGATGTGTCTGACAGGTTTCTGTTTCAAGTATTTATATAAAAAATAGAGCTGTCAATATATGCATATTAAATCAAATTATTATGAAGATATTTCTACTACTATACGAAAGCAATGGGATTTTTTTTCCTAAAGCTTCCTTACCACATAATATATACACATTTTAACATTTGAATTATATTCAAGCATAGGGAATAAATATGGGCATCATAACATCTAAACATCAAGACATCAAGACATAAAAATTGTGAAACCAAGAATAACAAAGAAATAAGGCATAAGAATCAAATGACAGCAAAACAACTGCACAGATTAACTATGGAATTTTTTTTTAAAAAACACTATTTAGATTTACAATCTCCTTTAAAAATAGAAAATGAAACCATTTAAAATTTAACTTTTTTTTAATCTGTGGATGTAGCAGTGGCTGCATGATACTAAATACAGAGAGCTTGAAAAGAGTCTTTTCTTGAGGAAATGTAATAAAATCTGTGTCCCGGATTATTTTGGTTTTGTAGGTAATCACCTTATGATCAGTTACATCACATTAGATCAACATGACTAAAACAAGTGGCTGTAAATTTTTACTCAACAGCAGAGACAACACTGGAATAGGGTTCTGAATTACACTGTTTTTGAACATTTATACTAAATTCCTTCATACTCTTCAACAGCCTCTTTCAGACCACTTTTTTTAGTGTTTGAAAACTGCAGTAGCATTTGGATTGACTTCTCTTTTAGAATCTCTTCAAAATCCAAATTAATGTTATGTTGTAGCAAATATTCCATATTTTTTACAGTCTAAAGAAGCACAGCAGCTAACAAAATTATGTTAGAGTGTAGGACCCCATACATAAGCAGCTTTCTTACTGCGGTATTTTATTCAGTATAATATGCCACAAAGTTTTTTCACCTCACAAAGGTATCCATTATTAATTAGCTTATAGCGATTTTCTTTGACAGCAGAATGTATTGTGCAGCAAGTTGGTTTTAAATTAAATTATGTTTCCTCTAACAACCTTTAGTATAGCCTAAAAACATCTCAATTTCATAAGAAGTGAATGTGCAAGAAAACAGGAATGAAAATTAATCAGAATTAATTTTGCCTCTTTTTATATGCTGCATGTAGAGAGCTTCTGAAATGTTCATGAACAATCTGAACTTTACTGCTAGAGAGTGCACAGACAACCATGAAACTGTCTTATCTAAAAATATCACAGCTTGTTCATATCAGCTGAGCATGAATCTGTAACTTTCCAGTTGACATTTCTACATTTCTAACTTTTCTCCTTAGTAGTCTGGTTTTTTGGTTTTTTTTAGGACAATTTCTAAAGATAGCATCATAGTTTTTAACCAGTCTCTATATTTCAAGACAATTTACTGAATAAGTCTGTATCAGTTTTAATTCACTTATTTACTGCTCTTCCTTTGGAGGTTTACCAAAAGATCTATAAATGTGGATATGTTTATGCTGCAATTGTTTGCTTTTATCACTTTAAAAGGGAAACACAGAGAATTCTTAGCCAATTAATTAGAATTGCAAGAAAGCCCTGGGTATAGAGTTTCAGCCATCTGAACACAGCTGGTATAACAGAGCTGTGAGATGTTAATTCAGTTTCCTTGAGAAAACCATTATGAAGGTGTAAAAAATTGTATGAGTTAAAGAATTAGAAATCATAAATGTTAAAGCACAGGAGAGGATTAATCATAAAATAGTAATTGTTAGGGTTTCAAAGACACAGGACAAATAATACTAGCTGAAAGCCATAAAATATTTAGGAAACAAACAAATATTAGAAGATGGTAACTTGAAAACGTTAAACATCAGCCCTCTTCAAGGTATATTTGACCGTTCCTCATTGATGATGACTACCCAACAAGCAGAAACTCACTGTGTGTCTGATTTGGGCTGGGGAGCATGTTAGAGCATGTTAATGTGTAGCCCAGTTGCTTGTTAGTGACTTGATATCTATCATATACAATAGAAAATAAATAATTGCACTGCTCACTGCAGAACTGTGCAGATATTGCCTGAAGTGTCTTTTTGTGCCATAAAACTTATCCAATGGAAGTGATCCAGAGAAGATTTGTAAAATTTCTGCTGAAACTGTGCTGAAATAATATGACTTCTCAAACAGGACAGCACCATCACCTTTGCTTCCTAGCAGTCATATTTTGACAAAAGACCAAAGAACATGGACATCAGTAAAGCAAGGTCTGACATTTAGGGCTTACCCACTCAGAACAAGTGTCACTCTTCCTTTCAAGCAAGCCAACTGATAGAAAGGAGCATGTACAAAATATTCAGACAAGTACTAATCCCACAGAATTTATGGGAAAAAATAACACCCCAAAAACCTTTGGTAAAGGCAGACAAAGTAAACAAAACATTGACTCATCCACTAGACCTGACATGTTATATAGTACAAAAAAAACCCAAAAAAACAAGCTATATATATTTTTTTTCATTGTTTTTAACTTTGCAAGGATGTTAATTTTGGCTTAAGTGACCCCTTCAAATTCACCTTAAAATAATCTCACAAGCAGAGAGCTGAATAGGACTCCTCAGATATAAGTCCCAGTACAAGAAAACCCACTGCCAGAGGAGACTGAGACAGATTCTGATCCTCACTACATTTAATCTCTGTTACATCAGCTTTAGTGAGAGAATGTAGACTCTACCTAACTCAGAATTCTTTTGATTTCAGAGTCATAAGCTTTAAATGAATTTAAGTTGCCCAGCTAGCTCTGCACAAGTATTTAAGACACATTTGTCAACACAACAGGGTATCCGTGTTCCAACTGCTCTGAAGCATGAAAATGTCACTTGAGAGTTGCTACAAGGTCTGAAGAAGCCTTTCTTTCAACATAGGTTACAAAAGCCTGAAGTTTCACCAGATCCATGAGAACTGGATGAGCACAATATGCAGCATAAAGACTCTTTTCCCTCTTTCACTTTGAATCCTGAAATAATTAATGTAGCCAAGTGAGGGCTGATAATCAGAGTGCATATATGCTCTTGAGATAGAAAAGAGAATTGAGCAGCAGGCAACCTCTTGGTATGAATTTAGCGAGTAAAATAGTTCTGGGTGAATCTTTCCTACCAAACTCTCTTGAAACAAAACCAGATTTTCAATAAAATGATCCCTATCACCAATACCCTCTATATAAAATTAAACAGCTTTCTCAGAAAAATAGGAAAAATTTCAGGGGTACCAGAGGCAAGGGATGAGGGGGAAGAGGTGTGAATGCAGAAAAGTAAATATTTTTTTTAATTTAACAATATTAATCTGATGGAAATGTTTTGCCATCCATTCCCTCTAAAAATTTAGGATTTATCTTTCTTTATTTTAATGAAATAATTCAGAAAATGTTACATAATATTTAAAGATTAGTTAAATCTTTCCTGTCTCTTCTTGCCTCTTGCCTTAGAACTTCCAGTTGTCAAGATGTTCTTTACAACATCAAAGGACTGAGGAGAAATAACGCCATGCTACTTGGTGGTACTTTGCACTCAATTGGTATCAGCTGCAAGTAGCAATATCTGCATTGTTAAACTGGCAATATATTAATAATTAAAAATAAATAAATAAAATCACAGGAATACTAATTTTCAGAAGTAAATTCCCAAGAAGTCAAACTGAATTTTTTGCAAGGTTGAAAAAAGAAAGAATGAAAAGTTAGTAAATAAGGTACTTAGGGATTAGAAGCCACTTAAGCAGTTAAACTTTTTTAATCCAGGGCCAATATGTGAAAGGATGGCATTCAAGTCACATATTTTTCACTCCCCACATTCACATTTTAAAGACTGTAATATCAACTCTAACATATCTGCTGTAGATGCCTAACTCTGCCCACAGTAAGATCTGTTAGATATATCAGCCACTACACCAAACAAGTGCAATTGGCCAACCTTATCAATATCAATGTTATCAACAATATGCATCAGAATTTGTAAACATGTGAGCATCTTGTGGTTAACGGAACAAAATAGTTGTCAGTGCCATAGAGCTGTCTTACCTGTGAGACCCGGCTATCATTGGAAAAGAGAGAACAAATCACAGAGTAATAGGTAATTATCCTCACATTCAAAAGTCATTCAGCAAGCTTTTCATAAGTCAGATTTTCACTGAGTCAACTGGAAATATTGCCTGTGTAAAGGTTCTTGGAACAAGTCTCCAATACATATTGTTGTGCATATGGAGAAACAAAACAGCACATTTCAAGTAACATTTCTTTTAAGCTGTGATATTTAAGAATTGTCCAATTTGCAGTTGCAGATTTAAAGCATATGACCTGGTTTTCCCAGGGATTGTTCAGAGCTTTAATTCATTCCCTTTATGAAATGTTTTTTCTTTAATTATGTTCCCTGTCAAAAATACTTAATTTCTGTTCTTGATTAGCTAATTGCTTCTTTCCATTGCCTAGTTACTATTTTGGAATGTGCTGTTATCTGTTTGTTTGCATATGCTTAATTCTTAGTTTTCAATAATCTTTCTGACATTTAGTTCTTTATCTTCCCCTTTCTTGCATGGAATTGTTTGGAACGCTTTCAGTCAGCTTATCAAAGCGTTTGCTTACAGAGATATACTCTTTGTGTCTGCTTTTCTGTGTTGCCTTAATAATTCATGCTAAAAATGTTATTTAAGTAGCCTTGCAATTCCTCATTCTGAGTTTCTGAAGTGCTTCATAATAACTTTGTGTATCAAAGCTGCAAAGCACAGTCTGTTTAACCACACTCTACTCATTATTCTTGAGGTTCTGAAGAGCTGGGTATTATACTTTCATTTGCAAAAATGTTTTCATGCACTGAATACTCAGTTCTTTGCTGTTTGATATAACTTTTCCACTGTTAAACTGGCAATACATCTTTATCTTGTGTAAGAGCTTCTGTACACACTACACAAACTGTAGAACAGAATCACAGGAACACAAAATTATACAAAGCTGAAAGCAGAAAACCAGGAGGACTTAATTTAAAGCCCTTCACTTTCAAAGTTAATGTGAGAGTGAGAAATAGCAGACAAAGGTAAATACAGGGGAAAAAATTGCTAGTTAAAGTGGAAAGGGAAGTATACAGGTATGCATGAAGTAACAGAGTACTACAGAGAATAGTCTTAATTCCAGAAGTATAAATATTTTTTAAAAAACAAACAAAACCAAAAATAGTAATAGAATTTAGTACTAAATGTATAAGTATTCAGTACGTAAATTAAGGAGCTTCATTGCATGTGTATTGCATTTGATGTTGAAA
Organism: Pardalotus punctatus; assembly: GCA_013400915.1. Taxonomy (NCBI): domain Eukaryota; kingdom Metazoa; phylum Chordata; class Aves; order Passeriformes; family Pardalotidae; genus Pardalotus; species Pardalotus punctatus. The sequence continues at coordinate 450,267 of VZTX01028737.1, read as the reverse complement.
CATCTGTGAAGTGTGTGGGACTGACTTAATCATGATTTTTGATGATTCAAGATGACAGATACAGGAGTTGAGTTATAAAAGCTAAAATTCTGAATCTTACCTGAAAGCACATTGCCATGGTGGAAAATAAAATGTAAGTGAGCATTTGAAGCATAAACTGCACAAATTTGAGACCAAGATCACCAGTCTACTCCTCTCAGCATGCCACATAAACATTTTCCAATAGATTTCAAAATCCTTTCAAGAAATCATTTCATTCATGTCACTTTTCAATGTGGATGATGAGGAAGAACAAAAAGTTTTATTACGAATGGCGCAACTGTGGACCACCTGTAGATGATACCTATAAAAATAAAATTAAGAATGGGAATTCTACAAATTATCTTAAATAAGATATAATTCAAGCACTAGATATCCTTTCTGAAGATAAAAAATGAAGGTTTTTGGTTCTGCCTTTTTTGGGGACCAGAAATATCAGCTTTTATATTTAGTTGAAGTGAAATGCATTCAACTTATACTAACATTTTTTATAGTTTTGATAGTTTATTTTATCCTTCCAATAAGTATTTCATCACAAAGAATGGAATCAGTGATCATGAATCTTTTCCTGAAGGTTTAGATAATCTTTTAAACATCACAAGTCCTTGATTTCAGAGTTGCTTAAGAATATAGAAACTTGTAACAGGAAAAAAAAATCTTGTTTTTTCTAATATGTACTGTTCTGTTGTGTATTGATTTCAGTCTGTTTATTGCTGATAGACTGATAGCAAAGGGATAAAGGTTGTATTACTGACAGCATATAATCATTCTTAAGTCAGAACATCGAAGATATTAGAAAAGGTTTCCCAGATAAGGATGAAATTATGACTCAAGCTGTTTTTTCACATAATTAGTTGATTAGTACTGAATGAATTTGAAAGTAGGAGAAACTTCACATCAACTGTGACCTTTTCTGTGATTCTTTCTTTAGCATAAGCAAAGGGATTTGGTTTGAGCCTGCTCAAAGATGATTTGATGTCAATCACAGAGCTGCATAGGATCTGAGTGTAAGAAGTTACTTGTGAAGAAGGAGAAAATTCTCAATTGTAAATATATATGATAAGATTAAATGTATTAATACTATGACTATAAATATAAAAATGCTTTTCTTTGCATAGGAATGATGATGCAACTTATGTTGTGATAATTTGTGAGTAGTAAAAATGTTATCGTTAAAAGAGATATTCAGGCTTAGGATGACATCTAAGGTTTGACCAGATGATCCTTGAGGCCCCTTCCAGCCTGGCATTCTATTATTCTATGATACATAATCATAGCATAAAAGAATAAAGTACGCTCATACTTGTAACAGCAAATAGAATAAGATGAGGAAATAACACTGTAAAAGACAAGTCACTGTTACTGTAACAGACTGAATTTCTGTGGAAACTAATAAGTGGGAAACTGTTCAACTCTGGAAATCCATGCAAAGTGGAAAATTAGTTTAAAGATGCCATGGTCAAGGGAGATTATGGACAGAATGAGGGAAAGAAAATACCTTTAGCACTATGGCATGGCAATTATGGTCAAGTGGATGAAATGAGTGACTAGATTAAGGGAGATAAGTATGAAGAGGAATCTGAAATATGTTTTTCTTGTATACAGTTTTTAAATAAGTATTTTTAAAGGAACTACAACTAGATTTAATGTTCTCATAGCTGTGTAGTTGCATGTTTTTTCATTCTGGAAGTGGCATTTTCTGAATATACAAATCATGGAGTATTGTAAGAAAATAGCTTTGGCTACTGTGTATTTGAAAAACAGTTATGACAGTTGTTAAATCACATCTACCTACAGGAATAATATTCATTTACATTGCCATTTACTTTACCACATTGTCTGAGTTCCCATTGCCTGTGAGAATGACCATGAAATTCAGAAGTGGATTAAAACACCATTTTTAGATACAAGTTCTGTCACTTTGATGAAGTCTTTGAATGCTAATATATTCTCTCTTCTGAGAGAAGTTGGAATATGCTATTATTTTGACCCATTCCAACCTGTGCATTAAAAACTGGCAGCCATTTCAATTTTTCCCATGTACTGATTCTCAATCCTATGAGGAACAGACATCATGTACTAAAAAATGAGATTTCATTGTGTTCTGTCTTTACATGAAACATTCTGTTCTCTCCCATTTTGCTACATTTAACATTCAGATATAAATTATTTATTTCCTGCTATAATTTTATTTTCATTGTTCATTCTTTTTCATCCCCCACAGTAATATATTACAATAAGAGAATATTAAAATATAAGAAATTCCCAGTGACATTAATAACTCATGAAAGGGCAGGTCCACAGGCAGTATAATAGTGGCTAATATCTTTTAAGGCATAGTAGAATTCTTCAATTAAATTGGTTATAATATTACTGTCAAGCCTTTGATTGTATTAGCATAGTTGCTGCAAGATACCAAGGACACCTAATTGCTATTAAGAAATTTAGATAGGCAGGATTCTTTTGTTATGGGTTCAAAATATGCTCTGTACATTTTAGTGCACCAAGTGACCTCTGCATCCATATTCTCTTTTACATTAAAACATATGGACGAGAGATTAACCCTACAGTCAATGAAGAAACCATGGAAGCAGATGGAAAACAAAGAGAAGGGATATCCAAACACGAGAGATGATCCAACACTACCTGCAGGGAGTCTACCAAGAAGATCGAAGAAGGTTCTTCAATGGCACACAGATCTCGTGGAATGAGAGACAGCAGACATAACCTGAAACAGCAAATGCTCAAAATGGATAGAAGAACTTTTTCGCTATGAGGGCAGCCAAGCAGTAGAGTAGACTATCCAGCAAGGCTGTGTGGTCTCTGTCCTCAGAGGTATTCCAGGATTACTGGATAAAGCCTGAACAACCTGAGAGCTGACCTCAGAACCAACATTACTTTGGTCAGAAAGTCAGAATAGAGATTTCCTGAGGTCCATTCTGCCCTGAATTACTCAGTGATTCCATGATTCTACAGAGGTTGTTGACTGAATAACTATGGCATTAAAGAAGTCGAGATCTGAAGCCACCATCTTTATTATAATCAAAGGTTTAGTGAAGTCCTAAAGCTGTACATGTAGCCATTGAGAAGAATAAATGACTGTCACAAAATCAGAATAGGTGTTTCAAGTAGGTGTTTCAAGGTGCCAGAATACCAGTCCTGTCAAACACAGTCATCACTTATTTACACATCTATGAGATCATGATATCGAATAACTACTTAAGCAGAAAAATGGGAAAACATTTTGGGAAAATGAGAAAACAGTGATGGCCTCACCATCACTACCTTCCCCAGCTAAGAGTAGCATGATCCCCTTAAAACAGCACAGCAAAAGGAACTGTTCATACATACAAGCATTACCTTTACTCTCCTAGAAACTGCTTATGGACTGGTGTGTTAAGTACAGATTTTCATAGCATTCTTATAGTACATCTCACTAACTGATTTTATGCTATATCAAAACATTCTCAGGAATGTTTTGATAGCATGAGAGGAAGATACTGCAAGGGTAATTCTTCTTTGACCCATTTTGTAGTAAAATGTTAGTGTTAGATGAGAACTGTGTCACACACTGTGTTTGTGAAATCATTTTTCCTGAAGAGCTCACATCTCTACAAAGAAAAGACAGTGGATCAGAACTGACCTTAACTTATTTAGCCTTCACACTAGAGCTTTTTCTGGGAGAACTTAACATTAGCTAAATGTGGAATAAAATTATGATATCTGAACTACGGAGATTTAAAATTATTCTAAGACCACACATCAATTTTCCATAGTGCTTTTCTAATCCTTATCTTGATTTTTTGCAGATTTATGCCAAACAAGAGTTTAGAACACTCGTTTTCAGATACAAGTTACAGTGCTGTTTATCAAAGACATTCTCTCCCTATCTTTTCCTTTAAAAGCAAGTTAATCTGAATCACTGTCATCATGTCAAATCTAAAATCTAAAGTGGGTATTGAGAAATTCAAGCATATTTTAGCTCAGTGCTGATTAAACAACTACATAATACATATCATACCTAAGACACTGAAATCAATAGAATAATCATATAACACAGTGAGAAAACTTGTTTTATTATCTAGCAAAATGATCTCTAATTCAGCCTGGCTAATTAAAATGCTGTACAGCTCAAAAAAATGATGAAATGTGTGAAGCAACATTTTTGAGTGTATTTTCCTTTATAAAAGTTATGGATAGAGTTCAAGAAAGAGGGCACAATGAGTGCAACGTTAAAACTCAAAAGAATTTCCCAAGAGAATCATTAAAGATATTTCTTTATTTGCCCTAGGCTAAAATTTATGTAATATCAGCAGTACTTTTGGGTGTTCTGAAAAGGGTTTCTTTAATAAAGTTCTGAAATAATATTATGGTAGAACATTTTAGGACAGTAAATATAAATGTAAACATAAAACATAAATATCTACTGTTTGTTTCCATTTAAATCAGAACTTCAGTAATTCTATAGCAGAACTGAAGACCAGATCCAATCTACATTTTTGAAATTCTCATGAACACGTAGTGAAAGCCGTACTCCCCCCACTTTAGGTATGAGGAATATTTTTAAGAGTGTTAAACTTTCAAGGTTTTATAATCACACAGTAACCTTGAAATGTTTTTCCCTCTAGGGTCCCTGACTGAAATATAGATTTCTCTGAAAGTCATGTGTGAGTTAATTAATATATTAACCTGCAACAGTTTTTAAAGTAGGTACACAGAGCTCTGAGACAATCGAAGAGGGGAGGGGAGGGGAGGGGAGGGGAGGGGAGACAGAATACTTGAATTTCTGTGGGGCCTTGCCGCAACATTTAACTCTCTATCAAAACAGAAAAGATAGACTCTCAACAGGAAAGAAACAAATCCATTTTTCTACTAATCCAGTCTGGTTCTGTGCTTTGTGATCAGTAGTAGACTGAAAAGTACTCCCTGTATAATCATTTGCACATTTTTCATGCCATTCACTCCACAGGACCAAGCGCTCTTTCAGCAGCCTGTATAAACAGTGTGCAATTAAGTGACCGCTTTTCAGATTTCACATTGTCCTTTTATTAAGTGGACAGGTTCACATTCAATACAGAAAAAATATCCTCTTCTGAACTCACAGACTCTCTTAAATTATCCCTTCTGTGATTCTGTGATATTGTCTTCTGCTACTACATTTGAGAATTTCACAATAATAACAAGAGTGTGAGGTGCTTTTTATTATTTTCATATTCTTTTACAGAATGAATTTGTTCTATATCATCATCTATATTCAGATCACGGTTTTAATTTATTTCAGTTTTATATTTGAATACTGAATATTTATATTAGAGTATAGACAGAAGCTTTAGGCACACTTCAAGACAAACGTCTCTTTCTTTTCCTTGCTCTGGATTCAGTCCCTGAGCAATTCTGCTTGACTGCCTGCCTGCCTCATGTAACTGTGAGAGAACAGGGAAGGAGTACCTGTGTGTGAAATCTTGAGTTTGTGTATGTGTGTGTGTCTGTGTGTCTGTGTGTGTGTGTGTATACCGAGAAGAAGGAGGGAAAGGAGAAGTCTGGCTTGAGAGTCCTGCCCAACATTTTATCGGAAATTAATGTCCTGTTCCCACAGATACTAGAATAGAATCACAGAATCACCAAAGCACAGAATCATACAGGTTGGAAAAGGCCTTTAAGATCACTAAGTTCAACCATTGTCCCAGCACTGGCAAGTCCACCACTATGGACTATGTCACTAAGTGTCACATCTACATATCTTTTCAACACCTCAGGGAATAGTGGTTCAACCATTTCCCTGACAAACCTTTTGTCTTGGTTTAAGACAATATAAGAGGTGGAGACTCCAAAATTCGTTATCTTCCCTTTTATTTTTTAACTACTTCTCTTTCACCAGTAGGGAGACAAATGCAAGAAGACATAAATGAAGAAATAGCGGTTTAATAAAAAACAAAGCAGCAACAACCAAGGTTGTTGGATAAAAGAAGAAAAATATTATCACTGTAGTTGTGTTCTGTATCATGAAACACATGCAAGGGAGCTAAATAAGGATCCAATAATGCTGACATGCCATGAAATATTATAGGCATTTAATATATGAACAATATTAACACAGATTATTTGTGTGTGATTTTCTTACCTTTTAAAAAACAAACTGTAAAAGCCAGGAGTTTAGATGCATGGCACACAGTGCAGCAATGCTAAGGATTGCACAAATTGTATAAAAGACTGAAGTCTTTGGCCCCATAAAACGTAACTGTGGCATTTGAGTTTATCTGCTAATTGATATCACTAGGGGGTTTTCTTTCTTTGCACAGATAAGTTAGAGTAGACACACATATCAATACACAGACTGTAGAGGAACACTGAACCTCACTAGACCAGAGCTGTATTATATGTTCTGGAGAACAGGCAATACTATTTTTCTTCTCTTTCATCTGACCCTGAAATAATCCTTTTTCTAATGCCTGTCTTTCTTTCAGGCCTGGCTTTCTTAATAAACTTTCATATTAGATCTAAAATCCTTTTTGTCACTTCAAGTTTTGGCACCTTATCTCCAGCTCCCGGTGAATCATGCCCTACCTCTCTCTGAGGCCTCTGGTTTCATGTATTTATTTTCTTCATATACCAAAGGCTTTATTTTGTTACCTCTGCACCACAATCTTAGTGTTGATGGGCTACAGGGAATGTTAAAACCGCAGATTCAAAGTTTTAATTTTCCTATCTGATACCCTATAGATCAAAGTAACAAAAATAACAGTTTTGAGAAAACTCTCATCCAACTACTGCATCTGTCATATGGATTATGTAATATGCAAAAAAAAAAATTCTTGGATTTTCCTCTGAAAATAAGTTTCTACTGAAGAAATGCCATCTGTAGTTTTCTTGAACAGAATGTAATTATATAAATCAGGTAGATTATTCAGATTAAGAGAAAAGAGGATTACTAAGAAGTTTCAAGTATTTTTCCAAAGTATGTGGAATATTTTCCCCTTTTTGACCACAGATTATTTTTTTTAACTTTAATCTGGTTCACAGGTATAAACCTTATTTTTCTGAAATATGAAGGGATGCAGCATCTATGAATAATATGAAAATATTTCAGTTTTCCAGGACTGAATATTTGAACAGAGGCACAGTAAAATAAATAAAAAAGTTAGACACTATCAAAGACATCTTGGAATGGGGCCTAGATGACATAAGAACACAGTACAGTTAATAACAAGCAAAGTATGTCTACACAGAAATTGAGATTCATTATAAAAGTCACGATTTTGACTGAAAACTCAAAGGGCAGATTAAAAAGTGTATCCTTTTTGGTTACAGGGGGATTTACATACATCACAAAAAGCACACCATCCAATGTATCTCATGGAAGCAATAGAAGAAGTTAGCATTCCTCATATTTTTTTTCTGGTTTCTTCTTCAGCCCACCCAGCCACTCTTTCCTTTCTCCAGTTCTGCTGAACTCTTTGAAACTACTCTGATCCAAGGGGACATTTGCAGCCCAATGCTGCTTCTGCAAGTTTTTCACCAAAGGGACTCCTTGGGAAGCATTCCCACTCCCTGACTTTGCTTTTCCATATCTGCTGTATTGGGTGTGGTTGGCAGCAGGCTTAAACTGAGAATGATTCTGGCACAAAAGCAACCAGGATCACCAGGATTGGTGAGCCACAACTCTGTCTTTTAGTACAGTATTAAACTATTCTGATGTTAAATATGGGTCATTCAGAGCCAATTCATATCCGGCTAAAGTCAGCAGGAGCCTTGCATGGATTTCAGTGATCTTCATGTAAAGCCTGGAGAAAGCAAGACCCTTTTTCCTTGTGTGAGCAAGATAATAAAAATGGAAACGGTAATGATTGATTATGTAGGTCATTGTCAGTTCTGTGAGCTCTGTGTTATGTATAATGTATTAGGCTAACCCTAAGGAAAAGCAGTTTGTGGTGGGGAGTAGAGATGACTAAATTCTAGGTCCTGGAGTACTTGTTTTGTTTATCTTGATGTGGATAGTTCTTGTGTTTCACTGGGTCTTGGTAAGACAGAGATAAATTTAGAAACAAATTTTGCCTTAGATCTTCACTTACGGTGTCTATTGACTTAAATGAAAACTGATTTGACTTTGCTAGGGCAGAATTTTGTATGCACACTTTTGAATTTTAGTAGAATATAAATCTATATCCTAAGGTACTATGTTCACTTTACTGATGTTGTTTTTACTTGCCATTTGTTAGTTTTAATGCTTTTAAAATAAATATGCACTCCCAGAAGCAAAATAAATTTTAAAATGCCTATTTTCACTGTTTTTTATTTTTATATTAAGTATGCCCTACATACTCTATAGTGCATGATTAGGTAAGGAAGGCTTGGTTACTAGAACTTGTGGCTCTTGGTGTTATTAAGAATAAGGTCCACAAGAATAACTCGGAAGTACACCTCAAATCAGAGCATCAGGCGTAAGTTACACAGAAATATATCTCTGTTGCATTCCTGAAAGATACAACAGTCAAAAAAACTCAACTGAGGAGAAACTGAAAAAAGCCTGGAGTTACTGCAGAGTTTAATTATCTACTTGTTTTTGTTTTTTTTCTTTTAGTTGTTGGGTTGTTGGGTTGTTGGGTTGTTTTTTTTTAATCTGTTACTGGCAGTGGGAAGAAGTAAAGCAGAGTGAGGAAAAAAGTCTTGCAAGCATTTAGGAAAACCTATGTCCTCTCCATAGTTGTTTGATCTATTTGTGGTAGTAAAAGGAGCTGTTCCTTTGGCAAGAGGAGGTACACTAGGTGGTTCACACCACACAATTTATTTACAAACTGCAACAGCTGCAACTCCATTTTTTTCCCTGAAAGATAGAGGGAATGCAGCCAAGTGTTACATAAATATGCAAGTCTTATGTGTCTGTGTCAGATACCATCCTCAAAGACATTTTGCTTGGAAAGAGCGACGAAATCTCCTGATATTATTTCACATTAAAAAAACAAACAAAAAACAAAAACAAAAAAACAAAACCACAAAAAAAAACCAAAACAAAAAACAAAAACAAAAACAAATGAACAAACAAAAAAACCCCAAAACAATACATTTAAACAGCAGGGGATCTGATTATGTATTTATTTATTGTGGAATGTAGCAATTATATGGTAAACAATCTTTTGAACGACATATGTAAAAATCTTTTGAACTTTTATTCCCTTATCAAAGAATGCAGACTTTCTGTTTTGCATGGCACCAGTTAGCCAGTCCATAGTATATTTTTACTGAAAGGCAAATTTTATATGACTGTGATTATTGAGTATTTGTTTCATTTTAATGGTACTTGACTATCAAATATGTATTCCCTCATGAACAGGCTGAATATTGGATTCCAATGCATCATTAGGAGTTTTTGCATCTTAAGCTGTCTTGGCCAGTCATGTTGGGATGAAACATGGCAAATTTTATACCTCTCACAAGAGATATGCAAAACTAGCACAGTTTCTTTATAACATTTTCGTTAATCCCATCTTAGAACTGGAAATGGGAAATTGCTTTGGTTCAATTTAGTGCCCCACTCCTCAAATTAAGATTTTTCAAGATAAAGGATTTGGCAAGATTATCACCCATTAAGCAACTGCCAACATAACCAGAGCCATGAAATGCTCTTTCTGAAAAAAGTAATAGGACAGCCGCAGCCATGCAGCCTCACATTTCCCCCTTGACTTTTCTTTTGGCCAGCAGAATTCTGCAGTAGCGCTGTTTCCAGCATTTCTTCTTCCCCATAAAAAGTAGCCAATTAAGGAATCATCTTTAAAGTAAAATTTAAACAGTGTTAATCAATGGGCAGATGAGAGTTATGGAAGTAAATGTGCTAAGTGATTAATTTAATTAAAATAATTTTTTTATATATTTTGAATTGCTCAGTTTGTGAGCAGATTGTGAGGGGTATTGAGAAGCATTTCAAGACCCCATCTCTGTTGTACAAATAAAAAAGCAGGTGTGTGATGTAAATATTCATGTTAATAAATGAAAAATAGTTTTATAGAAATATTTAATAAAATTCTTTCAAACTGGGTCTATCTGGGAGAATATTCCTTTTGCAACTTTATCAAATATTCATGCAATTCCGTGTAATTACAGTAAAAAACATAATTAAAATTTGAAACAAATATTTGAGGAAAACACCTGGCAGCATTTTTGCAGCTCAAGTTATGTGTGATGATAATTGAATACAGCAAGAGTGAGCAGATAAATTGAATATCCACAAGAGAGAGGGAAAGATTCAGCAGAAAGACAAAAGAAAATACATCTGACTAGTATATCCTACTTTCTTGAAAGTTCTGCTTCAAATTTCACATTACCAAATTTTTTAAAAAAAACATAATCAAGAGATTCTGTTGATATTTATGAATATGTAATGTAAATTGAGTGTGGATGTAGACATTTAAGTTTAGTAAATGTTTTCTATTCTTTCCACTTCATCATTTGGAGCCTATGCCATCCTGTAATTCTCTATACATATCTATGTAACTAAAGAATTTGCAATATTCATGATCTAGCCCCAGAAAAAAAGCAAATACCTCCCCCAAAACAAAACAAAACAAAACACCCAAAAAAACCCCCAAAACAAACAACCAAAAAAAAACCCCAAGCCAAAACAAACCAAAACACAAAAATAGACAAACCAAAAAACAACCTAACCAAACAAAAAAAAAAAAAAAAACACTAAAAAACCCAAAGATAGGTAATATCACACCATTAAAAAAATAATATTATAGCACAGTTTAGATACCATATTTCATGTTTTTCTCACAGGTCTGGAGGTGTGGAGAGATTTAATTTGTGCAACTACTGAAATATCAGTTAAAAAAAAGAAAAAAATTATTTTTATAGATTTTGAAATTCAGAAAATCATAAATATGGCTACAAACCATAGTGGGAGTCTGCTGTCATTGACAGACTCTTTTTGTCAATATCTCACCAGGGACCTGAGTGATGGACCTGATCCCTCACCATGGCTTTTTGTGTCAACATCTTCCCATGGACCTGGTCCCTCCCATGGCACTGCTGGAGCAGGGAGTTTGGGGAGGTTCACTAACTGTGCTGTCTGCCATGAAGCACAAAGCCCCAATGCTGGGGTGGAAGCTGACAGTGAAACAGGACATTGTGGGGCAGAGGGACTGACTGTGAGAGCCAAGCCCCAAGGCATTGGGGCACTGATACCCAGTGATGGCCTTTACGAGCGACTCTTTGCTCCTACCCACCACACAAGTCCATGCAAGATACAACACATGTTCCTACAATGTCCCTTTCCTCTCCAAAGCTGCAAAGGTCCCTTGCAGGATTGTCATCCATGCCTGTCATCCAAGCTGCCACACAGAGTGGGCCCTCTTGGGGAATCTCTCAAGGAAGCATCATCCCCAGGCCCCAGAAAGGTGCTTGGCAACTGACATGCATCCTCTCCTCTCCAGCACACATTCTGTGTCAGTGGGTAGACATCAACCCAGTTTATGGAAAAAGAAGCCAGAAGGATGGTCTTCTCAGCACAAGTAGGATGCTCACTCTAGCACAGCAAGGGGGCCACAGCCCAGATGGCAGCCAGCTCTCTGTGTGCTGGGTCCACCTCAAGCTTAGCTATCCACAGGGAGTCAGGATTTGGGGAGGTATTCCACCAAAGAGCCACCACGTTCTCTAATTATTACATCCTAACTTGGCTTGTTGACATAAGCCACTGATGGCCACATATATCACACAGCGTCAGACTGATCGTTCTGATTTTCTCCCTACCAAAAGTCACTTACCTACTGTTACATGGTCATTACTAGGCTAGATGGATGCTGATTTTATGCCCATGTATTAAATTAGATTTTCTCTTTGAAAAGCAGGTGATTTTTGTGCTTTTACATATATATATATGTATATATATATATGTCATGTATACACTTGGGAGGTGTACTAAATAAAGTTAGGGAAAATATACTTAGTTAAGTATAGCTTAATATTTTTCTCCTTTCAAAACCATCTGTCAAAGTCACAATACCAATTATTCTCAGGGACATAAGGCAGTGTTTTAAAAAGGACATTAGCCTTAATTTGTATGCAGCATCTTGTTTTCAGAAATCACCAATACATTGATTTGCAGTAAATTATTTTGTAAATATGGAAAAAAATTCCTCCATGAACATGTCCTTATGCTGATACTTTATGTGCAGGTTAACCAAAAGAGGTTTCTCCTCTTTGGTGCATATTATGCCTACTTTGGAAGGAAGTCCCCCTAGCCAATTACAGAAATTCACAATGAAGTGCTTCCTTGTTGTAAAGCAAGTTGGCTAACTGAAAATTCAAAAAGTATTAAATATCTGCAACTGTTTTTGTTTCTGTTTGTTTGTATTTCTAGGTCAAGCAATTCTATTTCAAGAATTGGATGCTGTAGTAAAAAAACAAAGCAGGGCACTGTTTAATGCATATTCTGGTCTTCTAACAACATGCAGAAAATGTATGGCCTCAGATAACGATGTTCTAAGGCAGTAGTGCTCAAATTATAGCTCTTAAGGGACCTGAATATGGCTGTCATGAAACCAATGTGTCTCATTTGTGTTCCTTTTGCTGTGTTTTAGTCCTGCAGACAGAAGAACAAAGATAATAGAAAAAAACTGTGCAAAAACACACCTGCAAGGGAATACTGGAACAGCAGAGAACCACCTTGCAACCCTTTTAATTAAGTGAAAGACACAAGGGAGAAAAAAAAAAAAGAGTCAGGGGTAGTAAATTCTCTGAATGGAAATGTGTATGGGAGAACAGAAAAAAAAAACCAGACCTCCTTTTCAGATCTTAAAGCTCTCCTTGCCCCCTGACTAGGATATCTAAACTCTTGAAATAGAAAGTCCAGCTGAGTCAGGCCAGCAGACAGTTTTTAAAAACAGCATTTTTTTTCTGGTTCAAAAACTGAGGTTTTACTTGTAAATTACTTTCTGTTTGAACAGTTGAAAGCCATCCTGAGCTTCAATTTCTATATTAGCATTTTTTTCATTTATTTAGCTTCCTCCCAAATATGAGTTCAAAGACTAACAGAATGACAGTCCTCCCCCATGAATGTACTTGGCTCATTTTTAGTCCTTACAGGCTTCAATTTCTATGGCTCTATGAACCTTCAGTACAGATTACATAGAAATAATCTTTGAATACTTTATCACATTTTATTCCAGAGGCAGAAAGATACTTCAGTGAGGTTTGTGTAGGTTCATTCTGAAGTCGCTGCTCCACCCCTTCTCCTGTGTCATTGTTGACATTTCCAGATCCTTATGCACACAAACTTTCTAATTATTTTATTTTAAAACCCATTTACATTTAAAACTGGAAAAATTCTTTAATACTTCCAATGTGTTTTCAAGATGGATAAATAAGAATTTAGAAAACACTATGTATGTTTGTTTTGTTAGATTTCCATACATTTTTATCCTTTGTATTTGCTTTTCCCAAATATCTTGGCACATTTTTTGGACTGTCCATTTTATCTGTGGAAACAGAGGTTTCATCACTCAGTGTTATACCAGACAGAATATTGTTTATAAAATACCATATAACCACATATCAAATGCAGGATCATACCTGTGGACAATGAAATGTACTTTTAAGGAATTGTTCTTGCTTATTCATCCTGACAGTTTAAAGGGGGGTCCAGTCCCACGGAACACAGTGTGCTTCGGTGCTGTGTTGCATGTAAAGGATGTCAGCAGCTGCTTAAAGATAAGCACTCTGCCCCTGATGCAGTCAGACAGATATACATGTGCTTAGCTTAATGTACAAGAGCAGCTAACCAGGGACACATGGTGAGGTCTGAGTATTTGGCTCGTTTCCTGGAGCACAGCACAAGAGAAGAAAGAGATATTTAATGATCTTAAGGTCAGTAGACCTTGTGCTACAAATATACTATCGTCAAATAAATGAATCATAGAGATGCTTTTTTATCTTTTATTGCTAAACAAAGGAAATATGAATCTTCTAAGTAAACAAATGGACAAACACATGAAAAACAGGAGTACCCTTAAAAAAGTGTAGTCTTTTAACCTTATATACTGTCAATATTGAATATGAGTAATCATGCCAGGCTTGTTGCACTCTATGAACTGTTCGTAGGCAATTTATAAACCAAAAGTTATTTAAAAACCTTCAAATACTTTTGGCTGATGCATATCCTTTAAGAGGCCAGTTCTTTTTCTACCACTGTTCTGCTACTAGCTAGCACTGGAAATAGTGTATTGAAATAAGTTTGATTTAGGATAACAGATCTTGTATTTGAAAATTGGTTTTGTTCATATAATGTACAAACGTAAAATGTTCATCAGTATAATTTAGATAATTTGTGAAAAAGATCTGTTAAAATATGCAAAGTACAGGACATGATAAAATGAAGCAGTAAAGATTCTGGGTTTTTTGGAGAAGTCTTATTCAATGCCTTCAGTGCTATAAAGTGTCTAGATTCCTAGTAGTCTTGTTGTTACTTGTGAATGATGTAAAAGGATGAAACAATATGATACAAGGTATTATGTACAATTTATGGTTTCCCTTTGTAAGGGCTACAAGAATCCTTGCCTTTCATGTGATATCATTACCCAGAAGTTGTAGTTAGACTTTAGACTTATCAAAATCACACAGTCCAGAGCTCCTGATGTCCAAGTGGGTCCTGTAATCATATCAGGTTGTATAAGGGATGGTGAAATCGTCTGTCCTTTTATTCCTGTGAAAAGAAGTGAGGTAAAAGGAATAGTGAATTTGACTTGCAAGTTTGGATGTTTAGCCCAGTGCTATCCTGCAATGGAGAAACAAATCCTTTAGCAGACCCAAAGTGTCTCCTGTATGTGACCAGTTTGTAGAGCTCCTTCTTGCCCATGGTTTTCCAAGATAGGTAGAGTGAGCCTTGCTGCTATCCACCATCATAATTTTTAGTATGTGATTATTAGAAGATGAGGAAATTTGGTGAACAGAAGAATATTTACTGTGTTTTTTCACATTAGAATATAAGTGTGTTCTCTCTGGAGGTGAAAAATTAAGGTACACAGTTTTATGCACAGCAGAAGGAAATTGGCCCTTTCAGACTTTAAAGACTCTGAACTGCAAAACTTGTATTTTTATTAGATCAGATTTTTACAGGATTTATATGCCAGAGAAAACAAAGAAAATTTTCAAGTCCAAGAGAAAAAAAGTCAATAGTAGCAACAGCAACAACATCATAATAATTTTTCTACCCAGTCTTAAAATTTTCTAAAATGGAGTAACATCCAGCAATTTCCAAGATCTACTGGGGGAAAAAATATACAAGATAGATAATTTTAGAAATTAGAAAAGTCCCATTTGTCCTATATGCATATTTATCTTGATTTTAAATTCTGAACAGAAACACTTATGTCCAAAATAAATAAAAACCACTTTTTCCTTATAAGCATGTCTGGGTACCTAATGTAGTAATTTAAATAAATTTATGATTCTCCTGTACTGGAATGCTTGGCAACACTTAAAAATTCTAATTTTCTTTAAGACACAGATTTGTCCTTTTAAAATATTTACATAAATTTGATAGACAGTTCAGAGAATGCCACAATTTAGGAATGAGAACAAGAACTTGTATCTGTTCTTAATACAGAATAGTAGGCTTCAGGGACTCAGTAGTCCATTTTGTCCACACCAAACACCCACTGAAGATACACCTGAGCCTACAGTGACTATGTCTCCCTGATCTTGTGTTTGATATGGAGGGAGAAAAATGTTATCTTTACAATGTTGAAATTGTTTTGTTGTATTCCTTCCTTTCAAAATTCATTCCTGGCTGGATAAATACCTGTGAAGAAAAGTAAAATCCACTGTGATGGTTATGCTAACAAACTCTAGAAATTATCTGAAATTTGCTGTCACTCCCTTGGACTTAAAAATGTCTGCAGTGCAAGGCAGCTTAATGTTTTCTTTCAAACCTTAGCAATGTGAGAAAAGGAAAGCTTTGGCACTTCAACTAAATAGCTTCATATTACAATAAGTGGTGGAAGGCAGTTTAGCAGTCATCACAGTGTCAGGTATTGAAAGTTAGATATAAGCATTTATAGCTGCCTCCTACTGCATGCTCAGCATTTTTTGCTGTTTTGGAGGTGGATCACTGCTCAACATGTTTGGTTTAGTTTACAGTTAAGTGTGATGCTTGTTCTATGTTGCAGTGATGAAATCTTCCTTATAATGCACCAACTCATGTGCTTTAAAAAGTGTCAGTAAATTATCATGTAGCTGTACTGTGTCACCTTAATGGCATTTTGCTGTGTATAATTTTGTCATTTCTGCTGCCGTCTGATGTTTTAAAATTGTGGTAGTTTCTATCATTTTATCAACTTCTTATTGGGATTTTCAGAAGCCTCTCACAAACTTAAGTAAAGGAACAAACAAACCCATAAAACTCAAATTATAGTCTAAGACATTATTTTGCAAAAAAACCCCCCACTGTTAAGTGGTGTATTAAGACTAAACCAGAAGGATTTGAACTGCAAGCTGCTTACACTTAATTATCTTCAGTTACATAATCAAAATATTTTGTCAGAGACCCAATGCTGTAAGACTGAAAGATATTGTGTTCTACCATTTCCAGGTCACATGATTAAATAGAATTGAGGGTAGATCATTAAATGAAAAATGTTACCATTTGCTTAGAGTCATATAATTTAAACCTATGACCTGAGTGGATTCTCCCTACTGAATAAGAAAGCATATAATTTATCCTCATTGCTTTCTTAATTTCTTTCTACCAAAACATTACTCTGTAGGGTGAGAGAGAGTAGGACATGTCCTTGTATTGTACTTTTAATTCCACTATTTTCATGACAGAAAAAGTAGAACTGATCTGTATTATTGGTTAATTAAAAACTAAATTTTTTTGACTCATGTTCTAGCTTTCCACTTAAAAATTAATTATGGACAATAGCAAATAACAAAGTGTTCATTTTACAGAATAAACTCCCCACTGGGATGCAATGAAAATGTTAATAATTAATCAAATAGTCTAACTTGGTATTATTTTTTGCTACCTCACTCATATACAAAACCCTGCTGATGTTAGTTGACTTTTTTTTTTATGAATATTTATATATAATTGCGTTTTCCTTGTAAATTGCATTTTTTCACCCCAAAGGGAAGAAAAAACAATTTGTGTGTTAATTTTATCTCACTGGTTTTGTTCAGCTTCAATAGTTCTGTATATAAAATAAGAGATTAGATAAAAAGGAATGCATACAACTGTTTTTGTTTTTTTTTATTTAAAAACATAATTAGGCAATGTTGCTAATTTTGCAGCATTTCAGGTACATTGCTACCTCCCAGCATACAGTGAAAAGCAGGCAATTCAGTGTTCCTATTCCCCCTACTGCCCAACTTTAATACAAATTTTGTTTAGATTCTGCTGCCCCCTACAGAATAATTAAATATTTAGCATTTTACAAACCTGAGGGTTGGTGTCCATTATTTTTTAATCTTACCTGGACAAGTGAATGCACATTTTCAATGGAAGGAAGCAGAGCTTTATTTGTTGTCATTACAATTTTTTAAATATGTTCTGCATGACCTGTGCTAAAAAAACCCAACCGAACTCACCACTTTGTATTATATTGATAAAATAATTTTTTTTTAAAATCATGTGCACTGTTATTGAACCACTGAAATAAGCTGAAACATATTTTACATCCTCCAAGAAAGTAGAAAGCAAGTTTACTAACCTTTGAATCTCAGGAAGTGAGCTAATTATGTACTTTATCAGCTGCCACCTGTATACTACTATTCTTTCCAGACTCTGCTATCTGTAACAAACAGCAGCAGTTAAATGCAATGATGCACTTCAGATTCTAATAGAAAACACACTGTGAATAGGATAGGGAGGAATAGAAAATGCTGTAAATGTAAACTCTATATTTCTAATTACATTTCAAAAGTATAACATGCTACTACTTTGAAAAGTAGTATTTGTAATAGTTGATATTCCTAAAAAGTAGTTTTTAAATGAAAAACAAAACCTATGTTATGCTTCCTGTGGCAAACCCCAAAGCTGAATAGGAAAGTTTGTTCTCCATGGATATGCCCTGGCTGTCTCATATTGCACTGTATGTGTCCATCATTTAGGAGATTATGCATGAAGGAGAGGAAGCCAAGGAATTTTCCATCATATCCAGTCCTTGCAACTGTGTGCGGAAAGAAAATAATCAGGAGATTTCAAATGGCCTGGATTAGCTCCCTTTGGTGTTACCTAGAAACCAGGCATTAGAGGAATGAGAAGTGTCATAAATGTGCCTGAGTTTCTTCTAAAAAATACATGCCAGAACTCACAGCACAGAGACTCACACGTCCTTGGCTAACTGAGATTAGCAAGTTAGGACACTGCACTAATAACATCCCCCCTAAAAGGCCTTCATTTTTCTGAGTGTTTCCCCAAATGTTCAAAGATACTAGTCTTGAGGAGACAGGTACAGGTTATGCCTTCCAAGGCATACGGTGAATGAATCATGGAGCACAAAGTTGTTTGAATGTGGCTGGTTTTGCTTACAAAATACATTTGTAGAGATGTGAGCAAGCCCAAGAAAATTTACAGACATTTTGATGCCTTAGCTTTTTCATATCTTGGAAACAAATCCCAATTTTTGGTGAACACTTTACAAGAGTTGGCTGTAAATGGACAATGAATCCATGAAGACAGACTCAAACACATTAATGGGTTGTACTCCTTAAATAGGCGCAGTAAAAATGTCCTCAAAAAAAATCTAAAAATCTTTCTCAGATGAAAGACAACCTCTGCATCAGTAAATACAATAAAGACAACCCAAGCCATGTATAAAATATCTTGTCCAGAGAGCATTTCTGGACAGTATTCCCTTCAAATAATAAACTATTTGTTTTGAAATGTATTTCAGTATTTTCTCACCTGTCTGTTGAAAGGAATATGCTTTCTGGAGGTGGAAAAAGGAAACAGAAAGATGAGAAAGGCTTTTAGAACATAGGCTTTTTTTTTTCTTCTTCTTCCCAGAAAGAGCAGAGACATTAAAGGCAGGGACAAGTCCCCTACAAAAGTACCTATTAAATGTATTTTCCAACTTCAATCCATTCTCTTACTCTGTATAAGAATCTGCCATTCACTCAAATGTTACATTTATTTCCTATGTATGTCAGGAGCGTATATGTTCACTGCTTCACAAAAAACTATCATTTAACATGCAACACTGGGCTATTAAAGCTAAAAGCTTTTAGAACAAATCACAAATCTGACACTTTTCTATGGTTTTAACTTGACTAGGTTGGGAGGTGGAACTGAATAAAAGAACAGCTTTGCAAGCTTCATCTAATACTTCAAATAGACTAAGTGCAGATTTTGTAGATTTAAATATTCACATTAATATTGATTTGCAGGAGAATCAGGGAAGAAAAACAACACCATTAAAATGATGGAGACATAATTCCAATTATAGTTGTTGGTAGTGGAACTGCTGCACTACTAAAAGCTACAGTCTTAGATTACAGAGGTACAGCAGTGATTCAAGCCGAGGGAGAAGATAAAAGAACAAGAAACATGTCATTGCTACAAAACCAGAACCAATAAAGAATGTAAGCATTTAAACAGCAAGACATTATTCCTCTTAATAAAACTGTGCCACTGTACAGAAGAAAAACTCTCAAATGTTTTTCAAAGACCTGAAAACATGTAGGCTCTGAATGAGTTCTGGATTCCAGTTCAGACTTTTGAGATACTTTCTATATTTTACATGTTTGATACTTAATTTAACTAAAAAAGAGGTTGTTGTTACAGGAGCAGAGTGTGGAAACCATTAACTCCCCTATGAGTTCTTTAACTGCTATTGTGCAGTCAGGCTTGTGTTCCTCTCCACCCTTCTCCCTTACCTTGTCTGATGTGCACAGCCCCAGTGTGAGTCTTTGATTTTACGATTCTGTAATATAACCCCAAAAGGTGGAAAGTGCTACCTTACTCAACGTTCATTACAGCCTTCTCAGAGGAAAAAAACTAAACTGAGTATTGGTCAGAAGACTCCTTAACATATGGGTTCCAGTAGGTTTTATGTGTGTTTTGAGTGATGGGGCCTTGCAAATTGGGTGATCTCATGGCTGGTGTGATGGAAGGGAGATGAAATGGGGGTGAAAGTCATCTTTAGGGTACAGATGCAAATTTTTTGCAATGACAGCTTTTCTTTATTACAGCATTTATTTCCTCTTGTGTTTCTGACAAGAAGACAGTTTCATTGTGTTGATAGCAAACAGCATTAATACTCTGTGAAACACAGTGTTAAAACAGTCTCCTTCTCCTTGATGCAATTCAGCATTTTAGTTTTTCACTGGGACACAGAACCTGAGGAAATTATATTGTTCTCCATCTGATGAAGAGTTGGAGAATTTTAGAATTCAATGTTCTTTTTCCAATGAGTGCAGCAAGGACCATTTTTTAGACAGCTTCAAAACTGCCCTTGTAATTACCAGGTGTAAAATTATACAGAATTTATACCATTTTCTCTAAAACTCAGGATTATTTAAAGTCACGGTCTTAATCACATCAGAGAGTGATTCCTTTAACTTGAATGACTCCAACTCTGGCTTTGAAAGATCTTTACAACATTGGTCACATTGTGTCTTTTAGGCCCTGCCAGACACTTGGTATGTGTAAAGGTCAGATCTGCCAGTGTCTCAAGTGTCTGTTCAGGGCTAGA
This sequence comes from Pardalotus punctatus, assembly GCA_013400915.1. Taxonomy (NCBI): domain Eukaryota; kingdom Metazoa; phylum Chordata; class Aves; order Passeriformes; family Pardalotidae; genus Pardalotus; species Pardalotus punctatus. The sequence goes on along the minus strand of VZTX01028737.1, from coordinate 429,544 downwards.
AAAAAAGGTGTGCAGAAGAAAATTTCTCACATTTTCAGGTCTTAACTTCCTTCCTTCTACAACCATTATCTATGCAAAGTAAGAATGAAGTTTTGACAGACTAGGGGCAGGCACAGAAACAACCATAGACCTGGCTTTCTGTATGCAAGTTTACGTCTTTATAATTTTTGGCTTGCATTCTAATTTAATTTTGACAGTTTTATTTGCTTCACTGCCTTTTTTTTTTCCCCATTGCTATCCTTGCCTTTAGTACTTTGTTTCAATTATGTGGCTCATTTGTAGTTCCTAGCATACAAATTCTAATCTAACCTAAATATTTCAGCAATGCTCATATTTGCTTCTCAACTTCCTTCATGCAGCATTACCTTTCTTTGGACCGGTTATTTCAATGGTAGGATTGCATTCTCTTCTGGTGAGATATTTACAGAAATCATTCTATACAATGAAACTATTTCTAATTTGTCTTTTCATATGTTAAAATGCATCATAGGAAATTTAAAATAGACAGCTAAGTATCAGAACATATCTCTAATTTAAGCTACTGCTCTCTATGTCAGCCTAGCATATTTAATTACCTGGTATATGGATACAGAATTGCCTATATTTTATAGAGTTCTATGCAATTGAAGTAACAGTGCCAACACAGTAAGTGTATTTAAACAACATACACACAAGATGCTGTGTACTTAATATGAATGGTCTGAAAACCTGTTCTTCTTCCATAATTCTGGTTTACAAAGTGAAACCCTAGGGTTTGGTGTGGGTGCAATAACAGTACAGATAAGATTTCCTTAGCAGGAAGGATTCTCTATGGCACAGTGCCACAGTGAGGAATATAGTTCCTTTTGTATGAACTTCTATTCCCTTAATGCATCGAACTGTGATTCCTAATTTTAGCCAATCACTGCTCCACTGTATCATCTCTTACATTTAGTCCTGTAGTTTCACAGACAAGGTCACCTTGATAGCAAAACAAAAGGATTCTCTATTGAATTCACATACAACATAAACCAGTTGGAGGGATCGCATGATTGCATTTAATAAATGGCAGTCCCCACAATTTCCTGTCTTGTAAAGATACTGACCCACTGATCCTTTTATTAAAAAAACTCCCAACCAGTATTAACCAGGAAAAAGGTGTTAACCAATAAAGAGCACATACATCCATTCTGCTGAAAGTAAAGATTTTTTTTCCCATGGACACACAAGAGAAGATAATACTCCTTGGTTGTCCAGTTTTGATCTGAGAAAAAGGACAAGCACTGGGTGCTACTACCACTCACCCCATCATCTTGCAGCAATATGTATGTAACATTGGCCTTCTCTGAACTTCCCCGAACAATTGTGTCTGTTTGGCTCTGCTTTAATCCTTCTCCATTATTTCAGTGACTTCATGTAGTATTATCTTGAATTTTTAATTTTGGTCATAAAAGCCATCCTACTCCAGTGAGAGATAGAAGGTTAAGTGTGCATCATGTGATAAATATATATTAATTTTTGCCATATTTATTTCAGTATTTAAAGAAATTAAGTGTACTCTACATCACTTGAGAAATGTTAACCAACTTTTCCCTATAGATTTTTTTTCTATATTTACTTTATCTACATCTCTTCTATCCTTCCTTTTTGTTTTCATAGGGAAAGTTTCTAGTCTAAAATGAATGTTCTTGTACATGCTGTATAAGCTGTCTTTTTATCATTATATAATATATAATATATAATATATAATATATAAGCACATACTTATTTTTGTGATGGTGTGCTTAGTAAAAATTTGGTTTTGATCATCTTCATTGACCTTCCCTTCATTTTTTCTTCAGATATCTTTCTTCTTGTACATTCTAACTACAACTGCCCACCATTATCAAGTATACACGTGTTCTTTTATATCTATTCCTCTTCTATTAAATTCTAAGACCCAGTTTGCATCATGGAGCATTGCTGAATGATGTTTCTACGGGATTTGATGTCATGGTTGTGGGTTACTTTTAAGGTACTTGCTAATTTTGAGTCTACCACTGTATATCATCATGTAGGATTGTGTTTCTCCTTGTACACTTGCTTTTATTGATGAACATTACATTTATTGTATTTTTTAATTTCTTTTATTGCTGATAAGACTCATGATCAGACATCTTAGATATTCACAGTCTATGTCACTGTGCAACATCAACGAGCACTACCAGTCACTTCTCACACCTGATTCATACAAATAATGAATACAAGGAACATAGGTACAATACAAACCCCTCTGGGGACTCTTATCATTATTGTCCATCCAGTACAGGAGTTGATAATTTCTGCATTTTTTTTCCAGTCTTTCAATCAACTACTTAACTGTGACAGGACTTTTCCATTTTTTCACTTTTCCACAAAGGGGAAAAAAAGCCTGTTTAAAGTTTTTGGAAGCTGGTACAGACTGTTATGAGCCTTATTGACAAATTCATTGACATCACTAAATATCTCTTCAAAACATGCAGGTTGTGCCTTTATTCTACAAAAGCTGTATTGACTTTTCACCACAGTATCATACATTCACATAATTCCATTCTTCTTTATAGTTCTGATTGCTTTGCTTGGTACAAAAGTCAAATGCACTCAGATGAAAGTCTATTCCTATAGAGCTCTTCTAAAACCCTTTGGGAAAATGACACTGCATTTACTGTCTTCCTTTCCTGTGATAACTTGACTAAATAAAATGTGAGACTTTATATCACAGTCACCAATGTGCCAACTTAATTAAATCAAGCCTCAGAATTTATGCATAAAGAGAACCTAGTCCTTGCTGGTGTGGAATTCTGGTGAGGTATTGTATTGTGCATCACTTTTTCTCTTGGGTTTTATTCTTTACTTTTTCTCCTTTATTTATTTCTCCTAAATAAACAAACAATATTTTATTTAATAATAAAAATATTATCTTTTTATTGTTGGGTTTTGGTTGTTGTTTTATTTTTCTTCATTTGAATTTTAAAAGTGATCTTATCTCAACCCAAAATTTTAACATTTTATTCTGATTCTTCTCCCCATCCTACCAGCATTAGAGGGAAGAGTGAGCTTCAAGTTTTGTCATGAAGAGTAAACTTTTCTAGGACGAATGCAGATTCAGCATAGAGCTCTCTGGTCCAAATCCCTGTGTCAAGCAACTAGAACAGTTGTCTATGTCTGTGTCCAGATGACTTCTGAATACACACAAAGCAGGAGACACAATTTCTGGACTTTCTCCCTCTGTCCTATTGAGGGGAAGTAGTGATAGGGTGGCTTGGTGGACACCTGACAGGTAGTCAAGGTGAACCTACCACATTTAAATACTGAAACCAAAACCAGCCAAAAAAACACACATACAAATTTCATTTAATGACCTTTTTCTAGTCTTCTCTATGTTCTTTATTTTCTCTTGCACCTTCATTTATTTTAAAAAGTTGTTCATGGATACACTGTTTGCAACCATGTGCTTTCTGTAGTTATGCTTATTATGCTTGTAAAAACACAACTTCTGATTTCTCCATGCTGATGGCTATGTCATGTTCTGAAGAAAAGCTGCAAAAGGGTTTTCTCTGGGAAACTTTGCATGTGTCTTCTTTTATATCTAGAAATAAAATGCCTCTCAGGTTTTGAAAAAGAATGTATTTTACATGGGTGATATCAAATCACAAGTGTGATTTATAAACTCAAATGGGCTTTCTTCAAACTCTACAGTCTGATTCTTTGTAAGTAGAAGCTGTAAAACACCACTTCTATCCCTGTAATGCAACCAGAACTTCAATGTGGTTAGAATGCATTTCTAGAAAATCATCACATGCATATTTGATAAGAAATAAATGCAATGTACTATAAGTCTGTGACAATTTGAAAGGATTGGTGGTGGTGGGGTATGTGCTCATTTTTAGTGTTCTCCTTATCATCTCCTCTACAGCAGAAATAACGCTGTTCTATTTTCAATAAAACCACATGGAATTAAATTGAGAGGGAGAGCAGCATCTGTATAGCTAATACTGCCCTTGAAATAGCATATGAAATAACACTGAACACTGAACGGGCATTGAACATTGAAATAAAATATGTCAACAAATGTTTCTCTCCTTTGTAATGACTGTTGCTGGAAAATGAAGTTATGCCTGATAGCTGTGGTTGGACAGTGGTTCCCTGCATCTTATCATAACTTATAAGTCATGTGTTCAACCACTTGTATGAAATGGTAACTATCAGCAGTGATAATTTGTGACTGAGAAATAACCTAGCATGAAATGTAGGAAGGTCCAACTGCAGAGTGAGTTACAGTGGCTGGAAGCAGGAATGCTAGAGACAGAAGCATTCCCTGTAAAGGGTGAATTTTCCCCTGGTGATAAGAAACAGCTGCAGCATTGTCTTGTAGCTGACCTGGAATTTATGTGCTCAGGGGTCAGCTTTGGGCAACAGAGCTGGGCTGGGGAATAGACTCACAGCTGGGCAGAGGTGCCTCATGCAACTGCTCAAAGGACTGGTGCAGATGAAAGTACATGCAAGGTATCAGCTTGTGACACATCTTTGTAGGCTCCTTATGGGACCACTTACAGAAGTAGGACTCTGCCCACTACATTGCTTATTGTTTTATATTCATATTTAAACACAAATATGTGTTCCGTATCATCTGTGCTACTCATTGTCCACTGGATCTGACTCCAAAAGCATCACAGGGAAAACTGTACTTCTTAATGAAACACCACCAGAAGAATCTCATCCTCAGACAAGTCCACCCATTGGGTGTAAGCATCCTGTTCAGGGCAAGCAAATCTACTGCTGTGCAACCAGAGGGGCTGCCATCTAGTCTGAGGAAGAAAGCCTTTATCTTATATACCTTCAGGGTAGCTTTTCAGATTACAATTACCAAGGGGAACACCTTAGAACACTGCTGAAAAAGGGACGTTTTAAGTCAAAAAGGCCTAGTTTTAAGTTGTACATTTGAATGCCTTTGTCACTTTAGTTTTCTCAGTTGGTTGCATAGCTATAATTATTTCTTTTATATTTGCTCAGTTCTGTGTTAAAAATTACTTCCTATCTGTTCAAACAATGAAGACAAATGGCTTTATTTTATGCCTGGAATCTTCTTAAACAGTGTCTCTAAAACTGGATTGAGGAAACACTTCATTAAATATTGTGCATTCATAAACTTCTTAAACAGTATCATCCGACTGGTACATGCAAAATGAGACACAATCATATGTGCAGGCAGATTTGCTTAGAAAAAGACATGCACAACAACAGACACAGCTACTGGCATAGTCTTCCTTGATTAATAAGCTGTAGTTAATACACTTGTGTAACAAGACAGGTCTGAAATGCAACTAATATGGCTAATTAATTAAGCATTCAGCTATGTGACTGTGATCTCTGTTTCTTTAAGTAGTTCGGCCGGACAGTCACAGTTCACATGTGCACCAATGTGCGAGACAGGGACTTGTTCCTTTAACCACACAGGACTTTTTTATTTCATTGTTTCCTTTATAGAACTAAGTAAGCCAGGGTGATGTCCTGCCTGAGGTTTTGGAGTAGGCACATACAACATTATTATAGCTTTTGTCGTATGTAAAGTTGGTACACCAGCAAAACTATTCTGCTGTCCTGTCAGTGAGTGCGACAGTAATTATTTGTCCAAAAAGGACTTTCTTTGCTTTTGAAGTAACAAGAGAACTGGTTGAAATAGAGATTCTTCTGGGAACAGCGCTAACTGGCTGCTCTTCACAGTTTTCATATCCGTCAGAAAAAAAAAATCCAGACCAGATCATTAGCCTTATCTAAATATACCCTAAAATCTGACATTTAAGAGTTTAAGTTCTCATGAAAAGCTACAATAAGGTAATAAAAATTGAAATTAGACAGTACTGTCAGCACACATCTTTGCAAGAAAGCAATCTCAAGGTTGAGTAACGATGGGATGAGTTTATGTTTAAAAAAAAAATACACTCTTGTAGCCTCAGGAAAAAATCCAGAGAATATCAGAGCATTATTTTCTGTTGCCTCACACTGGCACCAAATGCTAAATACAGCATTAAAACCCCATATTGTTCAGTGTCCTGGGTCTGCTTGAAACAGAGTTTATTTTCCCCACAGCAGCCCTCACAGTGCAGTGCTGTGCTGTGCATCAGAAGCTAGAAAGGTACTGATAACACACCGGTGTTTTGGCTGCTGCTGAGCAGCACTGGCACAGCATCAGAGCTGTGTCTCCACCATCCCTCCTCCCCATTAGTAGCCTTGGGGGTGGGCAAAATTTTGGGATGGGACACAATTTGAACAGCTGGCCCAAACTGACCAAAGATATCTGCTCAGATATAAAAGCTAAGAAAAAGGAGGGGGAAGGCTGGGGGAGGACATTCGTTATTTACATTTGTCTTCTAGAGCAACCACTACACTTGCTGAAGCCCCTTTTCTTGGGAAGTGGATGAACATTGCTTGCTCAGGGGAAGTAGAGAATAAAATATTTAGGGTTTTTTTTTTCCTTTCCTTGCATGTGTGATAACTTTTGCTTTTGCTTTAGCCTTATCTCAGCCTGTAAATTTTCTTACAGCTTATTTTCTCTCCCTTGTCCAGCTGTGGAGGAGAGTGATAGATTGGCTTGGTGGGCACCTGGCATCCAGCCAAGGTCAACCCACCACATCCACCTATAGACAACAACGCAAGCTTTTGGTTAAAAGAGAATCAGATACTTAAGATTTCTTGCCTTTATTACCAGTGAAAAAATCACATTCCAATGAACATGTCACTGTGAAGGTTTAAGATTTCCACAACGACTGCTCAAAAAAATAATCTCCACATTGCTCAGGAATCTAGGTCTTCCATCAGGTAAGAACGCTGTTGACTATTTGGGTTCTTATATTTAATTATTTTGTATTCCAGATTTTTTCCTAGTGGTCACAGATACTGAGTGGATTTCATCTCAGGTAATTAGGTGTTTACTGTGTAGGTATCCACATCAAGGCATCGTAAGCTTATTTTGTAGTCAAGGAAGAAAAATAAGCAATCCCAGGCCATAAGTCTTTTGAATTATTTTAGATGTGTGTTTTAAAGCAAGATAAATCAAGCCAACAAAGTACCTACTGACTTTGCTAACTGCCTGGAAAGAGAGGCCAAATGGAGCCCCACATTTGATAGATTAATAATGCCTTCTGAGAGACATGGTGTGGCAGCACAGGGTTCAAGTTAACTATTTCATGCATGGCTTCACAGTAAAATAATAGACCTAGAACAAAACTGTCCAAAGGCTGCATGTGTGTGAGAAGCAAGCACTGCAATTGCAGTTAATATAGAAAATTTGTATATTGGGATGAGGGACAGTCAGAAAAAGAATAGAAGGAAAGATGAAATAGTCATTTCAAAGAAGTGAGCTGATGCTAATGGCAGAGTAGCAATCAATATGCACAGCTGTGATCCTACTCAGATGTTGTGAATACATGCACACTGCTTTGGTCTTATTAATGTTGTACAATTACCAATCACCAGAACTGTCAGCTTGTGAAAGTAGAATGGCTGAAATATAGGAAAGAAATATATCAAAATGGAAGGCAGAGGCATAAGTTTATAGCAGCTTATAGTGACAACAGCAAATACTGTTTTCTTCTTGACCTGTCACTGGGAGGAATTGTATTTCTCTCAATTTGGCTGTTTGGCAGGCACACAATTTCTGGGGTTGGCATCATCATTTATCCCTTTTTTTGATCTGGTTGGCAGCATTTTCAGCCATTTTGCAAGAAGCACTTGAATTACCTATTAAGAACTTTTAATCTATTTATTTATTTATTCTGAAAAGCATACTCATGCATGTATCATCAATCATCTTCTATGAGCTTGAGTCAGCTGTGGCTCCTGAGCTGAGCAGCTGACTCATACTGACACTGAACACACGGATTGCATTATTGTTAATTGTTCTTACTGACATTATTAGTGTTATAGGGACAGAGTGGGCAGACTGAAGGTGGGGCATTTGTAACATAAAGTGAAAACTGAATCATGTAGACATCCTGTGTCTGCAACTTAAAAATAAGCCTTTGGTCAGGGGCAATACAAAAACAGTAGTTATGTGATTGTTATTGTGACAACTGATCCATTCTAAAATTGTTCAGCCATAGCAAGGGGCATATAACAATGAGTCAGAAGGAGCAAAAACATTGGTTAGCCTTACAGTATCACCTGAACTCTGTAAAAACTCTAGGTCTTGCAACATATTTAGGATTGCTGCTATAGAAGAGAAGCAACAGGTGCCTCTACCATATCGTTTTACTTTGTATTTCTCAATCTGCTCTAAACTTCCCCAGCTCTGTTATGTGGCTCTGACTTTTGATAATACCAGTGATATGTGATGCTGGCAAGAAGAATACACCCTAAAATGGAACTTGGTGAAGTTGTACAAATCCTGGATGAATTTTTTTTTAAAAAAAAAGGATTTGAGGGTCCTGACAGACAACAAGGTGAACATGAGTCAGCTGCTAAAGATCTGGTAAATCCCACAAAAAACATGGTATGTAACCATACTGGGTTAATGACAAGAGTACAAAAAAAAACCTAAGGGAAGTGATTTTTCCCTGAACTTTTAAGTCTCACAACACAAGGCAAGCTGGAGCTAATCCTTGTGATGATTAGAGAGTGGAGCAAACAATACATAGTTTGAGACCAAATGAAATTGGTTCCTCTACCCTGGAGAAAAGAAGTCTGAGGAAGAGCTTACTGCAGACTTCCATTAAAGGGAGACTGCAGAGGAGATAGAGCCAGAGTTGCCCCAGCAGTGCACAATGAGTGGCAAGGTACAACAGCCACAGCTTCCAGGGAGGGAAATTCTGACTGGACAAAAGAAAAAAACTTTGCACAGAGAGTGTTTAAGTGCTGAAGCAAGTTATGCAGAATGGCTGTAGAAAAAGCACCATCAGAGTAATCAGAACTTGACTGAACAAGACTCAGAGAAACCTGATTTGACCTAGAAGCCAGCACTGCTTTGAACAGCAAGTTGTCCTGAATGATCTCCTGGATTCCTTTCCAAACATCCTTTCTTTTGATGATGCTTTTCTTCCTTTTAGTTCTGGAATTAAAGAACTCTCCCTCTGACAGCTGTTGGCTTTAGTATTTACATGTAATACTGCAGGAGTTCTTGGCTGGCTACTTTCACCATTGGGCTTCTGAAATCAGACACATAGACCACTGGGGACTAGAATGCATTGGAACAGTCAGAGATAATATAATGCAAATTAGAGGAAATGATGAAAATTACTTGTATCCTGTATTAGTTTTGGGAAAATAAATCATGCACATCATGCTAGCTATTCACTGAAAACATCTGTTCAGTAGAAACTAAAAACAACTAAGATTTTTTAGTTTATTAAAAAGAGAGATCTTTGAGAGTCTGACACTGAGGCACTAGATCCCCCTATGATCTAGCCTGTAACTCTTTAATTTATTCTGCCTCTCACATCAGGGCTAAAGTAATGTTACTATTAACTTACTCAGTTAAGAATTATTTCTAAGAAAAGTTTTCTGTCTGAAGGGACTCCTGATGTCTTAATGAACTCAGTAAATAACCTCACTCAGTATATAATGGTCTGAGGATCAGAATTAAGGGTTGTTGACTGCCTTGATAATGAGATGAGGTTTTGTTCCAAATGTCAAATGTATATATTCTGCCTTTTCACCACATTTATCCATAAGTGCTATACGCCCTGAATTTCACAAATTGTCAGGCATATTTATTGTGGGAGTGTAGCTTTCTGCTTCCAGTTCCCTTTTCATTTAGAATTGCTAATTAGTTACCTCACAGTTTAAGATGATATGGCAGACTGCAAATTATTTCAGGGTAGTTACAAGCTAGATGAAGAGCAGCTGAAAAACAGGTGTCTGCCTTATGATTGGATGCACTGTTAGAAATGAAGAGAAAGTAATGATTGATCAAGAAGGGAGTTGGATAGAAATCTTAATCTCAACATGTAAGTGCACATAGTATGTCTGACATTTTATGAAGTAAGTACAAACACCACCTCATTTCAGAGGTTTTAGTGACAAAATTACAATAATATGTCAGTGAAAGGGTAGGATACCAGATGAGGATTTCCACTGAAAAGTGTAGAAAGGTGTCCTTTATACTGTTTAAGATTTGTGCACTGTGGCAGAATCAGAGGTTTGAATTATATGGTAAATTTTCATCCCAGTCTTGTAGATGAACTATGTCTAAATGGACAGTAATTCATCATGCTATGCTTTTCTATTGTTTTCATGTGAAGTTTTAATCAGTTTAAAATGTGGTATGCTTAGCAATATGAATGAAAGCTCTTCCTTCTAGGACAAACTATGATTTCCTCCAAGTCCAGAGAAGCTTTAAACTTCTGATGAGCAAAATTCTTTGTCATCCAATAATTTTGCTAAGATTTATCCTTTCTTTTTTTTTAAGGTATTATGTATTAGGGCCAAAGATAATTTGCTAATTTTTGAATATCATTCCTTTAACTGCAATGATTCCCCAAAGCCTTGTTGGGAAACTTTCCTGACAATACACCCCATCAATTTTTACATGCACATGTTTAAAGACAAGTCTCTGTGAAAATAAAGAAGATAAACAGGAACTTTTACACCTCATTGAATTTTCTTAGTCACGTCTAAAATAAGCCAGCATAAAATAGCATAAAACAACTTTTTCTCTGGTCAATTATGACTCCTTGAAATTTCCCAGATTTCCCAATAAAAAAATGAACAAACTCAAACCCAAAAAGAAACAGGCAAACAAAAATTATATAATAGTTTGAACATGCTGCAGCTCCACAGCTTATATGAGTGCACAACACAAAACTACAGAATTTGCAGGCTGCAGCTGCCCTTTCTCTTCTTACAGGGATTGCTAAGGAAGGAGAGAGCCTGGAAAGCACATAAGGCGGGAAGTTTAGCTGAAATTGGACTGCTCTGAAAGCCGCAGGAGGTCTGGCTTGAAAAGCACATTTCCATGACATTTTCAGCATTGAACTTTTGAGTTTGCATTTTCATTCTGAGTAAAATGTTATTTTTATAGAAAACAAAAAACACATAAAAATTCAATTTCCTGGTCACTTATTGCAAAATATATTTAGAACTCTGTGCCAGAAAAAAGTGGTTTTAGTGACACCTTTGAGCATCATAGTATTGATGGAAATTGATAGAAACAAAATTACCTGCTAACAAGGAAATCTTGGCACACAAATTCAGAAAGCAAACATGAATTTTAGCCATTCTAAAAAACTGAATAAAGAGTTACTATTATTTCCTAGTATGGGCAGAGATGATTCAAAGTACCTATGGAAAGAATAATTTTTCCAGCTAGGAGCTACAACTTTATAGAATCAGTTTTTCCTTATTAAGAGATAAAACTGTTGTAGGAGAGATCTTGATAAGGCATGAGACAGTCATTAACACAAGGCAATGCAATAAGATGAGCCCTTTCCTCTTTGCTGGCAAGACTTGCTAGAACAAAGGATTGTCAGTTCGTATCTTGCAGTCTGCCATATAATGTGATATGTACCTAACTCAAGTTTCAGTACTTGGTATAAGAGGAGGTTTGAGTTATGACATCTAAATAGAGATGTGTTCATGGTAATATCTTTAGGTCCTGTGGATGTCCGTACAATAGGGATGTGGGACTTGATTCAGTTTACTAAACAAAGTTTTTGGGAAACATTTGGAGGTGCCCTACAGTATTTCAGCCAGATTCTGGTTGCCACTCTAGAATATTGTGGGTGCCCTGTAGGTCTTGTCTCAAACCTACTAGTCCCATGGGAAGGTCTCAGAAAGCCTTCACATTCTTGTGAGATGGCTGAATTTGAAGCCACAAGGGAGGCTAAGGTAGACAGCCAGAGCACAGGCACAAGTCTTAATGCCCAAAAGTATCACATGGTAAGTGATATACAGAAAATTTGTATGTTTTTAAAGTGACAGCTGGAGACCTATGAGAATGCCTTAGGACATCATTAATAGTACTGAGTCACATGTGTGGGCACCTGAAGAGATCCCTCAGTGCCTATGTAAGCTATAGATTTATGCAAGTGTCATATTTTAACCCCAGATGGCAACTAAGGACTGTGTAGCTACTCACTCATTCCTCCCCCCACCCCCTCCTGTGGGATGAAAAGGAGAATAGGAAAAAGGTAAAATCTACGGGTTGAGATAAGAACAGTAAAAATCAAAATAAAGTAGCATGTAATGGTAATGATGGTGATGATGATGATGATGATGACGATAGTAACAAAATGGAAGATAACAGACAGAGAAAGAGAAATCTTTCACCCAAGAAAAACCAGTGACCCACAATACTTTTGCTCTCTGCTGACTGATACCCACCCAGTTCCCAAGCAGTGACTGGCCCCTCCTGGACAACTCCCCACAGTTTATATACTGAACATGATGCTCTGGTGTGAAATATCCCTTTGGCATGTTTGAGTCATCTGTCCTGGCTATGGTTCTTCCTGGTTTCTTGTGCACTGGCAGAGCATGAGAAACTGAAAAGTCCTTGATTTAGGGTAAGCACTACTTAACAACAACTAAAATGTCAGTTTGTTATCAACACTGCAATTCACTAACACTAGAATTCAAAACACAAGTAATAGAAATAAAAATAAATTCCCAGCCAAAACCAGGACAGCAAGACACAGACACCAACAAATTTTACAAATTCTTTCTTCTAAGAGATTGTTGTCTGAAGATATATTCTCAATACTAAAAATCCCCTCTTCAGTGTCCTGATAAATATATGCTAATTTTGATTATTTTTTACCAGATTTTAGAGAAATTAATTTTACAAAATATGCATGAATGATGGTTTAAAATAAGAAGTAGAATGAAGAGTATTTGACAAAAAATTTTTCCATATAAATATAACAGGTTATCAATTTATTTTAAACTGTACTCACAGTTTCATAGAGTTTGATGGCATTTCCTCAATTGAAACAGATATTAGTGAGTAAACAAATGGCATTTGCTGAGTTGTTTGTTCCCTTCTGATACCGTATTAAATAATTTTGGCCCAACAAACTAAAATTACAGCACAACTTTTGCCTTCATCATAATTTTTTTTTGAGCAACAACCTTAATCATGTTCACTCTTAATTACAATTTCTTTAAGATTTGGTAATAAATTGCAAGAGTTGGGAGTTCTCATAATTTATTAATAGACAATACTTCCTCTTTTCTAATCCATCCTCTAAATGACTGAAGAGATCTGAAAGTGGCAGTCTCCAAGAGTTCAAGATAAATTAATATTAACAAACTTGATAAAGCAGTCTGACTAGGAGAAGATCTGTCAGAATTCACCCTTCTTCATGTATAATTCTCTCTATCAAATCAATTATTTGCTTACTCAAAAATTTATTTGAAAATATAATGATTAAATAGAAAGATTTCCCAATTGTTTCTGAAAACTGATTGAGGAGTAGAAGAACAGAAACCAATGAAACCTATAATTGTTCAAAATCATTGTATGTTGTTGCTCAGAATTAGAAACAACTTCCCGTACAAAAGACAGTTATTCAACTACATTACAAACATGCCATACTTAATTTCCAGAATATCATTATATTCACAGTTCTGGTTTGGTTGGTTTGTTGGGATTTTTTCTTCTTTTTTTCCTTTCATTTTTTCCCTCATCTTTCCATCTATTGATAGCTCACATTAGAAACAATATATAATAGTAAATAATTACTGATGTTCAATTGATCTAATTTTGTAATTTCCATAGTATGACTGTAGCGAACATTTACTATTTTTTTGTGGGCTTAACAGTGGAATGATTATTGAAATATGGCACAGTAGACAGTGTTTTTTGTTTGGTTTGGTTTTTTTTTTAATAATATCTTTAAAGCAATTTATATCACATGCTTATTTAAGTCTTAAATAAACTAACTAATTAAAAAAGTTAAAGAAGTCTTAAGTAATTTTTTTTGGCAGTTTTCTTTCTCTTAGTATAGCTGTGAGCCCTACTGAGACATGTAAAGAAAGTAATAATTAGGTTAATGCTATCGTTTATTTCTACAGCAAATAAAAAAATGAAGAGACCATATTTCATACCCTTTTTCACTCCTTGTAGAATACTATGCTGTCTCTGGAAAAAGACAAGAAATTAAGAAAAATTAAATTGGCTGTTAAGTACAATTTATCCACATCATAAGGATTTATATAACTTCTTTAAGAGGAGGAATAGGGTAAATTGATAATTTTTTTCCCCTAGAATTTGGGAATTCAGAATCCTTTAAAAAAAATTACAAGCTTCATTCCAAGGTTTGGAACAATGCTTATGTTCCCTCAAATGAGAATAAGAACATAGGTGTTGCTTTAAATGAGAAAAGTGGGTTCAAAATGCAGTAGAATATAATTTAGAGAATAAGAACATAATCAGCTGCGTCTCAAAATTAGGGATTGAGGGGAAGTATCAGCAAGAAAATGATTGGATAAGACATAGCATTTCTGCCATACATGTGAGATGACTGGACCTGCGGGGAAGGTTTAGCAAGAAATAATATCTACAAACCTGAAGGCTAAAGAGAGAACTGGAGCATCACAGTAAACTCTAAAAGGGTAAATAATCAAGTAATCACTACTGCAGCTCATGTTCATGCTGAACAATATGCCTTTACTCAGTGATAACCTATTACAGGTAAATCTCAATAAAAACTTTAATTGAGCAGGCTCATAATTAGATCATGAGCTATGGTTTTCATCTCTCAGACATTATCACATTTTGGCTAAATAGTTTCTGTTGCCTTTTTTAATACCAGTTGTCTTGGTACATGTATACACAAATACATGTACACATGTATACTACATATACATGTACACATGTATACTTTCACAGCTGGTTTCTTGAAAACCTAAGGAGACATCTGTGAACAACTATAACCAGCTTCTTAGAGATCACATTTCACAACAAACGTTGTCTTAGAAAGATTACTAAAAGTAGTATTTATTCTGCTTCTTATGCTTAATTTTATGATCAAATCAGTTTCATACAATGACATTTAGAGGTAAAATAGTTCAAAAATGTTTTACAGTTGTGGTATTCACTGAAGTACTGAGTGAAGCTGGATTGTTGGATTAAACACTGCACAAAATCATTGTCACATAATGAGAGAAAAGAAATCCAACAACTAAAAGAAAATCAGACCTAACTGACACGTTAGTTGTTCCACGGTTTACTTAAACCAATTAAACACATAAGCAGACCTTCACAAATGGAGCTGCAATGAATGGAAATGGAAAAGACATTCATTATAAAAAGACTGCCAGGAAGATGAAAAGGAGCTAGAAGATTTACTATATATTGCTTGCTTCTTCTTGCATAAAGTATTTCATTGCTATGATGTTCCAGATTTTGACACTAGATTTCTTTAAAAATCAAATCTGAAATTTTACTGTAAGGTATAAAATATTTATAGAAACAAACTGTCTGTGTTTTATTACAACACCAACTATGCTTGCCCTCTATATTTTTTTATCTCTCTTTTTTTCTTTTCCCCCCTTCAGCATAAACATCTCTTTCTGGAGAAGTTGGAGAGATACGTGACAGCAGATCTGAAGAAATGCAGCCTGGAATCTAACTTAATTGACTAGTGCAGTGTTGTACTGTTGCCAGTTTGTATTTGTCAGAAATAGTTAAAAGAATGAGGTCTAAAATATGATTGTAAGACAAGATGTTGGGCAAAAAATAATGGAAGACTACAAACAAAATTGTGTGTAAATTTTCTTGGAAAGGAGGAATCCTCCTTGGAAAAGAGGATTCTTGAAAAAAGGAATGTCCATTATAGGAAACTTTTTGCAGTTGATCAAGTAATTTGTTTCACAAGTTTCCTTTAAAATGTTTTGTTTTGCAAGTAATGTCTTTGATAGCGAAAATATGTTACTAAGAAAAAGATTAAGGCAAATATTGGAAACCTCAAGCATTCAAAAAATGAAAATAAATGAAACATTTGAAAAATCATGAGCTTTTTTATTATTATTTTATTTTACTCAGACACTTCTTCTGTAGTCTAAGATTTTTCAGTAACATTTCATTATCTTTACCATTTTTTTCCTCATATCATAGTCTGTGGTCATCTAGTAATTTTGGGTTTAAATCAATGTAAATATTTTCTTATGCACTTGAATATCCCCTGAACTTGAATATTTGAAGATATAATAATTATAATACATTGAAAGTATAGAACCAATGAGGTTTGTCATAGCTTCATTTACATTTGCATTTTCAGAATATTCCAAAATGATCAAACAGTAACAAAAGTTACATCATCAGAGGTTTTTCATGATGCTATTCCCATGTTCTAATATAAAGATAATACATCATTTTCCCCAAAAAGTTAAGATTTCTGGAATTTTATTTATTGCATGCAGAAGTCCATACTGCACCTTCCAAAGGAGTTAGAGCTGCTCATAAGTGTAAGGCTGTCAAATTATTAATGAGAGGGGTTAACAGTTCATAGACACCATAAACTGAAGCAAGACCAAACTCAGAAAGCTTGCACCTGCTTCCTACCAGTGAAACAGATCAAAATTCAGATAGAATCCAAGCATTCAAAAACCAGTATAATTGAAAGAATATTACTATTTCAACTGATTTCAGATCATACTTTCAATCAGAAAACACAAAGGTCAGTACAAGAGCCAGAAGCACAGTATACAATATAAATTAACACTATAAAAAAATAACGTCCACTGAGCTCTTGAGTAAAAGCTTTTAAGGATATAGTAGTGGAGGCAGAATAATCTCACTGGGCCCAGAAAAATTCAACCTATACCTTTGGAAAGACTGACCACTCCAAGAGAAGGTACCTGTTGTACACATTTTGCTCTGGAAGGTTTCCGCTTGGAATATTCCATACTGTTTCCCTCCCTTTAACTTATTTTTGAAATATTCAGAAGTTGGATATTCTTCCTACTGTGAAAGACACACACTTTTCTCCCTTTCTTTTCTTCCCTGTGGTTTTGTACTAAAAATCATATATATTTACTGAGATACTTGATAGAGCATATCTGCTTAGCCCAGAAGGGCTTCTTCCCCTTTGAAAGTCAGTAGCGATGGAAAGATAACATTTAAAGCAATTTCAGCAACTCGTGGCTATTTTCCTGAGGGATCTTGTTGTCAAGTTTACAAATTTAAAATCAACAGAATCCTCAGTCACTCTATACTTATTCTATTTTTAGTCTATAGTTATCACATGAATGTAACATTATTCAATACCTGTCTAAAATGACTAAGTGGGTAGAACAGTGTTATCCAAAAATCCTCATTGTTCTTTATGGGCAAAAATTATTCTTTAAGACATCACCAAGTTGCACCAACCTTCATCTAAGAGCCAATGAGATACTTTTTCTGTATTCTTTGTCTTCCACAAGTGACTTCACATTAGGATGACAAATAACCTTCCTACATTTTCAATATCTAACTCTTCCTCCCATATTCTCAACATCTCCAGAATTAATCAGTACACATCACACTGCAGAAGTTTATCTCTTTGCATGTATGAATCCAGTAGTACTTAAAATAAACCAACAATAAAGAACAAGTTTCTTCCTCCCAGAAAGAAAGGATGTCTAATTTCTGTATGCACAGTATCAATTGTCAAAGGCAGAATTGCTATCACCATGACGTACTGTCTGTTTTAAATTATTTCCCAGTTTTAAGGAACTCAAAGAAACTTTTGATAACTTAGTTTCAGTAACTTCTGCTATTTACCAATCTCAGTGAATAGTTATAGAAGAAAAACTAATTTAAAAATAAGATTGAAATAATTACAGTAAAATTAATCTGTTATTAATTTCCATTTTTTAAGGCAGATTTCGTTCTGCTTATGTGATGTTCTGTTTATGTTCTGAAATGTGATGTACTTGTTTCTGGCTGTCATCTCTCATTTCACAAGTTACAAGCACATGACCCTCTGAGGATTTTCCAACTGCTATAAATTTAATTACTGGGGCTTTTTTTGAAAGTGTAGAAATCTGTAAGTCCACTTCTGCTCCACAGAAGTAAAATGGGGAAGGAGGGAGAAGGGATTACAAATATTTTTCTTATAACCCTAATAAGATGATTTTTCCAAAAACGTCTGCCTTGTCTGGAATTTCTTGTCATCATTGTATGGGAAGTGAGTCATTCAGATGTATTTTTAAGTATGTTCTCTGCCATTTCAGAGATAAAACCTGGCATCTAAGGTCAAATTTATGGATTAGGTGAATGCAATTAAAATTATTTAATGGGATTTTTTTTTTAAATTCATGTACATCTGAAAAAAAACCTATGTTCATCAACCATGTTTTAATTTTTGTTACTAAGTTTGATTGGTAATCAAATCAGAATACATAATCAGAATCTTCAGGATCTCAGTTCTGTTTAAGTAGACGTCCAGAAGTTTGGAGATTATGTGCAAAAAATTAGAAAACATAAAAAAGTGCAAAACAATAAAGATATTTGGAAACATGCATCCCTTGAAAATCTAATATATGTCATCCTTAGTCTGAACAAGTAATTTCATTTTGTAATTTTGGACCCACAGACAGTATTCAAGAATTGGAAAACATTGCAACTTAAATAACCAGAAAATAGATAGATATAAATTTGAAAAAAAGTTCATATTCTCTGGATACTTTGTTATTTTAAAAGCATTCCCAAATAAATTTTACATTTCAATGAATTATTGAACATTCTTTACAACCTCTCAGTGAATTAACTCATTTTAGTCGAATGCCATAGAATAGATGACAGGCTGGGGGCTTTTTAGCTAGTAATCCTGGCATTTGTCCAACATGTTTTGACTTAAATGGGGAATATTTTCAGTAGATATTACAAATATTATGATTATTTATAAAATAATCACAACTTCTGTTGATACATCTGTTAAATGTAGTGTAATTACCACTTCTGATTACACCTGTCCATTAATGTTTGAAACATCTTTGTGACGTAATTTCTGTACTGAATTCAAAGAGATTATTTATGCATTTACAGTTTCACAATTTTATTTGAAAAAAAATGAGACTACAACTTAGTAATATGTATAATTTAATTAATACTGATTTACCACTCTTTCTTTGGTGCTGGGGATGGTATTGAAGAGTTTCTTCCCTGTGTTTTAAAAGAAAATGCCAAGATATGTACATATATGAAAAAATCATTAAAATCCAGCTAGGTTATTTTTCCCGGCAGACACGTATTAAAATACTGATGAAGATGGAAGGAAGGACCTTATGTACAAAGGTCTGATGGAAAAGATGAAATGTAGTGATAAAAGTTAATTTCAAAGTATTGTAAAGAGAATCAGGGAGAATTTTTGAAAATATGACATGAAAGATGATGAAGTTCAACACACACTTCAGGCTTTATCTGAACCTTTCTGCATCTCCAGATGTTACAGAATTCTCTAACTGCTGTATATATAACAGACAGGTATAGAAGAAAGCAAAGAACAGACACCTTCCTGTCATCTATTCATTTTAGGATGATTAAAGTCTCTCCAAGGTAGAAATTTACTGGGACTGCAAAGACTAGAAGAGCAGTACCTTCCACTTAGAGATCAATTTTGGTTGCAAACTAAAATATCATCAGCTGAAAGTTTGTTAGAAAACAGACCTATTTTAGCATAGGCCTCCCAAGCTTCCTCTCTTATACTACCATTCAGCAGTTTCCATGATGCCACAAGATGGAAAAAAAGTAACATTAAACAAAATTATTCTTTCATTACCTGGGCAACTGTGAGATAAACCTTCTGCATCTAGATTATTTTCTGTTTCTTGTCATTATATGTTACAGCTGGAGGGGCTTGTTGATTGATTATCCTGTTACTGTAGAGTATGGCTAGTCTATTTTTCTCAGTTCAGGGCAATCCATTAAAGGTCCTGAAAAAAGTGTAAGCTTTGTACATCCATCCTATGGGAAGGATGATATTTTTAAAAAAAAATAAAAATACAGCTTTCCAAGAGATAGAAGTGCTTCCATATAAAAAAGCTTTATCTTACATTAATACTTTGCTAAAAAACATATATTAATATAGGAGTGTTGTTTTGCTTAGCCCAGAACATCAGCAAGATACCTTTAGCATCTAGGGGAAATTTAAACCCTTCAAAAGCTGTTGTTGTAGGCCTGAAGAAGTGGTTGAAGGGTTGGGAGAAAACACACCCCTGTGTTCATGAGTTGGTTTTGCTTAGCCCAGTTTTTGCTAGTGGGTGGGGAGGGGCACAAAGATGGCTCCTGTGTATCCTGTGTGAAGGTTTTGGAAGTTTGTCACCCTGTCCAACAGAGCAAATCTCTGATGGCTCTGAAGATGATGGACATCTGCTTGACAAACCTGGGCCAATTAGAGATGTTAGTTACGCCTCTGTGAAAACATATTTAAGAAGAAATCAAAACAATGGGTGCACACACCTCTTTTTAGCTTAGAGGAGGAGGAGGTGAAAATGTGTGAGGGAAACCAACATGGAGACACCGAGGTCAGTGAAGAAGGTGGGGGAGGAGGTGCTCCAGGCACTGGAGCTGAAAACCCTCTGCTGGCCATGGTGAAGACCATCTGGGGAGCAGGTGGTCCCCCTGCAGCCCATGGAGTCCAGGGGGGTGCAGAGATCCATCCACAGCCCGTGGGGAGGTGCCCACGCCAGAGCAGGTAGACGTCTGGAGGAAGTTGTGATCCAGTGGGAGTCCCAGTAGAGAAAAAGGCCTTGCTCCCCAGATGAAAACAGCCTGGCCTCAGCTCGGACATCTGCACCCTGTGGACAAAAGGCTTATGTCACAGCAGATTTGGGCAGGCTGCTCCTTGTAAGATTTGGACCCACGCCAAAGTTCGCAGATGAGTGTCTCTCATGGGAGGGACTCCATGTCTAAATAGAGGACTCCTCTCCCTGTGCAGTGGAAGAAATTTCGGGGATGGACTGACCAACGAAAAACCCCCTTACCCTGCCTCCCCCCCACCCCATGCTGTTGGTTAGAAGGAGGGAGGGGGCTGAGCAGAAAAACAGTGTTTTAAGAGGGAGGGGGGGTGAGCAGAGAAACAGTGATTGTAGCAGAAGAAATGTTGGTGATGGATTGTCTAAAGAAACCCCCATACCCTGCTCCCCCACTCCAAACTGTTGGTTGGAAAGAGGGAGGGGGGTAAGCAAAGAAATGGTGTCTTATGAGGGAGGGGGGGTGGGTGAAGAAAGAGTGTCTTAAGAGTTTATTTTTACTTCTCATTTTTCCTCCGACTCTGTTTAGATTAATAAATCACTTTGCAATTTTGAGTTTCAATCTGTTTCCCCTTTTTCAGTGCATCCTACCACCAGTTCCTTATCCCAACTCATGAGTCCACTGTGTGTGTGTGTGTTAGTTTTTTTGCTCTCTTCTGCACAGCTGTGGTGGGGGAGAGCAGAGAGAACAGATATTGTAGGTGCCCGGCATTTGGCCAGGGTCAAAGCATGACAATAGGGAATAGTGCTATGGGTTTTTCTAATAAAAATACTCCTTTGGCTATGTATACATGTGCATAAATATATATATACACTTCTTAGAATGTAAGAGAATCAATTTATTTCAAAATATTTTTGATCACTTTAATAGGTGGGTCTTTTTTCTGACATTCAAGAAGTAAAGCAGGTTTTGAAATTAACTGTCAGTTTGTCCTCCTTCCTTAATGACATTAAGATGTCTAGAGAACAGGACCAGATATGATAAATATCAGTATCAAATAATTTGATACTAATAGGCTGTTCTTCCTACATTTTATTAGAACTTGATGGTGTTAACTTACGAGCTTTCGTGCTGACATCTGATTTCACTTTTATAGGCTCATGAAACTAAACAAGACAGGATTTTCTTCTAATATTGTCTCAAATGTCCAAGGGCATTTAAGTGGGCAAAATAGATCAGATACAATACAGTTTTCCTTATTGGTATATGTTGCTAAATAAAATGTTATTGACGTGACAGATTACCCACCTTCATAAATTGTATACAGCTTTGATGTTTGGGAGTCATACATTGCAGGAACGTACTGATGCTGACTTGTCTGTAGAATTACTATATAAATAATATAGACATTTTACAGATATAGAAAAAAAAAATTGACTTTTAAGACCCCTTTATAATCATAAATACTATTGAGAAAGGTTCCATAAACACTATCAGCTTAAACATTGATCTGACTTTTAATATTTTCAGCATTTCTCATTCCTGGTTTATTTATTTTATCCATTTATCTTTCAGTTTTATGAGATTGACTGTTTTTTTTTTCATTGGACAAAATGAAACTGGAGAAAATCAATCATGTCTCAATGTGTATGATGCCTTGGGCATAACATCATCCTACTGGGAACACTGTACAGATTTAAGCTACGCTTCCTTGTACTTTATTTGCAGAACAAATGAACATCCACATCATATGAACTTATTTACTGATTTCAGTGACCATAAAAAATATATGTTGTATAAAATGTTCAAAGGTCTCAGTCACATACTAGAAACTGAACACAAATATAATAGCTTCCATTAAGCATGGAAAGAAAATATAAAATGTCCAGTTCTCTATTCGCATACCCTTGTTCTCAGGATAAGTATGGGTAGCACGTTATCATGAATGGGTGATTCAGATCGCTTAAAAAACCACTGTCAAAGCAAAAGTAGAACAGGGGAAGAGTGTGAGGAGTCGTCCTAAGGGGGAGGACAGGGGGAGCAGCAGAGACAACATGTGATGAACCAACTGCAGCCCCTGTTCCTCACCCCACTGAGCCTCTGGTGGAGAAGAGGAAGAAAATTCAGAAGTGGAGCTGAGCCCAGGATGAAGGGTGGGGATGACGTGTGCTTTAAGATTTGGAATTCATTTTCTAATTATCGTACTGTGATTTTTATTAGCAATAATTTAATCGAATTTCCCCAAGTAGAGTCTGTTTTGCCTGTGGTGGTAATTGCTGAGTTGTCTCTCCATGACCTTAACTCAGCCCTTGACCCTTTCTTCTCCTCTGTCCAGCTGAGGAGGGGTGTGACAGAGTGTCTTGGGTGGGCACCTGGCATGCAGTCAAGGTAAAATCACCACACTAATAGATACCAACTGATTCAATTTGCAGAATATGCAGTAATATAACAGTAGAAAAGTAGGAGTAATATTTTGATGTACAAGGCCTGTTCAATAGATACTAATTACATGATAAAACAGCCATTTTTTTTTATGCCATCAGTGCTTTTCAGGAATTTGTATCTCTCAACACGTCTCTTTTCCAAACCCATACCCATATCCACCGTGACACCTTTACATTAGAGAACAGTAGAAATAGTAAAAATATATTTTTAGAAGCTTTATAGTTCATGGAACAGTAATCCTTAGCTCAGGGAAATGGGCAGACATGGTATTCCCTTTTACACCAAAGCATTAGAACAAAGTAAAAAGAAATGATCCAGGTAAACTTGATAAGCAGTCCAAGTTTGCATGAAAGATTTAATGAGTTTGGATAAATACCACAGCCATGCTACTCTTACTATTTTCTTCTCTGCTTCTCATAATAGAAGGCACACCTGGAGCCTGCTAATATAACTGATGTGCTCACCAACCAGGTTTCTCTAAGCTATTCAGAATAATGAGACTTGATGATATAAAATTTGATACTACATTGTGTAGCAAAAGCTAAAGATTCCAGGTTACTATTTCTTTTCATTTAGAACAGAAGTGAAAATATCTAAGTAGTTTAGGACAAAGGATGGATAGATAGATAGATAGATAGATAGATAGATAGATAGATAGATAGAAATGAAAAAAACAAGTAAATAATAATGCTGGTTTTACACTATTTGTGGTAGTCTATGTCATTGAGTCATTTTGTTTAGCAATCTTAAATCAAAACTAACAGTGATTTTGACATGAAGCTTTTGTAAAAAATATATGCCAACCAAGAGTGAAATGTAATATAATAAAATCAGGATATTGAATTGATTTACTGTATCCAAGATTAATTTAGTAACAATACTAGATTTAAGGCTGGTTGGCTCAGTGCTGTAATATAATTGTCTCTTCAGAAAAGCATTAATTTTTCACTGTGTCATGACAATTTTTTGATCATGAATAAAATTCCTTTTTTTGTTATTCTTTTCCTTTATCTGATGTCAGCCACTATCATTCAGTTAGCAGGAACAGTCAGAGTGAAGTATTCTCATTGATTTTTAAGTATGATATACACATGTATAATTATACACATGCAATGTCATTGTCCAAGAGTGCAATATATGTATTTATCATGTTTATTGGCTAAAAGCAATACCAATTACAATTTAAAGACCAAGGAAAATAATTCCTCTTTAAATAAAATTAACTTAAAGTATTCCAATTATATATTCCAATCTCTATGATTAAACAAACTTCACTAAATTACCTACAACAGTTTAGATACTACAAAGTTATTATTTTTTATCATTGACTTCAGCTCTCCTGAATACAATTCTTCAGAAACTGGCTTCTCAGATCATTCCAGGTTTTAAATAGATTTTACTTTTTTTTATTGTATGTATACAGGCTGATGATTTAAATAATGTTGAAGACATTGAATGTAAATTAAAAGCTGAGTTAAAAGTAAATTGCAATGAAAGAAAAGCTCATAACAGGGCCCAGGAGGATATATTCACATTATCACCATATGAACAGTTTTTCTGGAAGAAATAGCAGATGAATTTAAATTGCTGAGGCCATTAATTAATGTTTTATTGAGAAAAATATGAATCTGACATACTTTCAGCTTAATATTATTAAGGTACGAGGACAGATGACCAGGTGCTGGGATAAGGGTTAGCTAACTGAACAGATCATGAGAAACCACTGAGTACCACAGGAGAAACTGCTGGACGCAACAAATAACCAGCAGGTACTGGAAGAATTCTCCGTGCTGGACCAGATGCTTCAATACAGATGGTGGATGCTGCCCTGTAAGCCCCAGGTTTCAGGAAGTGCCTGGGACCTCTCCTAAATGCCAGGAGAGATGGCTTTTCATCCCACAGGCTCTATGCTGTCTGTGAAGAGCTGAGTGGTTGGAGGAGTTACAGGAGGAAATGAGAAGGGTACAGAGAACCATGAGAGACAATGAAAAGGAAACAGACACGATCTTCTCAGAGGCTTACAATTGCAGGACTGATTCAGCTCGCTTAAACTTGGAGAGTAGTCAGATGGGCTTTTAATCTGATCATCTGAGCCACCTTACCCTAAAAAATGCAAGACCACCATCAGGAAGTGGAGTACAGTGCTGTGAGGTGACTGGATTTCATTAACCCTGCAAGGGGAGCTTTGTGAGAGAGGCAGGGTACCCAGAAAATGAAGGGGAGTATTGATGCCTTTTCAGGAGCAGTTTTCAATGCCAGAAATATCTTGTTGACCATATCCAAAATATTATTTAAGACTGAGGTAGTAAAGGACCTAGTTAGTAATATCAGAAATACAAAATTGAGGTGCAGAGGTAGTAAATTCTGGGAGTTAAATAAGAAATTAATTACAGGTGAGTTATCTGAGATGAGGGAATGCTGGAACAGGCTTCAGAGGGCAGGATCTCAGTGGACAAGTAAAGATGAAGGGAGGCCAACCAAGGAACAGGGTAGGATTCAACACTTGAAACACAAGCACTTAATGCTTATGAAACAGGTGTCAGAATAATATTTCAATGTACCTGTCCTGGGGCAACCCAAAATATTGTTGTGTTCCGGGCCGGCCCTGAAAATCTCAGTGGTCTTTTCCAACCTAGTTAATTCTTTAGTATCTATCTGTGTCTAAGTGGCTAGGCCATTCCTTGAAAAAGTCAGATTCAAACTTGGTTTTCATGTCTGGATATTTATAAACCTAGATTTCTCACTTTTTAGAATCTAAAAAATTGTAATAGTCTATGAGTTGCTTTATTTAGCTATTTTTAATTTGCTAGAAATATTTTATTACTCATTAAGTTGGACATGCAAGTGTTGCCATATTTGTCTTCTAAATGTGGGATGTGGATGATTCAGTGTTTGGTCTTCTCTATGTCTAAACTAAAAAAGTCCAAAATTCATTTGTAAATTATTCTCTCCCTGGAAAATAGTGACCTATAATTGACATACATTTTAGCTCTCTCTTATATTAAAAGTCTGTATTTTGTGATTCAAGGAAAGTTCCAGATTTTCTAATGCTATAAAGAATTCTTGCATGTTTGCTCATAAGGGTCTGTAAAGTCAGACATTTAACTATTTGCAAACTTTTCAGTATTTTCTTAAAAGCAAAATATAAAAATCAAGATAAAAAGGGAATAAAGAAATTAAATCTTCTCTAAAAAAGAAATAAAATCTTAGCATATAAGTATTCACATATATATTCCTTTCTGAGTATGTATGTATAGTACATACATACTTACAGACATACTATACGTTTTCTGAGAGTTTAAAAACTACAAATATTAATTTTGGAATTCCTTGTCTTTAAAAGAGATAACTTATGTGCATCTTGGAGTTTAAAGTCAAACCTTTCAGAGTTTATTGTATTACCACAGTGACTAATTTGGACAGTCATCTACCTGTTCTTGAAGCAGACTTATTTCAGAAGAATGAGGTCAACTGAAAATGGCAATTTTTCTCATCATCTATCAATGCCATATCTTCTGAGAAGTGCTTAAAAAATCACAGCCTAGCAATCTGGAATATATGCACAGTGGGAGGCAGGAGACCAGGTCTGTACCTATCATTTTATATAAAAATATGTAAGCATATACTGATCTACCAAAAAAAAATACAATTAATCGAAACAGCAATAATTTTTAACTTTCTAAATGAGCTATTTATATGCTTTCCTAACTATGTTTTCCACACAATTTAAAAGAATTACAGAATTTTCTTTCTTATTTAAATATATTTGTACAAAAATAAGCATATCTATGAGTATGTAGCTGTGTATGAAAATTTATAAGTTTCACTATGTAAAATTTCTGCATTGGCTCTGTTGTGAAAATTTTCCACAAATGTTGCCAAAATGAAGTGTTTAAACTTTCTTGTGCCATGAGGTACCAACTGTCAGAATCTGGACTGTTATGTTTTTGTCATTTTCTCTCATATGAAAGGTTGTTTTAATGAAGGAAGGTGAGAAAATTTTGTCTTTTATCTTGACTATATTTTCATCCTAAGTTAGGAAATAGCAAATTACTTTACAAAAATTAATGATTATCTATCCTTTTTTTGGAAGTGCCTTAATTTTAAATTTTATAAATAATGGATTACTAATTCATTACATAACAAGCTGTTGAAATTAGCTCATTACTGTACCTTCTGTCATGGTTATAGGAGCCTGCCATACATAGCAATTCAGCTTACTGAAATAAATCCTGTGTTGCAGCGGCACTCACTAGAACCAGGATCAAGCTAAGATACCTTTAGTATTTCCGTTATAAACCATGTTTTTAGCTTCTAATTTCTCACATATTTGGATCAGACTTGGTACAAGAATTTAACAATCAATCCCTCCTCCTTATCACTTTTTTTGCCAGACCCAAAATAGACAAAATGTGGAACTTGTAAAAATTATTTCTCCACATGTATTTTCTTTGCAATGTTCTTCATGAAGGTTTAGATGGATATAAAATGATTATGGGTATACTGATATACTTGAGATTAACACAGTGATTTATTTGATATTAAATAAAGTAAGAAACTTCTGAATTACTACAATATGTAATTTAAAACTTTGCTACCACTGATGTACAGTTTTATTTTTGCATGGCATTATTGAAAGTCCGATCTCCACCATGATAGTTATATAAAAAATCAAAATTTCACTTATACTGTATGCTTCTGTTCCACAGAATTTCACATTAGCTAATGAGAGATGATTCTGCAATTGCAATTTCTCGTCACATAAAAGATTCAATGCAAGAAACAAAATCCTTTTGGACATAACCTTTTTCAACTGATTTAAAAAAAAAAAAAGAAAAAAAAAAGAAAAAAAAAAGAAAAAAAAAGAAGAGGAACAAGACCCCAGGAAATGTAAAAGAAAATGAAAAAAAGGCAAATAAAGTTCAGGTTGTTAATTAATTTCAAACTTCTAATTTATAGTCAATTTGGATTACCATTAATTACATGGCTAAACAGTGACTCTTTCAAATTACAAGCAATTGTTCACATCAAATTAAGGAGCCTTAATCCATCCTCAATTAGGAAATCTGTGGCTTTATTTATTTTTTTTTAAACTTCAAATAGATTTTAAGTTACTTTGAAAGTTTCCTAGAATTATCTGAGCCACAGCTGAAGCAGAAATGGAGCAAATTGAAATGTTGAAAATTGCTCATTTTGGGTGGCGAGAAACATGCTATACTATTTTCATCACAGCAGAACTCCTGTATGTCTTTAAATTCTGTCAGGCGGGAGTTTGAAAACCCATCCAACTATTTTGCATCCAAGGAATAGGAATTTTTTTGAGGATGTTAAGGTTGTGGGCCTTAGTGACGTTTATTTTTCAGAATATAGGGATATTTGATTCAAACTTTGTATATATATGGACAAACATAGATTAAAACTACAGATATAAACTTCATCCTCATTTTTGCATCAGCATATAAATCTGGTCAGAAATCAGCATTGTGCAGATTTCATCTTAAAGTTGTTAAGATAATTGATAATTTCTCACAAAAGTCCCATCATTTTGAGGACTAAAAAGAGTATAGTATACAGTTCAGAGACAATTTGCTCTGAAGAATAATGTGTAGGATTTAAAATCCATATTTATGCTTTTTTTGTTTTTCAGAAGTTTCTTTATCTGGGGGCTTATGGGGGCTTTTTTTGGGTTTGTGCCTTCAATTTTGGGGTTTTATAGTGAAGAAAAAATGTAGGGTTTCAGGTGAATAAACCAGCATATTTGTTAAATGTAATGAGAACATGAGCAGTAGAAATAAATTTACTTTAGGAAGTATGCTTGTTCTATTGGGTTTCTTGGGTTTTGGGTTGTTTGGGTTTTGGGGTTTTTTTGTTGTTTTTTAATAACTGTTGTCTATTCTCTCAAAGACATAATTAACCATTATATAATCAAATAAATATATATTACCCACAGGGAGAAAGAAACACAGTATTTATGGAACAATTATGTGAATTGCTTTCAAATACCTGAAAGTTCTGGCTGCAATTTTACATTTATTGACAATCAAATTCCTCCAACAGTGTTCTGCAATGGACTTTTTATGAGCTCAGTGTATTATGACTAATGGTTTCATACCAAAATGTTTAATACCGACTGCTGCATACAAATGGTCACAGACTTATGTTTGTACTGTAATTTTTCACATATGATCTGATCCATATCTTAACTGTATTGAGCTAATTTTCAAAGAGTTGGAGTTATTATAAAAAATTGATTTGCACTATAAAAATATGAAAGTCATAGGCTATATTTTCCTATTTTGATTTAAGCAGGTTTGACAAATTCCACAGGATTAGTTATCAGGCTTTCTAAATGTTATTTTAGTGATTGAATATAGGAAAAATCTCCAATACTTGTTGTTCCAGTTATAGTCACTCATCTGAGAGCAGGGAATTTGATTTTGATAATCACTAACAACCTCAATTGACCCATATAAGTCCACTGATAATTCAGTAAAACTGACCACAACTCAGATACGGCCTCAGGTACCTGAGGTGGAAAATGCGACTGGTACCCAAATACCTCATATAGTGCATATACTGACACACGTTCCTGAAGAGATTTGATGTTTAAAACCAAAGGGAGAACACTTTATCTTTGTGACTCTCCCCTTCTTTGCATTATGTCAACTGGATGATAAATTCTGAATGAAATTCACTGATGTATGTTGACCTGACCAAGTCAATATGACTAAAAGACATTATTTTTCTTCCATTCTCTTCCTTACCATTGTGTTTGAAATAAATTTTTAGCTGTCCTGTGAACTCATAATCCCAAAGAGAAAGACTTCAAAGATGTTCTGAAGAGAAATATTTCCTCCTTAATGCATCTTTGCACAAGCATCTTGAATAGGAATTAAATGTTTGCATTCATCAGTGTTCTGCTTTGGGATTGTTTGTAGGTGATAAGGAGAACTATCATAAGTGATTCTGTAGGCATCCCCTTTGCTGCAATAATACAAACAACCTAATAAAACTCAGGAAGCTAGGAAGTGCATTGCTGTAACTTATGTAAATAAATATTGGTTTGGAGGTTTGTTTTAAAAATGAAGGTGCCTTCCAGATGTTTGGATTGCTTAAATGCCAGATTATCCTGGAACTAAAGGGTGTTTGGGGGTTCCTCATGAAATTTAGAGGAAATTTAACTGAACCATTTATAAATATTGTTTTCTGTTTTCTCAGCTAGCTTTTCATTCACATTAAGGTATCTGAATGTTGAAAGAATCCAGATCCGAAATCACTGGAAGTTTTGTCACCTGCAACTTCTCTGGTATAACCTCACATTAATTTGGTGGAACAATGTATAACTCAGAATAAGATGATTCTATACTGGGAGGCCTAGTAAGGGCAGCACTCTTAGGAATCTTTCGCTCTGTGCAATACCTCATGCAATTCAAAGCAAACCAAGCAAAAAATACTGCTTAGGCAGTATTATACTTCACAATCCCAAATACGCTTGTAACTGAGCCTTTGGATAACAAGCGACGGAGCGGCTTTCTGACTGCAGCTTGCAAAATTACCTCATAGCATAAATAATTTTACAATATTTCCTAAGTTATATTTTTAGTCATAGAATTCCTTAAAAATTAGATACTAATGTGTTGTAAAGTCTCTATATTTTGACTCACTTTCCATGCATTAATCAGTTTCAGTTAATTTTCAAAAATTTCCATTTCTTCTCTGTCTAATCTAAAGCACCAAGAAATTGCTAAGTGTAACAAAAATGTGAGTTATACTTCACAATTTTACAAGCTGGCAATGTATTGACTATTATACCCTTACCTACAAGGATCTGTAAAATGAAAGATTCACTCTTGTCAAGAACCTTCTCCAATGAGACAGTGTTTACAGAGCACCATTGTGGAATTCTGCTTCAAAAGAAAAGAGAAAAATCAATTCACACTTTACACTTTGGCTTACAAATTCAGAGCTTTAGCTGTCTTAAAGCACCAAGGAATAAAAATTAAATTTCATGTAATAAAATACATGAAAGAAAAATATTAATATCTCCTGGTGGTAAGGTTTTTACTATTACAGGCATTCTTATAATGATGTAATGAGCCACTAAGGCACATATTAAACTTTACATGTTGGTAGGATAAATGATGCATCTTTTGGAGGCCTAGTGATATAAACAACTATTTCTTTGTAGTGTTTTCAGAATTGTCCTCTGTCCACAATCTCATTGTGTCCAACAATATTAAAGTACTTGAGTTAAGATAAATGGGTGGTCACTGACCTTTGCATCACATAGAGGTAAAAATATTTTAACTTTTTTTCTGATTTTTTTTGTTTGTTTGTGGAAGGGTGATGGTGCTTCTTGTTTGTTTCTTTCTTTCTTTTTGTGCATGTGGGATTTATTTTGAGTTTTGTGGTTGGGTTTTATCTTTAATTTGGTTTATGAGGGGCTTATAGAACAGTATGTTCTTAAGTGGAACTCTTTTCTGATTTTACCTAGCAAGGTACTCAGATCTCCTGATGAGGTGCAAAATTTAGGTATACATTTCATCTAAATTTCATTCAGTTAACTGGAGGGGGGGGGTCGGTTTTGCCTTCATAAATCAAGCATTTATAATTCTTATCCAGTCTGAGAAGTAAAATCTATACCAATAGAGATGATCTGGTCCATCGACATTATGTACCTACTTCTCTCTACATTAGATGCCCTGAGCCTTTGTTTTAAGGCATGTATACTTGCTTGCTGAAACAGTTTTGTTAGTTATTTTAATTATTTATACCATAACAATGATGCTTGTATTTTGTAACAGATTTATGATAATTTCAATTTAATTACTGTTTTACATTAATATCTATGTAGTTTATATAGCTCACTTGAGCATTTTCATGGTGTTTTATTTTCTTGGGAAGGAATTCTATTATAAATGTCTTCTTATCAAAATTAATAGCCCATTCTTGTTTGATGTGGAGGGTAATTATATGGTGTTAAATTAATTTTAATAATATCAAATATAATTTTTTCCTTGGATCCATCTGTATATCTCCCTAATTAAAATGTCATATAATGTTTCTGGAGGATAAGGAAGAAATTGCCTGTTTCAGTGTACTGACATTTTAAGTAAATATTTAT
Organism: Pardalotus punctatus; assembly: GCA_013400915.1. Lineage (NCBI taxonomy): Eukaryota > Metazoa > Chordata > Aves > Passeriformes > Pardalotidae > Pardalotus > Pardalotus punctatus. The sequence continues at coordinate 397,367 of VZTX01028737.1, read as the reverse complement.
ATCAGAGAGTGCATTTAATAACAAAAAGATTATCATCTTCCATACTGTGTTATGAAAAGTCTTTCATTAAACCTTAAGAAATGGAGATTTTTTTGAAAGGGCTATGGAAAACTGTAAACTGTTCCAAGGCTCTTTACCTTAATTCATTCATAAGGTGTGTTTCATAAGCATGTTTATGTTTACTAGGAGATTTAAATGTTACCTGCCTCAGTCTAGCTACCTTTTTAGGCTTTAGTGCTTCTAAATGGGGCAAATGCAAACTCTGTCCTTTTTAATGAATATTGAATATGAAACTGATTCAGAGCCCTTCTTCTTTTGACATTTCTAAGAGTTATATATTATGAAATTAACATATCTTGAGCATCTTTCTACTTAGAAGCACTTAAACCTTTTGTGAAGGGAAAGAGATAGGGAAAGACAGCAAATGTCAATAGATAAATATTACAGAAAAACCCTAGGCTTTGCACAAGCTGTGTTTTATATTTTATTTCACTACAGCTGACTTAACATGCTGAGAAATAAGACTCAAAAATAAACAGATGATTTCAAACTGGGATATTAAATTGTTTCACTCTGAAAAATAAGGCTTCATATCTATAAGAGGATAAATAAAAGTCCCTTCCTTTACCTGCAACCTCATGGAAACAGAAGGCCAATTCAGTTATAGTATTACTGTACTGATTTCCATTGCTTCTGTTCTGTTAAAAGAGAAAAAAGTTTCCTCTAAAGAACTTTCCAGCTGGTAATAAAAGCAGAAGCCCTGGAAAAGTTTGGTGCTTTTTAGAATGTAGTAATTATTTAATTATGCAGGATCAAAATTAGTTTACCAGCAGGTTTTCAGTCTTAAGACTGAAGTAGTTGCTCTGTAACTGCTTCTAATGCAGAAAAGGCATACCTTACTGTCAAGCCTAACCTTTCAAAAGCCAAATTGCCTAACTTTCAGATGATTTCAGATTCAACTAATTTGTTTCAATTCAAGGAACAATTTTTCAATTAACAAAATGCCTTTAAAATGGATATCAAGCTAATGGACCTACTTATCAATGCTTGTGTTAATATGCCACTCTATAGAGAGGACTAATAATGGAAAGGAAAAGTAAACAAAATAAGAACTGTAGAATGGTTCAAAGTGAAGTTAATAACCTTGGGATAAAAAACATTTCTGTTATTTTCTTTTGTTTTGAATAATGTTATTTGCATCTCTACAGGACAAAAGCACAATAGGTACATAAAAGCTGGGAAAGCCAGCAGAGTTTTAACAGCAGTTTTTCAAAACTGTTTATGTTCCAAAACATAACAAATTAAAGCAAAAGTAATGGAATGAAAAATTATGAACTATTTTAATGTGTTATTTCTTTATTTTTGTCCTAATTTTGTGATTCTTCTCAGAAATCAATTCTACTAATTTAAGCAAAAGGAAGTTAGATGAAAGAGCTGCCTGCAAAATGAAATATTTCTATCTTGATTAGTAACATAAGCTTTACTAAGAAATCAAACATAAAATAAAGTATTACTCTCAAAAGTCCTGAAAGTCCAGTAATCTGTGGAAGTATCAGAACAGAATATGAACATCCTAGACTAAGCATGACATAAAGTATATGTGCTACAAAAAAACCAAAACGTTTAACATAATTCATCCTGAATTTGAAAAAGTCTGAAAGTGCATATGTAAGGCCCCAAAACTTGTTTAAGGAGTCTTTTAAAAAGGCTTACTGTACTACATATTCTTTTCATATTTTGGCATGATTTAATTATAAAGTCAGTCTTTTCAAACGTAAAGATCCTTATTTTTAAAGATGACATGTATTTACGGATACATATCCATAGTGTAACCTACCCTTTAGTGATTTTCAGAAGCCTGTTTCAGACAAAGATACAGCAAAAGATATCCTGCCTTCTTTTCTTGTTGGATATCTCTGAGGAAATCACTAGAGGATGTTTAAGCAAATGGATTATTTCTTTACTCCCTTGGGTGTGCATGTGGGTTTTGCTTACAGTTTAGAAAGAATATATTATAGTACATCTGTAGCGTTGGTTCAAGCCCAGAGAGTTTCTTCCCCCCTGAGGAATTTGTGGAGACCTAGAGAATAAAACCCCCCTGGCGTGGAGTCGAGGGTAGCTTGCCCCAGAGAGGGGTCGAGCTCCCCCTGTCCCTCAGTTCATAATGGTGTTTTCGTATCTCCCTCTCTCCTCCCTTCCTCCTTCCCCATTGGTCCCTGTCCCTTGTCCCTCCCTGGTTCCTCCCCCGTGCTGTTCCGAGATTGGTTGTGACCCTCAGAATAAAGCCTGGTGCCTGGCTGACACAGGGGTCTCTCGCCCTTGATCCCAAGCGCCTGACCACTGTGTGACCGCGTGTCTGATTGGGGTCCGGGCGAGGGAACACTCTCTTTGCAGCACTCCGGCTTTTGGGGACAGCGTGGCTGCCGTCATAGGGAATCGCAGCTCGCGGCTGGGGGAGACGGTCCCAACTGCAGTGAACCTGGCGCTCAGGGACACTCGCCGAATCCGCTGACGAGCTGCCGATCGGCCCTGGTGGTCAGCTGGTCCAGCCCACGAGACCGGCAACATACGTCTTTCCAATTAATGGGTACGCAGTTGTCTGAAAGAACTTGATATTATTGCAGTAGTATGAGTTCTTACTCCTTATATTTAGTGAAAATGTTTTCCTAAGTAGTGTCATGGCTTAAAAATTTAATTTACAATGACTTGGAACTTAGTATACAAGACCTTAGGAAAAAAAGTTAAAAACACATTTTATTATTGTCATTTTTGTGGTAAAATATAAAAAATTCAAGCTGTAGTGGGATATTAACCATACTAACTCATTAAATTGTTTTTTTTTTTAAAGTCAGTCTGATTATATTTCTCCATTTCTATTGAACTTGCAGCAATTATCTTTTGTTTTTAATGTTCACTGTATTTCATCTTCTACCTTCCATTTTCTTCTGACATGGTGTGGATTAGGCATAACTTCCCTAATTAGACTTGATACTGTCTTCCAGATCCTTAGATTAGGGTATCTTTCACAAAAAAAATCTCAAGGAAGGAAGGAAGGAAAATTAAGTGAGGGAGGAATTTTACAAGACAGTGAATGAAACAATGTTCTTCTCCAAGCTTACACACATTCTCCTGCTGAAAATTTATTTTAATGTTAATATAGAGACGACCACATCTCTAATTGGAATAATTTCTATAACTCATTTTCTGCAATGTGCTTGTATAGCAGAAACTTATCTGCTAAATTATTTCACCAGCAGCAACACTTAAGCTATATGGGGATGAAACACTATACACTTTATATGAAATAGTTTTCAAAATGTAGTGATATCAACTACATTAATATTATTAATAATAATTTTTGCTAAAAATAATAGAATCAAAGAATGGGGGAGAATCACATCCCTCAACCTGCTGCTGGTCATGCTACTTCTAATGCAGCCCAGGATAAGATTGCCCTTCTGGGCTGCAAACACAGATTGCTGGGTCACTTCAAAATTTTCACTGACCATTGTCCCCAAGATATTCTCCAGGGGCCTGCTGTAAATTTGCATGTACCGTTGTCACTATATAGTACTGTAATGCAATATTGCCTTGAACTTAGTTCAGTTGGGCATAAATGTTACAACTACACATTAGTATGACTGAACTATCATTTATTATTTGTGTGCTTGTCCAATATAAACTTTATTACTAGTAATCAATCATATTAAGACATTAAAAAACATATGCAATTATAATTAACAGAAATACCTTCATACTAACTCCCATATTTCATTTGAATAATGCAGGTCTATAATTTGTACTTTTCTGCAGCTTTATATTGGGGGTTTTTAAGCACAAAAGTTATAATATGCTTGACAGAAGTAATTTCAATTTCATTGGATAGAATAAGATATGTAGGTGAATACCATATTTATTTTTTTCTTATGGATGATATATCTATCTCTTTATTTTTTTCCCCCAGGCATCTTAAAACAATCAAGCAGAATTAACACTTGCATCTTGGTCTACAAGTCTTAGCTAGGTAGAAAGAAGAGATAACACATTTTATTTGCAACATCAGACTATATCTTTGTAAAGTTTGTAGATTCCAGTGTCAACTGTAATGTGGATTATTTTAGGAAGAGAAAATGACACCAGAATTTAGCTAACATACTTTAAAACATTGCGGACTGATAGCCCCTTGGATACCAAACAGTTTCATTTTTAGTAAGGTGGTTGTTCATAACAATCTGACTCTCTGCTAGATGAAGGCTGTAAACTGCTCTTTCTGGGGCCTGCAAGCATCTTCTTCCATGACAGATAGGGGCAGCATAGCCCCTCCAAGGGCTAAAGTACAGACATTAAGTGGTGATCAAACACTCCAAGACCAAGAGTGAAGAAGACAGCTAGTTTAGTTCCCATTAGAATTCTTGAAATAGAGAACAGACCTATTAATTTTCAGTTAAATCTAAAGAGAATTAAAGCATTTGTCTAAGGAGCATGAATATTTTGATATTATGAGAGTTAGTCAAGACTGAAGTAGCATCACATTATACCAGAACTGCAGAAACTCATAAAGGAATGTCTGAGCAGGGCTATCTGACTAAGGAACACAACTATTACTTATTTTTGACAGGCCCTCTATTGCTAGATCAACTCAGCATACATGAAAATACCATTTCCTATATTTGTTTCTTTATCTGTGTTAGAAAATATTGTAGCATGGAGCCTATCACAACAGTTGCTGGGAGAATGCATTAACATTCCAATGGTGTCTTCAAAAGATTAAGTGTTTTAAGTGCTAGAATATTTATTCAAATTCAAATAGGTTTCTAAAATAAATTAATTGAGAGAAGAAAAACTTATTGAGTAGCTCCAGCTACAACACTAAAATGAACTCTCTTCCTACTGATTGTACCTCTTGACATTTCGTCTTCAGCTTGCAGTGATGAATTTTCAGTACTCTGGGAATGAATGCTGAAATGTTGGTGAAGTTCAAATTGGATGAAATTCAACATGAGTTCAAGCAGCTAAGCCTGCATGCATTGCAGTGTGATGGAGATTCATGCCTATGAGACAGGGTGAAAGACAGTACTCTAGAAACTGTCAGTCTTGTGGCAAATCACCAGATGTCACACACAGTCTTCCTAAACTTTTCTTCATGGTGATTAAGCACAATTTTCAGTCTTAGTCTTGAAAAAGAAATCTCTGTCTTGCTAGATATGTGTGAAAGGTTCTTTGTAACAGAGATATTTAAAGCAGGTGATACTTCAAGAGGACCTAAACATAGTGACAAAAGTTGTTCTGCTGTGGAGATTTCAGCAGTCTTAGATTTATATTCTTATTCATAAGCACAGTGTTGGTATCAGAAGAGAGCATTGGGTTCAGAAGAAGCTGAAAGTATTTTCTTATGAACAGCATTGCACATGGTTATTTACATTTTTTGATACTGCAGTACAGCTATTACATTAATTCCAGCTCTTAGCTAAATCTTTAATTTCATAATTATTTGGTGCTCAGCAACTAATTAATGTTTTGAAATCTAATAATACTAAAGAACTTTTAGTTTAGTTTTGAGTGCTAATACTAGAGATTTAGAAGTTTCCAAACAATTTCATTACCGTATTAGAACCATGAAGCATTTCAAAAGACAAGGTCAAATGAAAAACATGCTTTTCAACACAATAATATGGCTATTTTATGGATGTCAGCAGAAAATTTTCCTTAGTTTCATTAACAATGACTATATTTCAGTTGCAAATATATATATTTCACTCTAAAAAATCTGTGTGTGAAATGAGTAGAGACAGATGGAATGGATAGACACTAAAGTTAAAATATCTGTACTGGAAAAATAATCTTAAGAGTTTGTATGTTATTTGCTCCTGATTATTATAAAACCCTAGACTCCTGGAATGGTTTGGATTGGAAAGGAACTTTGAAGATCATCTAATTCCAAACCTCTTGCAGGTACATCTTCCACTGGACCAGGTTGTTCATTTGATGTCAAATGTGAATTCTTCCAAAGTACCCTAAGTAAAGAAAAGAACTGTACATTTTTTTTTTTTTTTCTCAGCCACTGGGAGGAATATCTGTTGTTCAGCAGCCCTGAGAATTTCCATTTCTCACCTGTTGCCAGGTGGCTGAATTGCTGCAAATTGAGACACTGCAAAGAAAATCAAAAAACTTGGAAACTGCGTTTGTGCTTTTATATACATTTGTATCTCTTCATTTTTTTCCAATCTTCTAATTAGTATTTTAATATTGTAATTTAAGTTGTATTGTAGTTAAAGTTATAGTCTAGAAACTGATTGGGATTTGGAAAACTCAAATATAAAAATGTTCCTGTAGTAAATCTTTTGGTCGGCAATACACTGTCCAATTACAAGCCACTGCACCTTTAGTAACATTTGGCAGATACTTGAGGACATCATGAAATATGAGAATTACAGACAAGCTTCTAATATGTTCTCCCAAGCAGCCTAGAAACTCAGAAGGCAGCAGCAGCTGTTCTTAGAAAAGCCTGTGGCTGCCAGCAAGGCTCAGTCCTTCAAGGCTGAATACCATGCCCTTTTTATGACCAGTTTATGACCTGTACAACATAATGATGGATCATGCTTATTGGGAGTGGTCCCTAGTCTGAGGCATACAAAAGAATTTTTGGGAGAGTAGTAGGATTCCTCATTTAACAGTATTTAACGCTATGCTGTTACGTTACTTGGGACAATTTTCACTCATGCTTTCATTTACTGATACAGAAACAGAAAAAACCTATCTCTCCATTTATTAAGTCAACTGCATCATTATTTCAACAGTACTGTGCCTGACAAAAAGAACTTTCCTTGTACAAGACAGAATGAATGCGCTGTCATATTTTTCATGAAAAGATACTAGGTCAGGTGCCAGCACTGGAAACAGAAATTGCCTTAGTTCCATGGGGACTGAAAAATAAATGATGCCATGGGAGGGGAGCCACAACACCACTACCTACTCCAAACATTCTTCTCTCCCAGATAGCCCATCATTCCCTGTTTACATAGTAGCTATTTCATTGCCAGGCATGATATCGGCCAGCCTAACCTATGTCTACACAAGGTAAAAATGATTGAAGTTGGCTGGATTATTCTTAGGGAGTGCACTTACCTTAAGGGTACAGCAATTTGGTACTGATCTCCTTGTCCTTTCCTTCTGTGGTGACCTGGTCACATGGCAGGTTCCGTCTCTGCTGTGAGTTGACCCACCTGCACATTGGCTGTTTCCACATAGTCTTTGTCCCATGTGGTAACATACTTGATCTAGAGGAATCCATCACAGCTGACATTTTCTTTTGAGGATGCTTGAGGGGGAAACAAGGCACAAGTGAAATATGGAAATCTTCACCAGTCAAAGAAAAGAAGAGAAAGGCTTGGTACAGATCACATGATGGAAATGCTTCCAATCACTCCTCTCATGATTTAACCCTAGCTGGCAACAAAGGACCACACAACCGCTCACTCACTCCTACCCTGGTGGGTTGTGGGAGAGAATTATGGGAGTAAAACTACAAAAATGCATGGGTTGAGATAAAGACAGTTTAATAAGTGAAACAAAAGCCACACACAAGCAAATCAAAACAAGGAATTCATTCAAAACCTCCCATGGGCAAGTAGGCGTTCAGCCATCCCCAGGAGAGCAGGACTCCATCACCCTTAACAGTGACTTGGGACAACAAATATCATTACTCTGAACATTCTCCCTTTCTCCTTCTTCACCAGCTTTATTTGCTGAGCATGATGCCATAGAGTGTGGAATATCCCTTGCACAAGCTGAGGTCATCTGTCCTGTCTGTGGGCTCTTCCAGCTCCTTGGAAACCCCAGCTTTCTCACTGATGAAATGGGAAAACAGGAAAGGCCTTGACACTGTGTCATCACCGCTCAGCAATAACAAAAACTCTTCACTATAAACACTGTTTTCATCACAGATCTAAGCCATGGCCCCATACTAATCAATATGAAGAAAACTAATTCTATCCCAGACAAAAAGATATTCTTAATCATAGAATCATTTAGGTTGGAAAAGACATTTTTAGAACACCAATTCCAAACATCAACCTGACACTGCAAAATCCATTACTAAATAATCACGTCATAGCCTGGGTTATCTCAAGCCTTGTTTTGAGTTTTCCCATGAAAGAACTAGGGAAATAACATTTTTTAAATATTAGTAGTTAGATGTTCTTACATTCCTGCACAAATAATCTAGAAAGAATTCTCCATGTTGTTTCTAAAGCCCAGACTGCCCTTTACAAGATGTTATATAATGTGGAGGCATAACATTTTTAATCAAACAGAAGCTCTATAATTTTATTGGTTTTGCATGGCAAGGTTTTTGTAACAGAGGGGCCTACTAGTGTGGTATCTGTGAAAGAAGCCAGAAGCTTCCGCAGTGTCTGATAGAGCCAGCGCCAGCCAGCTCCAAGATGGACCCACAGCTGGCCAAGTCCATCAGCAGCGGTGGGAGTGACTCTGGGGGAACATATTTAAAAATGGGGGAAAAGCCTGCAAAATTGCAGTCAGAGACAGGAGTGGGAATATGTGGGAGAAACAGCCCTGCAGACACTGAGGTCAGCAAAGGAGGGGGAGGGAGGTGCTTCAGGTGCCAGAACAGAGATTCCTCTGCAGCCCTGCTGCAGACCATGGTAAGTCTGGATGGCCCCCTGAAGCCCATGGAGCAGAGATCCACCTGCAGCCCATGGAGAACCCAGTTCAGGTGGAGGTGGGTGCTTCAAGGAGGATGTGACCTGGTGGGAAGCCCATGCTGGAGCAGGGTCCTGGCATGACCCATGGATCCATGAGAAGAGGACCTCACACTGGAGCAGGTTTGCTGTCAGGACTTGTGACCCTGTGGGAGGCCCTTGCTGGAGAAGTCTCTTTTCTTCCCCCCCTCCTCCTCTTTTTTCTTTTCTTTTCTTTTCTTTTCTTTTCTTTTCTTTTCTTTTCTTTTCTTTTCTTTTCTTTTCTTTTCTTTTCTTTTCTTTTCTTTTCTTTTCTTTTCTTTTCTTTTCTTTTCTTGTTGTTTTGGTTTTTTTGGGGTTTTTTTTTTGTTTTAATATACAGTAGGGAGAAGTAACTTTACAGTAATTTTATTAAAGAAAGGTGCAGATTGTCTTCAAAATCATATTGCCTAATAAAGTGTATACAATCCTCAGGTTGAGGATTGAGATATAATAAAAAGAGAGTAGAGACTTTACATAAAATTATAACTGAGAACTGGAAACAAAATAAAATGACTAAGAAGGGAATTATTGTTCTAGGGAGCTGTGTTTTCTTCAGAGTGACAGCAATTCTAAAAATAGAATTCATATTGCACCACTTTTAATAAACATGGAATATATACTAAGATTTCAGGTTTCCTAATTCTAGCATAAGGATATTTAGTCAAACTGTTGGAGTGCCTGGTGAGAGGGCTTATGCTTTGACAATTCAAAATCACCTTCCACTAGAAATATGTAAACCTTCAACAGAAAGAGTGAAAGTAGCCTGACAAAGCCCCTTTCCAGAGCAGCCAGTCTGGGATCTTCAGCCATTCCTACCATACACCCTGTAGGTGCCCAGAGGCTCTGTGGAGACAGCTCTTATCCATTCTGTTAGCACTGCTATTCAGGGCTCATGGTACTCCAGTGACTATATGGTATCCATGGAGAAAGAATTCTTTACAATTTAACACCTCCCTTTTTCTCTAAATTGGTCTCTGAAGATTTTACCTGATACTGAACTTACGATAGCCCAAGGAAGACTCCTAAAATACATTAGCAGGTTTATGTGTTTTATATATCAGAGGTTATTACTAATCTAATTAATTAGATTCTCTAGTCCTTTCTTACCAGTTGATTGTCATAATCTGTAATTTATAACAGAAAAACACATTTTATTCTTAGACACCATTAAATAATTTTCTAGTATAATTTCTTGGTCAGTTCAACTCTGATGTACAGAACTGAACGTATTTCAGAGTGTTTCTGAAAATCTTTGGTAAAACAGTTGAATCATACCATTAGAATAAAAATAGTTTTCAGGAACAACTTTCCTAGGGAATAATGCCATACATACTCAGCCATCAAAATTTGAAATCAGAAATATAGAGATTTGCATGGTTTAGAAAAAAAAAATTGATCAAATCTGTGCAGGACCTGGTGGATATTACTGATCTGGGCCTTTAATATATTGGCAAGAAAGAGGATTAATTAAAAAGACATTCTCTAATGACAAGTTGGGCAAAGCATGTGGGAAAAGATACCAAAGGGCTGTTTAAGTCTTTTGAAACCAATGATTTTCCAAAGGCAATTTCATACAAGGACAAAATTGCAGCTTTAGCTAAAATGAAACATTAAGAGTGTGCCTGTTTGCTCAGTGAAATGAAGTACAAAGTTGATAAATTTCACTCGAAGTCAGGCAAACCTGTAACAGACTATCATGCTACCGAGTTTTGTGTGCTTCTGATAGTTAAGACAATTTATTTTGGACTAGCTTCACCATGGATTTATGGTAAATAAAGCCTGTAAAAGAGAAATGGATAGCAAAGGAAGTAGAACAGTTTGCAGTATACACAAGCTAACACATACAGAACAACGTAGCAATATTCTGGATAAGGAGAATCTTGATATAAAAAGTAGATAACTATCCTGAAAAACAAAGCATCAAAAAGCAGAAGAGGTATTAAGAATAATCTACCCAAGACAAATGAAAAAAGAACAGGATGGATGGTTCCACAGTGTAAAGACATGCTTTTGAGTACTTTTGCCCTAATTCAAATGTGTTTCTGGATTTATAAGACGCAATACCTGTCAACTTAATCTTTTCCTTTACAAACCCACAGAAAAAGTTGGAGAACTGTGCTTGTTTTATTTGGGTGATTTTGTTTCTTGTTTTGTGGGAGAGTTCATACAATGCAGAACAAGGCAAAGGAAAGCAATGAGCCATATAAAATTATCTCACTGGCCCCTAAGTAGACACCCCAAAATATTCAGAACTGACATTAGAATAGAAGTAAAAAGCATATATGAGAAGAAATATGGGAAAAAATTTAGGCCATCATATAAAAATTGTTCATACAGGCAAGCTATAAGATTGGTCTGTATCGCAGCATTTTCTAGGCAAGAAAATTCCAGGACTGAAAAATTTTAAGCATACTCAACAAAAATCCTAGGCAAAATTTTAATGTATGTAAATCCCAGTGCAAAAGATACTGTTTTTCATTTTACCTGTATGTCTGAACATCACATGTACAAATGTGTCAACCACTCTAAAGTCTTTTTAGTCAGTGAAAGGATATAGATGATTTGCCTCAACCTAAAGTGGGTGTCTGATATTGAAAAAGTAAACTATTGTCTTTGATAGTTATTCTCACTACCTTCATCTTAGTCAACCAAATTCTGAATTGCAATAAGATAAATCCTATTAGAGAATGCTTGCAGGATATTGATATAAAACAGGTTTTCTAGAGAAGTACTATTACCAGTAAGCAAAAAAATGAAGATAAAAATTGCAACATGGGTCACAAATAGCTGAAACTGAAAAGATGGAAGAACCTTCATACTAAATTAGTTTCAGTATTACAGAAGAAGATAATTGATTTGGATATGCAGATGACTAAATAGAAGCACAAAATATAGTCATGATGGAAAAACACTTCAATCTTTTCAAGGAAGATGCATCACCTATATATCTCCTTAGCAACTTTATTCAATTTATTAGATTCTCTCTCTGACTACAAACATATTAGATATATCAGAACAATCAGCAAGTTAATCACTTTAAGTGCAGTATGAAAGACTAATACACCATGATTCTTTCTAGAGGAAAAATCACTCTAGTAAATCCTTTCCCTAATAATTGTTTAAAGAGTAAGATGTACTATGTATGAAAAGACCTGAATGGGGCTGAAGATTTTCAGTGTCAGTACGCTGTTTGGTTTTTATTTTTTAATAAGTAGCTGCACCAGAAAGGAGCATAACAGAAAATTATGAAAGAGGGATAGTGAAATTTAGAATAGAACCTGAAATCAGATCTCAACAAGTTTCCAGTCAGGCTTGAAAGAATGAATTCCTTTAGTCACTTCTTTGAAAAATGAGGTATCAAATTGATCTAAGCCCATCTAGAGTGCTAAAGGGTTTTCTAGCACAAATCTCCAAGGGAGAACTGGGCACTCCATAGTGTAAAACCCGTGGTAGGGATTGTGACATTCATGTAGTTCAAAGTTATCTTCTACAAAAAAAGGCCTCCTGGAGGAGATTCAAGTGCCACATCTTGGCAGATAATGGTTTACTTGATGCGATCTTGGATGATGTGGGCATTTGGTTACAACTATGAGCCATATGTTCCCTTCAGCTGGGCCTTGCCACCCTCCTGCAGGATCTCACAGGAGATATTCAGCCAGCTGGCTGCTCGGCAGTGAACACACACAGTCAGGCTTGACATCGGAGCTCAGTGCCATCAGTGCCGTGCCTACCCTATGTGCCTCGTGCAGCTTGAACAAAGAGCAGTGATCTGCTCCAGCAGGAGCAGTCAGACTCAGATCAGGTCCTCCAGTGCCTTGGTGCCCAACCTCGCCTTCCTGACCCCATAGGACCTCCTGACAGAGAAGTGTGTGAGACCATCTGTGCCTGTCTGCCTGGAGGGCAGTTCCACTTGAGCAACTAACACTGTGGCTTTTTTTGTACCATAACAGCAGCTAAAAATAGATCTGATTTTCCTCTCCTTTTCATTTGCTGATAAACCATACTTATCCCTACCCTCTTCTCTCCATCTCTTTGTTTGCTCTGTCTTGCTGCACAGTACAGTGACAGCCACAGTTCCTCTCTCTTCCTGGGATTGCAGTTTCATGTCTTGTTTTCACCTGTCCTTTCTGTCTTTGCTATTTCTTTGCTCTTTTTCAGTTATATCTTTATTCTTTTCTTCTCCATGCTCTACACAGGAAGAAATTTTCACAAGAATTCATGCCCTTCTCACAGTTAGATCACACTTAGGATTTCATAAACCCTAGTCATATTGGTTATTCTTTCCCAATATTGCATTCTCCTAAGTACTCATGCTGTCTACATGGGCACTTAAATATCCTTTAGTCACCAGGCAACAACATTAGCAGAAAACATAAACCTATTACGAAATTTACTGTATGAAACTTAACTGTTCAGAAGATGTGTTTAAAAGGAAAGAAAAACAGACACAAAAGCAGACGAAAACTATCAGGGCAGAATAATTAACTGGATAAATAAATAAAAAAAGTGCTGTGTTGCTTCACAATCCTTGCTACCACAAGCACTGCAGAGACAATGGAACACGTAGAGCTGCAGGAAAAAATGCTACTGTAAGAGAACGTTTACTCCAAGTAGATTAAACAGTCAAGACCTGCAAGTCCTCCTAGTTACTCTTTTATTTGACCCACTCCTGCATGTGGGTGAAGTGGACAGCCCTCTGCAAGAAAGCCAGATGAGGGTTGCCTTGGGTCAGCCTATGGTCCTAAATGAAAGGACTTCAAACCTCTACTGATTGCTGCCCTCATGCCGGACAGCCTCTGTGCTTCCCTAGATACATTCCAGACCTTATCACCAAACATATCTGTGTCTAGGATATGTTTCTAGGATATGGAAACATGGCATAGTGCACAGTCTTCCATGGTATCATTTCTATTAAACACATTCATCAGAAGACCAGGTCCATTGCCATGTTTGAAAAGGCCTGAGTTGGACCTGTTGTAGAAGTTGAGGAAGAAACAAGGAAGAATTCACAATACAATTGCCCTAATAACCTAATGACTCTGTTCAAAGCTGTGGGATGGTAGTGTCCTGAACTCAAGTATAACAACCAGAACATCTGAATTGAAGCAGGAGTGAACTGAGGGCAAGCAGAGGTGGCATGAATTTGGGTCATGTTTGGTGTGCAATGGATTCTTTACACATGAAGCTTCCTTTTTATCTCTTTGTAGCCTGGTTTGTATGGGAAATATAGAGAATGTGATCCTGCAAGAAAAAAATTAAGTGCTGGTGTCTCAAGTGGAGGATGATTTCCAGCAGAATGGAGAGGTGCTGACCCACTGCTGTGTGTTCTTTGTGCTGTGCTGCTGCCCTGCCAGATACAAAAGTAGTCAGACAGTGTTTCTGTGAGCTCAACAGGCTACACAGCTGGCACAATTGTGCCTTATACGGTTGCACAATGAAGATACCTAGTGCCCCAGAGGAGCTGTGATGAGATTTTGTAGAAGTACCCCAGTCACAACCACATTGCCTGAACCATAAGGCTGTCCTATGAGAAGAATTAAACAATGCTCATTTTCACCCTCAATGTCAAATAAAAGCACACATTTTGTGTCCACAGAGTAACAGATTAAATACATTTTCTATCAAATTCTGATAGGGCTGGATTGGAAATGGTGCATATTCCAGATTTCTGCAAGGCCTCAGAGAGTCTCAGCAGATAAAACAGAACTGTGTCAGGAAGGGTGAGGAGAAGAGCATAGAAAGTTCATGGTTTAGCATTTCTTTTGAGTATGCCCAGGCTGAGTTGGGTTCATGGGAAATGCAAGAAAAGAGCAAGGGTGGCAAGTTCCTCCAGGTAGTGCTTCATAAATGAAATAACATTTAGTATTAAAAGCTGCACTCGTTTTTAGGAGTGTGGGAGGCATGTTTTGAGGGAGGAGACAGTGTGTGCAGTGTCATTTTTGTGAGTAGTATGGCTTCTTTTTCCCCATGCCAAGGACAAACAATCAGAGACAATTGGAGTCCTGACAGGATCTGTCTTGTTCAGGAAATGTGAATGTGTGACTGTGCTATTACCACACCAAATCCCTTTGGGGTAGCACCCTGTTCTGTGCTGTAGCTGGTTGCTAAGCAGACATAATCCATCAGCTGATGATTTTTTTCTTTCTTTTCCTCTGAGTTGCCCTGGGAGACTGTCAAGCTGCAATGATGGCAGATTCATACTCCCTCAGGCACCTTCCCTCTCTCTCTGTGCCATTCTCAGTGTCACTAAGCTTGAGATTCCCCTTTTTCCCTTTCCTGACAAGAACATAAATACATTTTACACTCACTAAATCTCTCCTCAGTTCCTCCCTCTTCCCCTATATTTGACAGTGATGGCAGCAGTGTCAGGACAGCATAGGCAGGTGACTGCCCTTGGCACAGACTTAGGAAAGAAGTCCTGCTGTGGGGTGCTGGACTACTCCTTTGACAGGAGGTCACTGCAGCTTCAGACCTCAAATGCCTGCCTTGCATGGAACAGCAGCAATCCAGCACCTACACACTAACTGCAGTGTAGGGGATGAGAAAGTATGGGGAACTACATGGGGAGATATCCCTATCCCCCCTGCTGGAGGCAATTTTTGTTTACCATTGTGTTGTCAAACACCATGCTCTGCCACAGGCAATCTTGCCACCTCAGCAAGACCAAATAGAAGACTTTCGCAGGCAAAGCAGTCTTGTCTAAGGATTTTTATCTTTTTTTTTTTTTTTTTAATTTAGTTTCTTTGCATTTAGCATTACCTTTTGAATACAGATTTAGGTATTCGGGGGGGGAAAAAAAAGCCAAAAACCAAAAACACAAATATAAGCGTTTAAGGAAATACATATTATGCATCTTATCCAGGTCAGAATAGGCAAAACATAATTCCTCCCCACTTCTCTGTCTTGACTTCTTTGCTTTTGCTGCAGATTATGCTCAGCCAATCCATTTCCTTTGGTGGGGTACAGGAGGCTGGGGTTGGTGTATAATGGCTTCTCTCTGACACTCCTTGTTTCTTACCAATTTTTCTCCACTTCCCAGGGGCTCTTAATAACTGAAAGTTTGCTCTCCTAAAATTCAGAATCCTGACTCTAGTCCTTGCCTTGCCTATATCGCTCAAGGTAGTGAGCTCCATGAGGGCACAAACACTGCAGTCCAGGCTGCCACCAGTCTTGAAATTTCTAATTAGTGTATCCATGTTGGTACACAACAGGTCAGTAACACTTCCTTCATCAGGTTATCACCAGGATTAAGAAATTATCCTTGCCACTCACCAAATCTGCACTCCTTACAGCTTGTTGTGTCCCTTTTACAATTGATGTCAGGTTGATTGAATTCCCTCAGCAAGATCAGAGCCTGCCAGCATGGTGTGTCCTATAGCTGAATTAAAAATTCTTCATCAACAGGGGCTCCTTGAACAGACAGCCTGTAGCAAACACCAAACATAAGGTTTCCTTTGTTGTTTTGTTCCCTTATTTTTTACCAATAACCTGCCTACTGTTTTTCAAAGACAGGTCTGTGCAGTCTATCTGTTATTTTACAAAATTAGGATGGGGATCTGATAAAAGAGATGGTTGTGCTGCTATTCAAAAGGACCTCAACAAGCTGGTGCAATGGGCAAACAGGAACTTTATGTAGTTCAACAAAGGTAAATGCCAAGTCCTGCACCTAGGGAGAAAGAACTCCCTGGATCAGAACCTGCTGGGGGACAATCAGCTGAAGCACCAAAGCAGTTTTTCAGAAAAGGACCTGAGGAACCCTGTGAACAGCAAACTGGAGACAATGCTGTGCCTCGGCAGCCAAGAAGGACAAGGGTCATTAAATTGGTATTTAATGGGGACATTAGGCAGACAGCACTTTCAGTAAGGCAAGGAAGGAGACCCTTGCCCTCTTCTAAGTCCTGATGACACCCACCTAGAATGCTGATCCAGGTTCTGGGCCCCCCAGTAGAAGAGACACACATAGCAGAGTAAGTCCAGTGAAGGGGCACGAAGATGATAAAAGGACTGGAACATGTGACCTACAAAGACAGACAACTTAGATCATTTTCCCCAGGGAAGAGAAGGCTCAAGGAGACCTGATCAATGTGTAAAAACACAGGATAAGGCAAATAAAGAAGATGGAGCCAGACTTTTCTCAGTGTCAACCTGTGAAAACACATAAGGAAAAGGACAAACTAAAATACAGGAATTTCCATTTAAATATAAGACATGTTGTAAGACTGAGACACATATACTTTCTGTGCTAAGCATAGGAGTACCTTTAGGCAAGTATTTAAAAGACTTGTTAAGAAATATCTTATTTAATTTTACAATACTTCTACACTGATGAAAATGTTCTATATCAGGCAATACTCCAGAAGATAATAATAGAGAATAGGAATGAAGGACAGATCTGGGCATCACCAAAGCTTTGAAAGATTGTCAAAGATGATAATGAATTTTTATGCAGCCTTTGAGGAAGAGGTCTCAGTGTGAATTGAGCAATAAAGAAATATGAGTTAAAGCTTGTCCAAACAGGATTATATAGAAAAAATCCCAGACAACATGATTTTCTTTACTCTGACTCATAGTAGCCCTTTA
Organism: Pardalotus punctatus; assembly: GCA_013400915.1. Lineage (NCBI taxonomy): Eukaryota > Metazoa > Chordata > Aves > Passeriformes > Pardalotidae > Pardalotus > Pardalotus punctatus. The sequence goes on along the minus strand of VZTX01028737.1, from coordinate 380,049 downwards.
AAGGCAAAGAAAAAAGGAATTGTGTCTATATTATAGACCCTATTTTTCCCTCTTGAAATTAGACGTGTTTATTGAAGGAAAACTATTATCATTTATAAAATAGTGAGAACCCCTTGTGACTTGAGTTTCCACCTCTCCTCCTTCAATTATTGGGAAATGTGTGGTCCTACCCCCTTGAATGCTATAAAGAAGTTTAGTGACATAATAATATACAAATAAATATGGTACAGTGATGGTCTAATTTTTCATATATTATAGTACTCTTAATTTGTTGTACCTTATGTTTTCCTCATTTTTTAACTATCTCTTGCTAAAGTACTCACAGTGCTCCCACTGGCATTCCATTCTTTTAATTTGAAATGCCATATATAAAGTGGCATAGAATCTGTACAAAAATTAATAAGCCTAAACCAAACAATTTTTTCCATATCTACTCTGTACTTTGAGGGGCTTTGCCAGTTCATGCAATAACCATTACAGTGTCTCAAGATGGAAAAGTCAAAGACCTGTGGAGGTGTGGAAGTACAGTTAAAAGTATCATTTCAAGGGTAGATTTTTATGAGAAGGCTTGGGGGAGGAAGGAAAATTATCACAAAGGTCTAAAACAAGGATGTCTTATTATTTAGTGTTTTCTGTTCTAATTGGGAGGAAATGGCTATCAATTTAAAGCTTTTGACCTGAAAGAGGTAAGTAGAGAAAATACACTCAAAATACAAATTAACAATATGTTATCTGAGAAATAACTAGAAACACCAGTGAAAGCCTTTGTTCAGATTGTTAACTTCCTAACCTAATTTTTACATAAACCACAGCATTTTAAAAACTGTTGGAATAAGCTCTACAATCCACTCTTCAATGTAAAGTAAATTCTAGATCTTTTTCCTTTACCTTTAAAATAATGTTTTTATTAATGTAAACCTTTGCACAGAATAATATTTTAAATTTATATATTTTCAATGTATTTTTTAATCAAAAGTGTGCCTAAACATAATGATATATCATCAAAATAAGATATTTTTTAATATTATATTATGAAGTCATCTAAAAGCAGATGCTATGGACTGCTTTTATTTTGCTAGATGCCAGATAAACATACAGTCACAAACCTAAAATCCTTCATTTAAGAGATTACTAAAAGTTGTCTTCCTGCTTCACCTTTATTTGTTTTGTAACTCCAAATTTATTTCATTCTTTATTGAGATGAAATTAAGTGTTAAGTGGTGTAAAACAGTGTGACCTCTTCCTCCTGCTGATTCAGTCCAGGACCTCCCCAGCCTAGAGGCAGGAACCCACCTGAATGCCACGGTACCTTCCAAAAAGAATTTCTTCTTTATTATAGTTGAAACTTGCATATGCTATGATAAATCCTTTCACTATGAAAGATGTTTTTATTTTAAACAGTTTTGGAAAAGTACAGTTTTTATACTACATTAAGGAAAATCCATGGCTTATTTTCAAGCAGAAAAAGTGATCATTGAGGATGGCGCACTGCATTTGGTCTGAATTACATAAATCAACATAAACAGAACATAAATTGATTGTAGGCAGGACATTCACATATGTAGTTTCATCCAGTGAGATTGTAGACACATTTCAGGAAGACAAGAGATAAGCCTGAAATAGTTCATACGATATAGGCAATGTTCACCGGGCAGTACCAAGTCCTTAAGAGACTATACCAAGACAGGAGAACTTATTAACCCACATAAAAATGTAATCCTCTTCTGACTCTTTATACAATTAGTAATCTCAAATCTGTATGAGAAACAGGGTATATGAGGAGAACATGCCCATCTGCTCACATACAAGAGACTTGGAAGACCTACAAAAAGAGCTAGGTGCTTCCAGAGTAACAAGAATCCTTGGCTGAGATACATGTTCTACATGTACTCATGTACTCATGTAGTACTCATGTACTACATGTTCTCATGTAGTACATGTTCTACTGCTGAGTCAAAAGTATGGTTGAAATCCAGAAAATAATCTGTTTAACCCTACAAGCCTGTACAGATGAGCTCGGATCCAGGTGGCCATGGCACCTGCTCAAACAGGTACACAGGAAGGATTTTATCCCAACTCAGTATATGTACAGTATTTCTACTATGGCCCACAGTAAGAGATACATCTGAGAAATTTGAATCATATGAACATTTCTTTCCAGCCTCTTCCCCACAAATCATCACAAAGTTAGTAATTACTAAAAATCATAACCCTTCATCTTATAATTACTGTGTTCAGTTTACTTTTAGGCAGTCCTGTATGTTGCATAGAGTAAATTGAATTGTAAGCAAACTAAGATACTAATGACAAATGTTAGATTTATGCAGTTCATAACTTTAAGTTTTAATATTTTGGTATGATTTGCTAAGGAAGTTTTATGACTCATATCTGTAATGTCATTGACTATGTAATATTTAATCAAGGAAATATTTACAAGTTAAAGGCAAGTGTAAATTTCATCTTACAAACTAAACATTTGAGCTCAAATTTATAGTTCATATAGCACAGAACTTAAGGTGTTTATAAGCAAAGAAATTACTAAAACTAGCATTGAGATATTTTAGCAAAAAAACATTTGTCTTAATTCAGAGCCCTGACTTTTTTTCCCCATTTGGGACAGGATTATTTTAATTTTTGTTAGAAGGTCATCAGTTTTGAAAAATATCATTTTTAGTGATGTCAAACAACAAAAAACTATTATACATGTTCCAAATATCAATTATAAAGTGATTTTTGTATATGTGTGTGTATGTGTGTGTGTGTGTGCGCGCGTGTGTGTGTGTGTATCTAAAGCAGTAAAAATGTAATCACAATAGAGGGTTGTTTGTCATTGTGGAACACACTGACGTTGATTTATCAGGTAGTACATGTGCTGCTGTATGTACCTGTTTCTAAAGGACGTATTTCTTAAAGAAGCTTTGTTAGGATGAGATTCCAAAGTGGGACTGCACAAAACTTGAATGTACCTCTACAAGTAAGAAGGGAAAATTATTTTCTGAGATCAGTTAAAAGGCAAAGACTTTGACGCAAGCTTAGGTTTAGAAAACCCCATGACTTTAAATTTGGTTGGGACTGTAATTCATTGAGATATCTAGCGGTTAATGGCAGCTCCTCTTTCAGATAACATTAACGAAACTGAAAATGGGAATCTCTGATCTTGAGATTTATCACTTAAGTGGCAATAGCAGTTTTTTTAACCAAACTGGATGAAACACAGTCAGTCCAGATTTTCCGTGTTACGTCCTTAAATAGCACCTAACAAATATTGAGATAAAGATTATGGAAAATCAAAATATAAAGAAATTAAAATATGATAAACACAAAACTAATGTAACTTTTTTACTCTACTATATCACAGACTCCTCTCCCTTGGTTAATCCTATGCTACAACAGACATTTATAGCAAAGTGTAATATACATGTGAACTATAATGCAATGTAGATAAGGTCAGAGGAGTCTGTGGGGTCTGAAACACCAACAACACTTTAAAATTACTTAGAATTGTATTTTCCATTTTTTATTCTTTAAATTCCTTTCCTGGATATTTCATGTTCCCAAATATCAATTAATATGTGTGTATTTTATATATTATATGATATTTATTATATTGCATTATATTATGGTCGTGTTTAATTATGTTAGGTTGCTTTATATTATATTTAAATATTATCTATATATACCACCATTATGTAGACAGATATCTGCTTGTTTAATATATATCCATATCTTGAATGTTGAAAGCATTTCAGTACATGGAAAAACATGGAAAGCTGTGCCCACCAAACAGGACTTCAGGCTCCCTTACTGTTAAACTAAATCCAGAAACTTCTAAGGAAGATTTTTTAAAAGTACACAAATAAACTTTAACCTTTGCAGACAAAAGTCTTAGCATCCATACACTGACCACATTAGGACAACAGCTGTGATTTTATATAGTTCTCATTTTCTCTTTTTTTTGAAAATTGCTGAAATATTTACTGATGCTCAAGTCTTGTATATGTTATTTGTCATATAGAAACATAAAATTCCTCGAAAGACTTTTAGTTTTGTTCTTAACTTCTATTTTGTCACAAAGTCCTCTCTGGTTCATGAAAAAGGAAACGGGCTCCCAAGCAATAAACTCATGCATTTAATCCATCCAATAGACACAGATGACATCTAGATAGTTAGTGTAGAGTAACATTCCTACAGTTCAAATTGTGGATCTGATTCCAGCTATCTCATCCAAACAATGAACTTAGTTGTGGCTCATAATTAGGAAAATTTGAATCTTACCTTAGAGTTAGGTGTGTTAAGAAATCTATCTGTTCAGGGTGACTTTGGAGAATATTTTTGTTCCAAGGAAAAGATTGAAATATTTCAGACAGATTTAATACAGAATACATCTACAAAACAATAACTTTATTCAATTTCTTTCTGAACTGGCATGTGTTAGGGGAAAAATGAAACAGATCTAAAAATAAAATTTGTACTAGAACACTAAAAATTCCAAACCCCAAAATACTGTGTCTTAATAGTTCATCAAAACTCTAGAGCTGTTTTTCCTTTTTTTTTTTCCCCATTTCTTCAGTTGTATTTATCCAATATTGATAGACGTGACAGAAAAAATCTCTTTCTATCCATAGACCAGCTGCAGTACAAGCTGCATAATTATGTTTTCAATGTCCTGCTACTGGTCTCATAAGCTCAAGAGGCTGTTTCTAGAGGTGAGATAAAAATTTGTCATTTTCTATTTCTTTTCAACTCTATCCATCCCTAGTGGGACTGCCAATTCGTTCCAGCTCCAGTGTCACTTAAGTTCAGCAAGAACTTCAGGAATATATTTCATTTACAAATTTTGGATATGTTACAAAATAATTCACTGGGGGAGCAATAAAAATTATCCACTATTATTAGTTTGGTCAAACTTTGACATCATCTGATTTTCTGGACTCTAATTGTACAAAATCACATTAGAGATAGATAAAGTTATTACATTTTTTTTTCAAATAAAGTAATTTTTAAATTTTGTTTTCATTGTATTTTCAACATGATACTTTTTCTTTGAAGTTGAGTCAGAAATAATACAGCCAGACTTAGCTCAAACTTAAAATCACAGCCTGAGAATGATGTGCACACCCACATCAGCAGGTACTAAATATCAGTAAGGATATGTACAACAAAATGACTATATTTTGTTCATACACATTAGTGAAGGATTTACCCTGTCCAGCTGCTAATCATAGAACTGTAGAATGGTTTGGGTTGGAAGGGCCCTTAAAGATCATCTTTTTCCAACTCCCTGCCATGGGACACCTTCCACTAGACCAGTTTGCCTGGGGCCCATTCAACCTGGCCTTGAGCACCTCCAATGTTGAAGAGATAGGGCATCTACAAATTCTCTGGGCAACTTGTCCCACCACATCACCACCGTCACAGAAAAGGTGTTTTTCCTAATATCTAAATTTACCATGTAAGCACTACTAAGTGCCCATCAGCTGCTCATTCAGTTCAACCTTTCAAGAAAATCTCCTGGGAAAAATGAAAGCAGTCAAGTAATGGAAGGAAAAGAACAAAAGAGAAAAAAAAAAAAAAAAGAGGTGACATACTTACAATGACTCATATTTCAGCAGCAGACTGCAGTCTAGAGAGTATTCAAGCATGGGTTAGTTTGAGAAGACTCCTTCCCCACTTTTATTGCCCAGCATGGTGTTACATAGTTTGGAACATGTCCTTGGTGAGTTGGGGTCAGTTGTCCTGCCTGTGATCCCTCCCAGCCTCTTGCCTACTGCCAGCCTACTCACTGGGGAGATAAAGTGAAATACAGGGAAAACCTTGATGCTGTGAAGGCACTGTTCAGCAGTAGCTAAAATATCCATGTGTTACCAACACTCTTTTGGTCTCAAATAAAAATATAGCACTGCAAGTGCTGCTTTGAAGAAAATTAACTCTGTTCCAGCAAGAGCAAGTGAAGTATTTCATAAGACTTTTCCCAAAATTCACTTATTTATTTTAGTCTATAAATTTTCTGTCTAGCTCTTTAATTCCTTTCAGTTATTCTGTGAAGTAGGGCTGTGAGGTCCACCCATGGACACAGTCACACACAGAAATTGTTTTTTTGCTAATGCTGCTCTATCTCTCTTGAGCCAGTCACTTTTACTGAAAATTATGTAGCAGGATAGTAGCAGAAAATGTTCTAACAAATACAAGCTTCCCCTGGGTGAATTTCCCCATATATAACAGCAACAATATGTGTAAATTAAAGGTGACTAAACTACATGCAAATTTATACTTATATATATCTATTTAGATATGATATCAGATATGATATAGGATATATCATAGATATATAATATATTAGTGTCTGGGGATAAATGTATATATACACACATATGTATTAAAATCACAGAACTGCAGAATTTGAGAATGGCTGAGGTCAGAAAGGCCATCTCCCCTACCCAACGCTGTTGCTCAAAGCAAGATCAAATAAACCAGATTGCTTAGAATGTATCCAGTCAGGTTTTTAATATCTCCAAGGATGGAGACTCTACCACCTCTGGGAGACCTGTGTCAATGTTACAACAGTCTCACAAAAAACCCCAAAAATATTTTTTTCTTATGCTTAGGAGAAATTCCAGTTATTTCAATTTGTGCCCATTGTAGTTTATCTTTCCATTAGATTACTTTGAGAAAAGTCTGGTTCCGCCTTCTTTACTCCCTCCCATCAGATATTTATACCCATTGATCAGATCCCCATGGAACCTTCTCAAGGCTAAACAGTCCCATCTCTGTCAGCCCTTCCTCCTATTACAAGGTCTTTAATGCCAAGTTATGCAATACATGAAACTGTCTCCGTTAAGCCATGTCTTTTCCGTATGTTTGCATCATGGTCTGTGCATGCTGAATTACTAAGGCCTCAGTCACATAGACAGGTAAACCAGCCAAACCTCATCCTTGCTGCCTTCTTGGACTTTACCCAGAAGGGTGGGGAAGGTGCCCCATGGATATGAAGGTGCAGCACAACCAGAGCCCAGAACCAAGAGGCACTCTCAAATCCTGCAGATTAATAGGACGTACCAAATCAATCTGACTTAACACACATGCTGTATAGAATGGCCTAATTGTGTAGCAGTGTTTCACTGTAGTTACAGGCAAGTACTCCCAGGTTCTTTCCTAGTCCTACAGGTTTAATTCTAACAATGTGTCCTTTCCTCATCTTGTCAAGATCTTAAAACCTTTGCACTGTCCAGTAGTTTTAATTTCTTCTAAACAAGATGGTGTTCTGCTCCCAGTTTTCACTTCTTATGGCTTGTTGCTCTCTGTAAGGGAGAACTGATTATAGCAAACATTTTACAAGTAAGATTGTAAACACCAGTTAAGAGCTTTTGTTTTGTTTTGGTTTGGTTTTAATTTCTATTATTAAAAAGAGATAAATTGCATTGTTTTACAGAAGTGTCAAATATGAACACTTTCCAGCAACACTACTCTTGGGTATACTTGTGCTTTTAAACATCAAAGCAAACTTTTAATTACAGGAAAGGAAATGAAAACACATGGCATTTTGATTTATAGCAACTGCATGGTATTTCTGAAGTCTGAGAAAGTTATTACCCTAGGGGCTTCAATCACTTCACTGTCAGTTCTTATTTTCTAAGAAAAATAATAATAAATATTAGCACTAACTAGATTTAAAAAACACTTTATTTTCTCTCCTTTCTCTCAGCTGGGATAAGCAGAGCTTTGGTCTAGATAAGAAACTGGGTCTCGACTCAGTTCAAGATCTTATTATATTTATAAAGTAAGATTTACCTCCTCTGGTGCACGGGGAGAAGTAAGAATGTGAGGGACTGGAGGTGGTCTGCCTGTGACAAACCAACTCTGCTTGCTACTGCATCAGCCTGCTGCCAGACCTGCACACAGGGGCAAATACATGCTAGAGCTGCAGTTTTGTCAGGTGAGGTGCGGTGAGAAACACCAAAATGCTCCTGCATGCTCTTAGATCTCTTCTCAGCCTTTCAGCTGACAGTGGTAGTGTTTTTTATAAAGAGACAAGCGTTATCTGGCTGGCCCTCCTTTTACCCAGTGTTGTTACTCGTGGAATAGCTACCCTTCTAGGTATATGCCATAACAATTTAAGCTACTACTACCACCTTAATATGGGTTTATAAAACAATTTGGTTAGAACCATTTCATATAATAAAACATTTCTGTGAAGAATCAATACCTGTTCGTCTGGGTTCACTCTCTTTCTGAGAGTTTTAATTTCCCCTGTGTCTGTAAGTATGTATATTTCTACAACTCATGGAGCTGTTCTGGCCTACAGGACTCAAGCAGCCCTTCTAAGCCTTGACTGTGTCTGGATTAAGAGTACACTTAATTACTGGCCATAAGGTGTGCAACTTAGCCACATCTTCAGACTTGTCTTCTTCTGATACACTGATGTCGTTCTCACAGCTGGAAATTTTTACATCTGCTTCTTGTCCAGAAAAAAAAAAAATCTTAAAACTGCAAAAATACATTTGCAAAAATGTAGATTCATATATTTTAAATATTTTGATTGATGTTAAGGTTAATAGAAAGATTTAGGAAAAACAAAATTATGTCTCTTTCCCTGTTCTCACAGAAATGTTTTCTGTTCCATTAATCAAATAATTTAACTTTTGTGTATCTCACTTTACTTTTCATAGGGCAGGGAAAACAAAGAACCCACATATCATGTTATTATAGTAATTATGATGATAAAACTCAGTTATTAGAGTAATCAAGCTATAACCTAAGGCAGAGAAAAATAATATCTAAGACTTGTGTTTCATAACTTATTTCAGTCAAAATACTGCATTCTTGAACACAGAAATTATACCTAAGCACATTACTGAGACATTTTACAAAAAAACAAGGAAAGATTTTTTAAGATCATTGCTTCTCAGAAGAAAGAAATGAAAAATAAATTTACCATTTTATCAGTAGTGAGGACTCTGTTGAAGCATGGGAAGGATTAATATGACAAAATTCAAAATAATTAACTGCTTACACTTTCTTTATCTTCTTCTCATCTCTTTATTCATGCTTTTTCACTTTTTTTAATTTTTTTTTTATATGCTCCTTTCAGGACCAATTTTACTTTTGTTTTATGTTTGAGATAAGGACATTTTATTGGGGTTTCAATCACCTCAAGACAAAATTGTGCATCCAACTTGCCTGCAAAATAATCACTTGGGAAACCACTCAGAAACTGAGGCATGTGGAGCAGTAGTGGTAGAGTAACTCCAAAGAATGTTCTATCATGGAGCTGGGAGTAGACATTGAGTATCAGAACATAATAGTCACACCAGTTTACTTCAAAAATCAATCCAGACCCATATCCTGTCTCCCATAGTAGTTAAAGCAAATGATTAGTGAAAGTATGAGAACAAGACACATGAACATAATACCTCCAGGATGCAAGAGCAAGGATTCCTGATACTTCTGCTTAACCAGAATACACAAAAGAATATATTCATACAGATGAATATAAAATAGAAAAAATAAATGTACAAATATATAGGTTTAGGTGTGGGTATTTTTAAAAAACTTTCATATACTGCCCTAACATAATTAAAAAGTTCAGCTTTTCTGTTAAAAGAAACCTTCCACAACTACACTGTTGAGAGGGTTTGTTTTATCTCAGAATTTTGGCTTCTCTCCTTAATTTCTGTAAGCCAGAGGGAATTTGGCTGGAGTTGATTAGTGAGGCACATCTGGAAAAGTTTCAGCTAAATAGAGCAATGCCCAGGAATTTTATCATTTTTCAAGCCTGCATAGACACTTTGTAAATTTAAGTGATTTTTAATCGCAGTTCCAGAATGTTTTGGGTTTTTTTGTTTGTTTTGTGTTAATCTTCTCCAGAGGAAACTTACATCTGTTTAGGTGGTCTGTTAAATACAGATAAGTTGTGGAAAAGAAACTGAAGTCCTGCTCGGCCCACCTGGCACAGAGTTCCAGCCACTCTCTGAAGTGTCTCTTTCAAATTAATTGAATCTGCTTGTTTAATAATATATCAGAATAATCTAACTCCCTTAGTACTACACATCTCACACATATTCTACGTTCCAGAGCACAAAGCAAGTCTTTCTGAACTTGTCAACTCAAAGGGAAGGAGGCGGGGGTGAGCATGGGGTGAACTCCCTTACCTGAAGAAACAGCTCATATGCTTTGTGGCTTCAGCTATTTGGTTGATGGTTAAGGGAGGGAGTTGCTGGTGGTGGTTTGTCTGGTTTCATACAGCACAGAAATCAAAAATTCTCACTGATAAAAATATGCTTAATTTCTATGTCTAGTAGCATGCATTTGGTATTTTGGAAGTACCCGGCAGAACAAGCAAGGAAATCATAATTTATATTTTTTTAAAGAGAGCTTGAACTTATTACATTATTTCTTGTGCAATAGACCACACTTCATAAGATCCAGAAACACTCTGGTTTTCACACTTTGACACAGTGCTTAGGAAAATGATGATAAATATCTTGTTTCTCAAGCTTCAGTTAAACTATCCAGGCTACATATTTGGTACATTTGAATTTTCAAATAAAAAATGTCATGACTTGTTTTCTGATATCGCTTCACCAAACTTAACTCATTAATTTTGAACCACATCATAAAAGATCCACATAATATTTATAATAATTGAATTAGTATATCCACATATTCTTGTAATTCCATCATTCTCTCTGTGTCTCAAAGCACTTTCTGATTATTTTCATACATTTTCTCATTTTATTAATTTGAAATATTTTACACTCCTAGAATGTTATAGTATACTTGTTCAATATACTATAAAGATTTTAATAAATTATTAAACACACACTCATACAAGAGAGTTGGCTGATAATTAATAATGAATCTTTCCTATTATTCAATTTACATGAATAATTACGAGGCTGTAGACTGTTCACAAATAGTTTATTCTGAGTATTCAGTACTTCAAATCCCAAATCTGTGCTGGTTTATTGATGTGTAAGTTATATGCAGAATGCAGAATATCATATTTTCCTTCCTTGAAGACTGAAATTCTCAACTTCAATATAAAATACTGAAAGAAGTAACACAATATTCATTTACAGAATAGGACAAGGATTTATGGAGAATGTCCTATCAAGCAGACACATCATTCAGAAACTGAAAGAACAGATTTGGCAGATAAAAAGAGCTATGTCAGTGTAATATGCTTGATAAAACAGGTAGAGTATAACATGTGCATGATTTCATAGTAAAATGACAAACATTTTTGAAAGATCATGGCAGTTGGTAGAGGTGCCTGAGGACTGGAAGAGAGTAAATGTCACCCCAGTCTTCAAAAACTACAGTCCTCTCCATCCCTGGAAAGACAATAAACAACCTATCCTGAAGTCATCTCTAAGCAAATGGTAGACAAGAGGGACATCAGGAAGTCAACATTGATTCACCAAAGGGAAATCATGCTTAACCAACTTGATTGCCTTCTATGATGGGACAACTGCCTAGAGACAGATGAGGGGATAGCAATGGATATCGTCTGTCTGGACTCAGAAAGGTTTTTAACACTCTCTCCCATGTTATCCTCCTAGGCAAGCTCACGAAGCACAGGCTAGATGAGTGGATGTTGAGGTGAATTGAGAACTAGCTAAAATGGAAGGTCTTGGGAAGCTATGTGCAGTGACCCTGCATCTAGCTGGAGGCTTGTAACTAGTGGTGACCCCCAAGGGTTGCTCCTGGTCCAGTATTGTTTTGCTTACTCGTCACTGACTTGGATGGAGGGGTAGATGCCACCTCAACGAGTCCACTGACAACACAAAATGGTGGAGTGGCTGATCCCCAGAGGGGTGCGCAGACCTTCAGAGTAGGATCTCAACAGGCTGAAGGACTGAACAGAGAGGAGGCTTCTGAAATTCAAGAAAGGCAAGTGCAGGGTCCGGCACCTGGGGAGGAATAATCCCAGGCACCATTAGATACCAGATGCTGGCCATCTGCATGGCCATCAGGAAGGCAGCTTTTCAGAAGATGACCTGAAGTGTCCCAGTAGACAGAAAGTAGAATGTGAGCCCCAAATCTGCCCTTGTGGCAAAAAAAGGCTAATAGTAGAAGACTAGGAAGTCTACTTTAGAAGAAGTGCTGCCAGCAGGATAAGGAAGAAAATCTTTCTCCTCCGTTCAGCAGAGGCCATACCTTGAGTACTTTGTCCAGTTTGGAGCTCATCAGTATGAGAGGGATGTGGACATACTGGAGAGAGCCTAGCAAAGGGCTGCCAAGATGAAGAAGGATCTTGATCAAGAAACTGCCGATTCCAACTGCACGTCTTTTACTTCTGCTTAAGATATCTCTCAAAACAGATTATCACACTCCTTCCATGAGGAAAGACTGAAGTAACTAGGGCTTCTCAGCCTGGACAAGTGAAGGCTTGAAGGGATATGATCAATGTATATAAGTATCGAAGGGAAGGTGTAAAGAAAGTGAAAAAAAAAAAAGTCAGTAAGGCAGTTATTTATAGAAATAGATACTACTTAAATATATTTGCATAAAATATATTTTAATGCAGCCAACAGCACATCTAAGGAAGAAAACAATGGAAAATAATGACTCTGATAAGATCTAAGAACTACTAAAAACAGCACTCAATGAGAGTATCCATTATGGCTGTGATAGAAAATTGTTGGGTTTTGATTAAAAAAAACCAAACCTTACAGTGAGTGAAAATAGAAAACAATTTTATTTGTGCTTTTAGCCTGTGAAAACTGATTTTTTTTTTTAACTTAGAGTGGCAGTTGTTTGTATACATGTAAATATGGCTGTTCACATATTGAAACACAAGTGTACAAAGAAAAACAAGACTAAAATATAGAAAAGACTAAGAGCAGTTGAGAAGCTTCAAGATATCTATTTTTGTGGTTTAGCAAAGAAAGTATTGAGACAGTATGATTACAGTAGCTAAAAGTATCAAAGAAATGGAAATTTAAAAGAAAGGAACACATTATCCTTGATTGTGAGTGGTATAGAGCGGGCTTACTTTCTTTTTTCCTTTTAAAATATGTTTATTTGTGGAAATGCTGAACTCTGAACATTCTATGTGATATGAAGTTCCTGAATGCCATTTCCACCATAGGCAACATGGATTGCTGCACATACAAGTCATCCTTGGGTGATAAAAGAATGTCATTTTCTAGTCTGGCTGTGAGAAAAAAAATTAAATCATGAGAGCCCTTACAGCTGGACTGTTGTACTATTGTCCAAGCAGCAACTGCAGTCCTTCATACCTTTATTATGCTTCTATTTTTAGAGATTTTGAAGTATATAAGTTTCATTTTATAATGGCATTAAAATGAATGCAAAAGATCTTAGATTTTTTTTTTTAATTATATTCTTAATGTTCTTTCTAACTCATCCTAAGGGTTATTTATTGAAATAATTGTTAGAAGCAAATACATTTTTATTTATTTGTTTTGCAATGTAAAAAATATTAAAACCATCCTATGCTGCTCTTTGGTCTGGGAAGAATTTTGCCAAGCACAAATTTTTGTTTTTCTTACCAAGATAAACAAATACTTAAATCTGGAAATTAAATACAGGAGGCTTGTTTAATGATCATATATAATTTTCCACATGTTTAATCTATAATTATTTCAGGAAAAAGATGCCCTTCTGATGGAAATTCTTCCAAAAGCAGTGATACATATGGGGAACTGAAAGAATTGTTTTCTTATTTTGGAATGTTCTGTTTAGGAAATATTTATGAGAAAAACTATCCCAGCTCTGACCAAAACTATCAAGAGGGGAGTTGCAATCCCATAGAACAGTGGCTGTTTCCTTTCCCTACAACCTAGCAACTCATCCAAAGTCCATGACAAAATTCTTTTACTTTTCTTCAAGGATCACAGCCAAGATATACAGTGAGAATACTCTACAATCCTATAAAGTTCTTTGAAAAAGGATGTTGTCAGTCTCTTCTAGGGACTCTGCTCTACCTTTGCTAAATATTAAACAGACATTGTAGTAAGGTTTGGAAGATAGGTACAGATCTAGACAACTGAACTACAGACCTAAGCTTTTCCTTGATGTTTTAAAAAAAAAGTTAAATATTGAATGTAGGGAAGAACAGTATAAACAGCAGAGACTAAGGTTTGCCTTAAAATGCATGTTGCTGGAAATGCACTTTGGTTATGGCAGGAAAACTGAAATCTTCTTCTTCTCTATTGTGAGAGAGAAAAAAAAAAAAAGATTAATTCCATAAAGGTAAATTCTACATCTTGTTTGAGGTTTATGACAGTTGCCATTATATACAGTGTATGAAATATTTCCACAACCCATTGTAGCTCCTAAATTCACTCTTACATTACCTTTACTTTTATTAAATATCCATTGGAAAATTTCAGAAATTAAAAAAACATATTTAAATAATTGTATTTTAATATCCACAACAGACAATTTGGTAGAAGATATTTTCACTGAGTCTGAGTTCATTCTTGGTCCAGTCCACAAACCAAACAATCAAATATTGGTATCATTTGAACATGATAACCTGCCACAAATCTAGAATACACTGAAAACGACTGGTATTTCCCTTTCATCTTAAAAAATACTTGAAATAAAAATATTTTTATGCTTTGCAATTTTCTTCTAAACATTTTCTTACCTTTTCATTTTAATCACAAATGCTTACCAACTTTATATATCAATGCTTCTAACTTGGTCAGAAAAACTTAACATGTTACTGGACTTGCTAAATGTAATTCATCTTTATTGTAGGGCTGTCAACATATATTTATGTTCATGCAAGTATCCTCTGTTTGTGTGCACTGTATTTAGCACAGAGAGACAAATAAGCTCACTCTGTGTTTGATGCTAATTACTAGGTTGCCAGCATAGCAGCACTAAATTGTTTTACCAAGGCCGATCCAAAGAGTTTGGAAGCTTTCCATTCACAGTCCATGAAAAAGACCCATCTGCACCAGAAAATCGAGAAACAGCTCTTTCCCATAACAATGTCATACAAATTTTACCATCATCTCAGAGTTTTTATTACTGCAGTAGCTGAACACCTTCTGGTTTTGTAGTTAACTGGAAAATGGCCCATGCCCTGTGAAACCTTAGGCAGTGGGTGCTAGAGAATGAGCACCATATGAGTAGTGTACCTACAGTGATGGACTATAAACAGCCTGGTGCTTGTAGTATCTCTCATGCTGTTTTATCTGTTACATGTTAAATCTGTTAGGTCTATATTTAAGCTAAAAATCATCTAATATCTGTAATCAGTGAGGCTCCTAGAGGGAGATCTAGCAATTCATTTTAGCAGCCTTTGGTGTAACAGCAGTATTGCTGGATGTCTTTTGATAGTCTACTGTATTAAAATGTCAAGCAACTTAGCAATATGTTTTTGTAACAAGGAGACAGCAGTTTGCTTTTGCATTTCAAACCCACCAAATTTTTAATTGTGAGCCCCCTGCTGGTAAATGAGTTAAACTGATTATAGTGAGTTCTTGAATAATAGCAAGAACTTCTTAATTAGGAAGTCATGCTATTGATCTTGTTATGAACTGTTTCCATTCTAAATGTCTAGATATTACCATTTCTCTGAAAATGCTTCACAAAAATAGAGACACACTTAATTTATTCTAGTGCAAGGACAAACTTAGTCATTTGTTTCAAAATGTGAAACGAACTCCAAATTGAATTTTCAGCTGTTTTTTATGTATTTTAGTGATGCAGAACATTAACTGAGCATTAAAATACAAAGGAAATATAAAAACCCCAACTTCATGAAAATGGAGTTTCTACATATTGTCATTCAAATAAATTAACCCACAGAGAGAAGTTATTTCTTTCCATATATAAGAATTGCAGCCAGAGTTTTCTGTGGGTTTTATCTTGTATGGCAGCTACAGGAAACAAAAATAATAAAAACGTGTTTTAAAGTATGTATATTGACCCTTCACTTTTCTTTCTTTTCTCTGTAACTTTAAAGCCAAACATGAGAAATTCATAGTGTGAATCCCTTCTCATCTCTTTTGTTTTGCTCTTGTGGAATGAAGCCTGATATGAGAGAAATCAAAACTACAAATGCACATTTTGCATATCCAGTTGTATAGGGCAGAGTTCCTTAATGTCCATAATCTTTGCACAAACATTAATCTTTCAGCTTGAATATTGAGACAGCTAAAGGAGAAAAGGTAGAAAAAGATGGTAGGAAAAATCAATTATATGGACTTTCTAAATATAGATTTCAGAAGGAGAGTGTCTCAGAATAACAAGGACTGAATGACTCTTAGGTAATTTCTTGATACATTGTGTATTCTAATACATCACTCACCAAATGTTGCGAACTGCAGCTGACTTCTGAAGAGGCTCTTGAGGGCTATCCTCATCCCCTGTAGACACCTGGAACACAGACACCTGTGGCTGAGCTATTTTTACAAGCTTTTTTTTACAGTAAGGTTCTAACACACACTCTTAGATAATACCAATCTATTTTAATATACAATTAAGAAAAGAAAAAAAATTATTCATTTCTCTCTGTAAACCATAGAGGAAGTCAAATGGGTTTTGTAGACATTAGCAGACAGCAACCTCCTGGTGTTGCTGTTCAGCCTGAGGTAAATTTTGGTAGCTTACAGGGTATATAAATGGAAGCTGGACAAGACTGCAATAAGGCAGCAAAGAGCAGCAAAAATATGTTTTGAATGTACCAGCCTATGGTTTGCTTTTCTGTTGTTCATGGGATTTGTGGAAGCAGGTAGAGAGGTCAGGCAGACAGGCTTCAAGATGGCGAAGAAGAAGGTTTTATTTACAAGAAGTTCTTTTTATACACACTAATAAACAATTGTCTATTGGCCAAAGACAATCCACCCCCAAAGACCTATTGGTTATGGCTCGTACACCTCTAACACTAAACACAGAGATTAAGAAAGTACAGTTTATCTATATTCTCCATGAGAGAGAAAGGAAAATCCTAAAACACTGCAACTACACCAGCCAAGAAAAATGCAGGCCCACCCAGCCCACCAAGTCCCTCTGGGTCATGCTGGGGTCCCAGGGTGGCGATTTCCAAGGAGGACATGGCTTGGCAGCCCCAGACGCTTTCATCAGGGTTGTGGTTTGAGCCCCAGAAGATGTGGTGGAGCAAAACCAAAGGCTTCCTTGAAGTTAAGGGATACTGCACAAACTATCACAACTGTGCAATACTGCCCAGATGACACTACACTGAGATGACCATCTGGCATGGCCAGCTGAGCACCCAATGCCTGTATTTGTCTCATTTTGTGTCTGAATGGGTGTTTCCCCCTGAGCTGGGCACATCTTTTCCATATGCTTCAGTTGGGTACTTTAAATAAAATAAGTTGGATTGTATCATGTTTGACTAGTTACTTTTTTTTGTGTAAGGCCAGAAGCACCCTAGAGACTACAGACTGACCATAAAGCACTCAAAATAACCTCATGTGCCTTTGGAGACATTGTCAGTTTCCAGAGCAGGGGGAAGAGAAAGAGAGAATAGATAGAAATAAATTAATGGAGAATTTGGAACTTTGTGCAAAAAGTATTACAATACTGAATGTCTTCAAACTCAATAAATCCAATGCAAATAGGCAATTTAAAGCAGCACAGACACTGGGGAACTGCCTGCTCGTAATACCCCATCTGTTAAGCTGCTGTGGGAAAAAACCCACCATCTGAAAAAATGCTTGTGGCTACAAAAATATTAGTAAGCTGAACAGTAGTGGAGCAAAAGCCTGGGTGCTGAAAAACAGCTCTCACTACTGTTAAATTGCAAGAATGGTCCATGGGTGTGTTTCGGTCTAGGTCAAGTATCTTTCCCATTCCATTTCAAGTTGTGACTTGAGTGATCATTCCCAGCAGGCTGTTTGTTCTACATTCTGCTCTCAGATCTAAGGGTGTTTCTTATTAATGATGAGCCATTTTGTTCCTCATTTTCTGGGCATGATTATTGCACTATTACAGATACAGATGATGTGTGGGTGTGCCCTAAATATAAACTGTCATGCTTACTAGAAGAGATGGTCTGAAAAATTACTGTCTCGTGTTGTCACAATTACTGTGTATGTTTGGCCAGCATGTTTACAATTATCCTGCTCCTTTTCTTTAATTAAGTCTAACTTCAGACTTGGTCATCATGCTTGTGTAACATTGGCCACATAAATGCACCTTCAAAGAGTTTTGATAAAATAAACTTTTCTCCAACATTCAGCATGTTTGAGGAATAGTAAAAGCTATAACATTCCTGAAACCTCAATCATCTTTGATAGTAGCGAACTCAGCTAGATCTAGCGGCAATTGTTTAGACATTGCCTTAAGGCGCTGTTCTGTATTTGAGTCAGTGCGTGATCTACTAAACTTTCAAGAAACTGTCGCAAGAGTACATTGAAATCAGTCCCCTCCCCTGTCTTGAATTCACCACCTGCTCTGGGCCTAAAGACATTGTTTGCCACAGTCTTGCCCCATTTCCTTTAGATATTTATATTCACCTAAGGAAAAGTAGGCTACCATATTATTGGGGATATCTCTGCCCACTCCTGGGTCTTTCTCTGTGTCTTGTAGGTGGCAATGATCACTGGAGAGTCTTTTGATTCTATGATTTGTAGTATGTTAGGGCTATTCATATATATGAACAAAATTTTGTCTGCCATTCTTTTTCTGTATTTAATACTTCATTGATAGATTCAATCATTACAAGAACAGATGACTGAGTAAGAAACACTTCTTTTTTTCCTTAAAAAAATAGCTTTATACTTATGGCAATTTTTCCTCTAGAGTGGTATCCCCACAGTAATGGCATTTCCACAGCAAACTAATAATTGTCTCTGTCCAGAGTAGAGTTGTTAGTGTATAAGATTTGAGGACTTTAGAGTGTAATCTTCAGATGTTTTCTGTTTTTAGGAGAAAAGATACTTTTATAAAGGGGAAGAATCCTCATAACTATGAATATTCAAATCACATACTGCAAAAGCTTAATTAGAGTAAATGTCACTGCAGCTTCTGGTAAAGAAATAAGAAAGCGAGAAAAAAGGTCTGTGCCTTTCACATAAAATCAGTAGTGGTAGCAAGGTCTCTGGGCTTCCTGAAGTCTCATACATTTTCACCAGACTACTAGAAATGTTTGTGGTGTTGTTTTCAAGTTCTGTCTGAGATGTCAGCATAGCACAATGCTGAAAAGATATCCAAAGTCTCTCTTTCAGAGCAAGAAATCCATGACAACCAATTGTTCCAGCTACTAGGATTATGATGCTCCTTGTAACTATGTCTGTCATTGCACAGAACAAAGCATATGCTTTCTCTCTCACTTACATACAATTACTCACACTCCAGGCATTCACAACTCACTTGCAAATCATAATTTTAAGTAGCCCAAAAGTGAACTTGAATCCACTCTGAACCAACTCAAAAACTAATGCCTGAAATAAACTGAAACACAATTAACCATGTTACACAATAGGTGAGCAACTGGCTCGTTGTTTGGGCACAAAATGTTACTGTGAATGGGGTAACATCAAGCTGGCATCTGGCCACTAGTGGGATTCTGCAGGGCTCCATCCTAGGCCCAGTTCTATTTAACACTTTCATTAATGACTTGGATGCAGGACTCAAAGGAATACTACAGTTGTTCCTAAATTTGGAGGAGCTGTCAGCACCCTTGAGGGCTGATAGTCCCTGCAGAGAGACCTTGGCAAATTAGAGAGATTGACAATTACCAGCCATATGAAATTTAACAGGGACAAATGCTGGGTTCTGCACCTGGGACAGGACAGTCCTGGCAGTTTGCATAGACTGGGCCACAAGAAGCTGGAGAATGGTGCTGTGGAAAGGGATCTGGGAGTCCTGGTCAATTTAAATTTGAACATGAGTCAGCAGTGCCCTGGCAGCCAGGAGGGCCAACCCTGTCCTGGAGGGCATCAGGAACAGCATCGCCAGCCAGGCAAGGGAGGGGATTGTCCCCATCTGTTCTGCACTGGGGAGGACTAACCTCGAGTCCTGTGTGCAGTTTTGGGTGCTACAACATAAAAAGGACATTAAGTTATCAGAGAGTTTCCAAAGGAGGGCTAAAAAGATGGTGAAGGGCCTTGAGGGTGAGCCTGGAGGAGACTGAGTGGAGATCTCTGCCGTCTACAACTTCCCCATGAAGGGAAGAGGAGGGGGAGACACTGATCTCTTCTCTGTGGTGATGAGTGACAGGACCTGAGGAAAAGGCATGAAGGTGAGTCAGGGGAGAATTAGGTTGGATATCAGGAAATTTTTTTCATCCAGGTGGTGTGGTTGAGCACTGGAACAGGCTCCCCAGGGAAGTGGTCACAGCACCAGCCTGACAGAGTTCAAGAAGCATTTGGGCAATGCTCTCAGGCACACAGTGTGACTCTTGGTGTATCCTTCTAAAATAACAAAGGAGTGGACCAAATAATCCCTTTAAGTTCTCAGTGCCCTGTAATATTGCCGTTTCTTTCCTCTAGTATCTTATGAAGATGGTTCTTCGCTATATGTTATTCCTATTTTGCTATTTTTCATTTTCCTATGCAAGCTGGCAAGTAAGGAGTCTTACATCTTCTCAGCTCTTTATTATCAGGAAACTGTAAAAAAAAAGATTGAAACAGAATATTTTTCAAAGTTTGTAACACAAAAGACAGAGTTCATGTACAATATTATTTTTTTCTCTTAGCATTCTGCAGACTATCTCCAAAATTAAAATGTAAATACATTTGGTAGAATTAATTTTACTGTGCACTGTGCCTCACAGGATGGTCTTGACCAGCTGAGAACCAACAAGAAAGCAGGTAACATAGTTGATCTAGAAAATACACAGGAAAAAAAAAAAAAAAAACTTAAGAAAACTAACTAATGTAAGGGAAAAAAAAAAAAAAATAACCTATTCATGGCTGAAGAAGAAAGATTATAAACCAAGAAATAATACTGAGTGTGCTGAAGCACTAGAACTGGCTGTCCAGAGCAGCTGTGGAACCTTCATCCTTGAAGGCTTTCAAAACTCAGCAACCTGATCTAGTTCTAGCTCTGCTTTGAAGAANAAAAAAGAAGTAAAATAATTGAATTAAAAAAAAAAAAGGAAAAAAAAAAAAAAAAAACTTAAGAAAACTAACTAATGTAAGGGAAAAAAAAAAGAAATTAACCTATTCATGGCTGAAGAAGAAAGATTATAAACCAAGTAATAATACTGAGTGTGCTGAAGCACTAGAACTGGCTGTCCAGAGCAGCTGTGGAACCTTCATCCTTGAAGGCTTTCAAAACTCAGCAACCTGATCTAGTTCTAGCTCTGCTTTGAAGAACATGTTAGCATATATAACTTCCAAAAAATGTATTACAGCCTAAATTATCACATACTAAAAGAATTTTGGAAGATATAAGCAGAGACCTTCTTTTGAGTATTTTGAAAACTGTCTATAAAAAGTAACAATTTCTGTAAAAACAAACAAACAGCAACAACAAAAGGAATCCAAACCCAACAGTATTATTTGAAAATAAAATATATCTTCCACTGTCAATTTGTCACAGAGTAAATTATGACCAACTTGTCAAAACTAAATTCTTATTTTTGACAGCCAATGACAATTTCCCTAAGACATAGAATATATCTTTAAAGTTTATGACATTAGTTTTCTATACTTTCTCCCTGACACTAGGGCACCAAATATGACATCAGTCACGCAAACAGCTTATTCAGCCCTGGGAAAGAACAGAAGTGTCCAAGAATTTGACAGATTCATTAACATTAGCACCTGTTGTCAACACATATTTTTGTCTTTAGACTGTATAAAATTCCTCTGTTTAAATTTTTGCACAAAAAATTAATAATTACTTATTGCAGCTGATTGTGGAATTCATAAAATGTTTTTTAAATGTCTTACAATATCAAAGAAACTATTTCATGATGCTTATTTCCGTTCATGCTATGAAAACAATATTTATCTACTTTTCTTCAAAATACTTTGACAAGGTTACCTGACCAGCAAAAAAAAAAAAAAGGCATAGAATAAATGAAGCAATATAAAACATAATTTTGTTATTTCAATTTACATGCAAGAGTTTGTAAGTACAGCCCTACATTTTTCATCCTATATTGTTTAGTTTAGATTTTGATTTGCTACATTAGCATGTAGCAAATGTGATTTATATTAGCAAGTCACTGAGACTTTGCACCCTGAAATTAAACCAGCAGTTGTGGGTACCTGGTTGTGGGAAGTTGTTAATGTTACAATCAGGGAAAGGCACTGTCCTGCTGCACAGAGTGGCTGGATTGTAGCATCATGTGGGCATGACTAGGTCACTACTCCATACCACTCACATCATTGTCGAGGTGTCACCTAAGTCAAGGCAGTGAACACCTTTTTGCGGGTAAAACACCTTCCTTTTTTGTATGCTTTTGTTATTAATATTGTGGTTGGTACTGTGCATTTCTTATACCATTGCTTTTTGCTTTCAGTAAATTGTCTCAATGCATAGTCTCTGCCTTTGTCTCTCTTCTACCAGAAGAGGTAAGGGCAAGTGCAGTTGCTTATTTGGAGTTTAACTTCCAGCTGATGTTAAACCACCATAGGCAGACAGCAAAATTTGTTTAAGGAAACTGGAAGAAAAGGTTCTTTCTTGTCTGAAGAATTTGTTAAAAACTTTACTAAAATAATATTGAGAAGAAAAAAATGACCTCAGGAGTAGGCTTAAATACACCAGCCAGTCAGAATGTATGGCTTAATCCTAAATACCCCAGTGGAGTTTAAATTTCTCATGTGTTTCTCCAGAGAATGCTTTCCTAAGGGATGGTGACAAAATCAAATTGCAAACTGAAAATATCTGGCAAAAAAAGTTAAATGAGGAAAACAGTTTTTCCCAGGGGTTTTCTTTTCCTGAGTATTCCTGAAAGTATTTGAAGCTGTGGCTTGATAACTGGTGGGTAAAGTTCAGATTGGAGAAGCTTTGTCACAAAGATCAACAGAACAGTATTTTCTACTTTGTCTAGTTCCTTCTCATCAATGCAGAAAAGATTTTCCATTTCCTCATCATTTTCAGCACTTCCTCCTTAAAGAGGCTAAGAAAGACCATGCAGACATGGAATACACCTCTTAGAATGCCTAACAATTCAGGCAAGAAAAAGCATTATTCTTTCTTAGCATTTCATTTTTCCTGAGATCTTCACTAACAGAGAATGTCTTGATCTCTGTTCACGTTAGGGTACTAATTCAGATCTTGGACTTGAATTATAACTAAAGCTACTGTTCACCCATACAGCCTACATTCTGACTCACATTTGCTGTAAGTCAAAGGTGATTTTTTTTTAGTTTGAAACTCAAAGTCAGAATTTTAACCATGGTATCAAGGGCCAGTAGAAATCACACACCCAACATTCTGGCCTTTTTCTTTATATTATACAGGGGGGGAAAAGGAAACCAGAACTGGATCCCTGAATATAAGCATCTTATCCTCATGTTGTGGGCATAAGAAAGTAAAATACAAAAGCCAAAACTGTATTAAAAAATGTTTAACTAATTCTTCCTGAAGATGGGCTTCTATATTACCTAAATCTGATCCAAAATTACAACTTTCCTTTTGGAGACTTGTTAATTCCAGTTAGATTTGCTTCCTCTAGATTTTGAGCTACCAACAGATATTTTCTCCTTTTCTTCATAAACAAAACAAAGGTGGTCTGATTCCAAAATTTTCTTTTCATGGACGGAGAGATGGTCCCTGGTGACAATGAGCATCTTTCATTAATTTATTTATTGTTCTGGCATATAAATTCAGGACAAACAGGCAGAAAAAAGAACACCAGGAATTTTTTACTCTGCCAACTCTACACAATTTCTACCTTTCTGGAAACCTCTCCAAGATGAGTGGTATTCAAACAAAAGGGTAATAAGCACTAGGAAGGATGGCTGAATTTATGTAAATATTATCAAAAAGTCTGTGTAAAACAGCGAAGAGCAATAGTTGAGATGACTTTTTCTCTGATTTTCAGCTCATACATAGATCATGATTAGCTAAACTTAACTAGAGCACTGTCCATAAAATTGTAGCTAAGAGAAGAAATCATCTGCTCACAAAAGAAACAGAATATATAATGATCTGTAATATGGACATTTGAAACTGAAAATTAGTTCACGAATTATATGGATTGTATAATAAGAAATAGACAATGTGCCTCCTAGAATGCCTAACAATGCAGTAAAGAAAAAGCATTATTCCTTCTTAGCGTTTCATTTCTTCCTCAGATCTTCACTAACAGAGAATTTCTTGATCTATGTTCACATTAGGGTATTCATTCTGTTAATGTAATATTTTATTGTCTGTTAAAGCCTGTCTTCACAAACCCCCAACAAGAAGGTTAAGAATTTAACTCAGTGCTGCATTCTCAAACATTTTCATGGTTTTAACTACAAATCTCATTACATAAGAGATCAATGAAGTAAGAATTGCTGGAACTATACATTATTTATTTTATTACTAAAATAATTACAGATTTTAGAACACCTAGCCTAGGAAGTGTGTCTACACCATGAATGTCTAATGAAAGCTTTTTCTAATGAAAGGATTTCAATGCCTCAATATTGTCCAGTTGACAAATTATAAAAAATCATGTATGCAACCCATAAGCCCTCCAGGATCTGTTCAATCCAGTACAAAAGGCTCCAGTCTGAAGACCTTCAAAGAGCTTTCTTTCTCCATTGACTGTACAACAAATTCAGGTCCCAGTACAAAACAAGGTTTCATCATGTGACTCAAATTTTGAGATGTCTCACAACCAGAACTGAATATAAATTTATAGGACCTACATCATGTCTTCCAGCTGTTTGAAGCTTCTTCTTACCTAGGCTGTTCCAAATGGATCTAGATGCATAGATTGAGGTAACTAACTTGAGCTCTGGTTGTGATTTTTTTAACTGAGTCCCACACCAATATTTTTATATTCCTTAGCTAGAAAAAACAAGAGTTATGTCAAGATTGTATTTCAGACATTAAAGGTCCAAAAGTAAAATGTAGCAAATAAAAATGGTTTAATTTATATACTCTTTTCTCCTTGCTTGGATTTGATGTTTTAGCATTTATTATATTTTTGCTGATTTATGAAAGTTGTGATAAATCAAGTTAAGGAATCAACTAATATTTTTTCACCATTAAAAAAAAAACAAACTGAAAAGAGTTTTTTAAAAGTAGTATAGAAATTATTATGCTTCTGGAAAGAGTAATAAGTATGCAGTTTTAGTCACTTCCTGGAAGGGTCACATGCAGTGTTATATGCTAAAGAGTTTGGAAGACCCAAAGGGCAAAACTGATAGGGTAAGCAGACGAGACTACAGTGGTAATAGGATAGAGAATCTTCATGTCATTACTACAGATCTGGAAATTATTAAACGTCACAGCTAAAGAAAAAGTTATTTGATGCCCACCATCAAAGGGAAATGAAAATTTATTGGGTAAATTGGAATTTGGACTGACCATTAGAGAAGAACATCATTCTTCTAACTCAAAGGAAATCACATGGCATAGGGAAGTGTAGAAATTTATTCCAAAATTGGTTTGTGTCTTCAGTCCATCAGCACAGGTTAGGTCTTCCAAGGGGATTTAGAAAAACTTTGCCATAATAATATAATCTAGCAAAGTGTTTGTTTATGGAGCCACACAGCTGCATAACCCCTTACTCAGATCATAGCTGCATCTCATGAAATATCTTGTCCTCAAGATAAGTATGCCTTAACAAGAAAACAGCAGGAAATTAGAGGGGTTCAAAACTCTGATGTGAAACAAAGAGGCACGCCTTGTTTACATTTGTGGCCATTTCTTCTTTCTCAAATTAATTTATTCTTTCTTATTTTACACATCTGAGAAATCTGTCTGTAAGTATACATATTTTCAAAGGCAAAAGTAAAAGATACTCATTAAGAACAAAACAAAACAGGTTATCAGTGTCTGAAGGTTTAAAATGTCCACCTCTCTGTTGATGTGTTTCCCCATAATTATACCACTCAAATTCAGCAGTAATTTCCTCATGTGAGAAGCCATTATTAATGCAGACAGACTGTAATGTAGCATTCCTTCACTTTTCAACAGAATTGTTTCTGAGTGCTTTATAGACTCTATGGTGCTTAGAAGTCAGGGGAGAAAGTAAAAGGGTTGTGGTAGAAAGTCTCCCCCTGTGGAGGACAAGCTCTGCCTACATAAAGCCCATGTATATAGACGAGGTATCAGAGGATGCTCATAATGATAAAAACAAAAAATTAAAAAGTAAGAGTTTAAATACTGGACCTATCTTTCTTCATTAAGGGGTACTTTATCTTTGCTTTGTAATTTACCTGTTATCTGGCTATCTACCTATGTATAATCTCTTTAAGAGGGTTATGTTCTGTTTTGTATTATTCAAGAGTTGGCCAATGACCACAGGTCACAGTGGAGCACTTGTATCTGAAGGGAGGGTGTCAAAAGGATGGAGCCAGGCTTTTCTTGGTGGTGCCAAGCAATAGTAGGCAACAGGCAAAAAATTATGCACAGGAGTCTCCACCTGAATATGAGGAAGAACTTCTTTACTGTGCAGGTGACAGAGCACTGGGACAGATTGCCCAGAAAGGTTGTGCACTGTCCCTCATTGGAGGTATCAAGAACTGTCTGAACACAACCCAATGCCAGGTTCTCTGGGATGACCCTGTTTGAGCAAGGAGGTTAGACCAGATGATGCATATTACAGCCTTATCCATTCTGTTATTCCTTGAAGAACAAAGCAGGGGGCACATTAGAGCTGAGACATTTACAGAGATAAATATTTTCATAAACCAAATGAACTGTGGAAAAGAAGGACTTTCTGAGAATCATTGTCCTTCATTAGGGCATCGAATTGTGTTTTAGGGATCATCAGCTGTTTCAAATTCCTGACAGGAATGAAAATTTTCAGTTTTGTCAGAGACTTGTCTCATAGGCAGACTCCAAGAAACAATTGTCCCTAAACCTGTGTCTTGTAATGCCCAGAATGCAAAACAGTAAGTAGAGCTGAACTGGGTTTTCTAATCCCCTCCAAAATCTAATATACAATGAGGAAACATGCCTGGACACCTTTGTTTCTATGAATGTCATGAAAAACTGGTGAGATAAAACCTCCCAGATGGTGATCCTTCTCTGATCTTCTCTAAATTTATTGTGGCCAAATGCTGATAGCATTTGCTTCTGAACACTGAATCCCAAAACCAAAAGCTGCACATTTCTCTGTCTTTCCAAACCAGTCTCTAATTTAGGACTGAGAATGTTTTGCACAAGAAACTCAGCAATTGAATAGGAGAGATGAAAAGCACTGGGGTATCTATCCTATGGATAAGAAAATCCAAAGTAACCCATCCAGGGTCTCTTAAAAGCTTGTTTATTTTATAGGATTTTTTCCTTGTTTTCTGTACCCACCTAGAACAATAACATTCAAAAACAAAGGGATATTTTTATTGGCAAAGATGCACAAAAAACTAAAGAAAGTGGTATCCTGGGGTATGTTCTATGGGACTATTAACATAATTTACTCTCAGATAGTAAATCCAGATTTGTTTAAGGCTTTCTCAAAATTTCAGTTTCCTCTTTTGACTTTCTCTTTCTTCTGAGAACTAGTGACTAAGGAGAATTAGAACTTTCTAGATTTTCATAAAATTGTAAACATACCACAGAGAACAGAGTGACACTAGGAAAAAACTCATGGGCTCTATCTTCTGGGAATGAGTGAACAGCAAGATCCTCATTACCATTAAGAGATCTGAGTTTGTGCCCACAGAAATCAGTGAATACATTGCTGAGCCATTGAACTGTAA
The DNA here is from genome assembly GCA_013400915.1 of Pardalotus punctatus. Taxonomy (NCBI): domain Eukaryota; kingdom Metazoa; phylum Chordata; class Aves; order Passeriformes; family Pardalotidae; genus Pardalotus; species Pardalotus punctatus. The sequence goes on along the minus strand of VZTX01028737.1, from coordinate 352,282 downwards.
AAGCAATGAAGCATCTGTTTCAGTGGGAAGGCTAAAGAAAATTACACCAAAAGAAATTTGTTCCGGATCTACCCAAAGTGTTTCTTTGGAAATTAAATGCTTTTGATTTCCCTTGAACCTTGATAAAAATATATTTCAGAGTGAAATAAAACAAATACAAAATTTTTACATGTTTTGGTTTTCTATTCATTTAAACTTCTGAGCAGATTTTTTTTTCCTGAATCTGACCTGATTTCACTCTTTTTTTTAATCTCTCTTCTCATTTGGAAATTATGTGTTTTTTTGTATTTCATTATTTCATACATTTCTAGCTAGTGAGACTACATCTAATGGTTGGTTAAATCAGATCTCCACAATAAAGTTGCAACTGGCCATCTGCTGCAGACTGAGACACCCAGGTATATATGCCTATATGTATGAATGTTTAACCTAGTCATTTATTCAGTTCATTTAAAGAGAAACTCATTTATGATACTCCACCAGGTCCCCATCTACCAACATAAGTAAGTACAGATTATCCAAAAGTATTTTCCAGAAATTCTTGAAAATTTCACAGATGCCGTGAGACATTTCAAAGGGCAGAGATAGATTATAGACTAGATAACTCTGTGGGGCACTTGAATTAACTTTTAAATCTCTTCTTCAGAGTGAGTTGTTGTCTACATGACTCCACTGACTGATTTATTGAAGTCTCCACTGAAAGTATCAGGAGCCTTGAAAATTAGCACTTGTGTACACCTACATTTAGTCGCATGCTTGTCTGAAGATGAAGTCCACTTTTACTGCCTGTTTGGAAGTCCAGACCAAGAAAGAAAAGCAACAACCACTGATTTCACTGAAAATTCTGCAATTTGACATTTGTCATTACAAAAAGAAACTATTACATTTTTCTTTGCCTTTTTTTTTTCTGATAAAATAGTATTTTCAATCTGAGTTTAAGTTAAAACACCTTTTTCAAATAAAATTATTCTTGTTAAATATCTAAACATTTTTAATTCTTTCAACTTTACTCTTTGGTGGAAAGATACAATTTCTGCCAAAAAACATTTGTAAATGAAAGTAGAAAAAGAAAATGGTTGTAAGAACAACACATCATAAATGGGCAATGGATACACTGAAAATGGATATTCAAGTAGAGGAAGTTCCATATGATAAGATGAAATTTGGCAAAATAATTTCAAGAGGATTTGCTGTAGATGAAAAAACCTTTCCCATTTTTAAAAACAGGCTTTAATTAAATGATGTCTATAGTTATGCGTAAGCTTGAAAAAAAGGCAGAGATGATTTTTTGTAGAGGGGAGACAGAGCAGAGAGCAGAGCAGCATACACACAGTGATTCCTTTTCTCCTTGTTAGAAAAAGGCTGGAGAGGTTCAACATATCCATGGAGGGGTGCCAGGGCCAGCCCCTCACCATGAGGGAGCTTGTGGACCACTTTCAGGGAATGGGTTAGGGGAGTGCCCTGAGGGGCTCATTCACCAGTTTCTGGAGTTGGCATGGGAGTGTGTAGGTCTGGAGTGCCCTTATCTTCCCTCTGCAAGGAGAGGTGAGCAGGGAATGTGCATGCTGGTTTTCAGGGGAAAAGTGGGTATTTGTGCATCTGCATGCACCTGTGTGTAAACCACATGGCATGTGGAGGGGTCAGTGGATTTGGAATAGCCCCTTTTTTGATTAAATGTATATGAGGAGGGGGGTCAGAAATTTGCAGTTATAAATTAGCATTCTGTAAATTTCTAGTGCTGTGGTTAATCTGTTGTATGGCTGATATTAATCCTGAATGCACAGGTCACTGATTGCCAGTTAATTATGTGTCATGGATAAATCCATAAACCACTTCAATACCAATTTGGTTTAAACTCTGTGAAGTGAGCATTTTTCCCTATGGCATAAGTCTGTAATAGCGAGAACTTGACTTGTTGAACTGCAAGGCCCTTTCCAGAAAAAAAAAAAAGACAAGATGATTTTTTTTCCCAAAGAATCATAAAAAAAAGCATTTGGCACTAATAGTAAACTACTTTCCTAGCTGAACCTGTCAGTCAGAGTCTACAGTAACATTTCCGCACTTTGAGGACACTGAGTTGTTTTTTTTAAAACAACTCTTACTTTGGACAATCCAGAAAAGATAGAGATTTTTGTCAGAGCCAGAGCCCTAAGTATATTCAGGGAAAGAAACACAAGACCATCTGCCATTATAGCTTCCAAATTTCAAACTAAAGAAAAAAGATTATTCATGAAAAAGGACGGAAAGTGTCACTTCATTTCTGAATGTAAGCAGTATATATAGGTAGAATATAGATAGATCCTAGACTATAGCTTTTTCACTACTATACCACGGAATTTTTCCTACTATTAGCTTTCTATATTTAGAGTTAAAAAATCCATGCAACGGGTTATTCACTGACTGCTGTTATTGTAAATTTTCTGCAGTAATATATCTAACACTGTATTTTACACTGTGCTAACTAAAGAGTATTTTAGGAGTCACGTCTTTCCTACTTTTATGTCAAAAGGACCAAATTCAACTATGACTATTTTCTTTGCTAAATTTACATGATCTTGCTGTTGTAGAATCACTGTTGTGATACACTAAAATGCATTTTTCTTCAATACTGATATTTGTGAGCTTAAACCTAGTCAATGAAGATATTTGTTGATTCCAGAAGATCTCCATTGTAGATAGGAAGCCTGAAAAGTCACTACAATCAAGCTTGTGTTCATGCGTTTGTGTTAGAAATAAATGACATTTTAGAGATTTTTCAAGACTTTGAAGTTCACTTTTCAAGACAGAGTTATATAATATCTGGTAAAACAAGTTTTTATTTTATCTTGCAGGTGAGGTTAAAAAAATGTTTATTTGTTTCTTCTTATAGGCGACAGTCTCTCCAGAATATATTCTTGGGGAATACAAGCATGAAGTCATTGATACATTTGGAAACAGGACCCTCATACTGCTTGTTCTAAACATTACATGGATTCAATTTCCTTTATTGCAAAGTTATTTCATCTCAGATCCTGAACAGCAGATGCTTAATAAGTATCTGTTCTGTACATGATTTTCCTTTAGCTTCCACCTGCTGCTTCACTATATTTGGTAGCATGTTACACTTAGCGTGATGTAGAACAAATGGTTACATAGAATTCTGCCTGGGTCAAGAATCTGAAAGAAAAACCTGTTTGTACTAGAAGAAAAAATTGCATTCCAAAGTGTTCCTTTAAAATATTTTAATCTTACAGCAAAGTTGAAAACCATATGGTACAACTCCAGTGTAAATTTCTTCCTCCTTTTAAGTGTTAATGATTTCTGATGCTTAACCCATGTTTGTCACTCTAATTTGAAATATTTTGTTCCGACTTTTCTAGCAACATCTGGTTGATGTGCAGCACTGCCTTGCTTGTGTCTACGTTTCTGTAACAATCTGAATAATGGTGGAAAAATCTCTCTTCTCAAAATGATCATTCTTTTACATATTGTATGGAAAAACAAAAAATGAAAGGGTTAAATCTGTATAATTATGCTATATGGTTCCTAGATAAAACAAGCCTGCTTTGTGGTAAATATGAAGCTTTTTTTCCCCTTTATTGATTTGGTTTGGTTTTGGTTTGGGGGTTTTTGTTATTTTTGTTGTTGTTATTTGTTTCCTGGTTTTTTTGGTGTTTTTTTTTTTTTTTTTTTTTTTTTTGTTTTGTTTTTTTCTTTCCTGGGGAAATGGATTAAGCACATGGTTATTCCGTTATATCAGAGTCAGTCAAATTTCATTGTGTTTTCTCCACACTGAAGTGTTAAGTTAATTACAGTGATGTGAACTTCCCACCATTCCAAGACTGGCCAACTTACATCACAGATAAATTACAGATAATAACAATTTTATTTTACTACTAAGCCTTTTCTTTGCTTTTGCATTGCATAAATAGGTCAGTTCTCAAATTTTTGAAGATGGATGATAGAATATCTTCAATGAAGAACCTCAAATTGTGCAAGAGTTTTATCCAGATCTTTAAATTCACCCTTAATTAAGTTCAGAACTAGGAAAGACTTTTCATCATTCAGCTTTATTAAATTTTAAAATGAAGATTAAAAAAGTAATTATGCAAGAAGATGTGGAAGAGAAAGAAAATAAGTCAGTTCAGACCTAGTACAATTTTCAGTTGTTCTGATAGTTGCAGTTAGAGAAACACCCAAGGATCATACTCTTCCAATACCATTATTCCTCAGCCTTGTCCACAACCATGTGACCTCTGGTTGATATCGTCAGAGTGGTACCCATCAGAGTCTTAACTATGGTCCAGGAGTTTATGAGGTTGAATGTAGCTTCAAACTTTCAAATGATATGAAGATTACAATGAGGATAATATTTTTATCAAGACTACCTTAAAATTCTGTAATGAAGTGGTGAAAATAATGTCTGCACTACTCAATAGGAAACTCCTTCCAACAGGCAATGTCTCACATTTCTTTCTCTTTAAATGCCCATGGATTATTCTATTTACACATGTACCTAGTCTTCTGCATACTTCATTTAGAAGCCTCAGGTTTAGAAACAAAGTACAGAGTGTAATGGATTTTTTGGCAAAAAAAAAAGCAAAATCTCCCTCTGAAAACATCACTATATCATTCAAAGCCCTTACTTCCTCCTATAACAGAAACCAGGTGTCATAAATTAGTATCATAAAATATATTCTAAGGTCTGAAATTCCTCGTGGTCTAGGAATGTCAGGATATTTTCATACGTATTGACACCCAGCATAGTTAACTGTCAAAATTTTTGTCACAGAATTTCTCTTCTCTTCTCTTCTCTTCTCTTCTCTTCTCTTCTCTTCTCTTCTCTTCTCTTCTCTTCTCTTCTCTTCTCTTCTCTTCTCTTCTCTTCTCTTCTCTTCGTGTTCTGCGAGATTTCCACTCCTCCTTCCCTTCACACACACAATTTCTCCTTCTTGTTCACTCACTTACTCTTAGAGTACTGAGGTTATTCAAGACCATATCTACACTGTTCTGACCAATAGCCAGAGGGAGTGAGCCATCAGCAACCCTTGCTATTTGCTTCTCTTCCCAAACTGACCCAAAACTGGGAGAGATTTCTTGGTCCTGCTCAAGTGCTATGAGGATCTGTGGTGAAATTGTTTCCATTGTGGTGCTATGCATGTCTAGGTGTTTTTGTTTATTTATATTCTTTTGTATACTTTGAGAGTACACTTTGCATTCACTGCAGACTCCAAAAACACTGAATGAGGCAATCTTTCACTGTTGCTATTTATTAGCCTAGTTTCCAAAGAAGCTATAGCTTATTCAGCTCAGCCTCTGAGTCTGTGCATGTATATAAGAAAGAAAAAGTGTTTCTCTAATAACTTCTGAACACCTTGTCTGATTTCAGCCAGACGTGACAGAGCAGGTGAAATATAAAGACAATTTAAAGTATATAAGGTCTTAGTGAAAAATAGGAAGCTGGTGTTGGAAAGACCTTATGACTCTCAGTAGTTGTCACAAAATGATTTCTACAGAGAAAGAATAAAATTAGATGCCAGAGGTTCTGTGACAAAAACCTTATTGGTGTTCTGATCACAGGCATAGCTTCTACTGAAGCACACAATTAACCAGGAGATATAAATCCATAATAAATCAGACTCCTTCAGATCAATGCTTACAGAACTAGTAGCTGGCACTGCAAAAGCAGTCAAAACATCAGCCATGGGTCAGATTCCCATTTTCCTAATCAGTGTACAAATATAGAGCAGAAAGTCCCTGCTCAAGTTGGTTTTCAACATACATAATTCCTCATTAAGACTGACCCTTTAAACCAGCTAGCCTTTTGCATCCATGGCATGGACAGCTGCTTCAGTGAATCTGCGCAAAATTGTCAAGTTAAACAAGTTTCTTACTAAACCATAAACAGCTCTAATCTTATAAAACTTTGATATGGTTGAGGTCACAGGTCAAACTTTGTCTTCTTTTCTGGCTGTGTAAAAAGTTTTAATAGGTTTCATGTTTCAAAACTTAAAGCCAAGGGGATCACTTTACCATCAAGTCTGACCTCCTTCCTAATAGGGACTTTGTTTCACCATACTATCCATTTAGTGAATTGATAACCAGTGCCGGGCCAAAGAAAGCTTGTACAGTCCTGGGATAAATTATCCTTTGTTAAGAGTCAAGTGCCACAGAGCTGCTCACTCACTCCCCCTCTTCAAAGGGACAAATAAGAATAGAAAGTTCATGGGTTGAGTTTAAAAGGGGTGATTTCTCATTGTCAGAGGCAATGCAGACTCTACTTGGGGAAAATTAATTTAAAATATTACTTCCAGATTTTCTATTACAATCCTGTTGTAACTCATCCTTTCCCCACATCATTAAGTTTTTTTTAAAAATTCCTCCTTGGGAGCTTATGATCAGCTGCATGTCTAGAGCAGAAATCTTTGTCAAAAAGGATACTTTCACAATACATTCCTCCATTGTGCAAGATACATTCTTCAAAAAATAAGGACAAACAAATTTCAGACTGTAAATTTTGTTTGTCCTTTGCAATCTTGAAGTGAAAGCAGTATGATATATTGACAAAAGGGGTTTTTTTATTTACTATTTGTGTCTTATTTTTCTTACAATACAATAAGCTACTGAGGTTTGTCCAGGACAAACTGAAAAATCTGTTTTAAAGCAGACATGTTTATTTTATAAAAATGTTCAGTCCTAACTGAATAGAATTGGGAGTCAGTCGTGAAATCAGAGCAAAATTGCAAAACCTGGAGACCTTTCCCACAAAGACCCCTCTGTTTAGGAAGTACTAACAAGGTTGTTCCTCCTCATTCCCCATCTAGAGCACCTGACTACAGCTTTAAGAAAGTCATTAAACTGGACATGGTAGGAAAGCAGTTTCAGGATGTTAAGCACCAGCAGCTCTTACTGTCATGGGTGCACTTGATTCACATTTTCAATAATTCAGTGCCTCTTACTCACACACCCTAGCAGACTGGAAAGAAAAGCAGGACAAGAAAAGAATTTTTTATAAGATTCTCTCAGGCCACCTGCATTTATGGATACCTACCCTACTGCAGTACTCATTGATGCTTTTGTGTGACTCATACATAACATCACATTAACTGTGGCAGTATGAGAAAGGAAATGTTGCTTCTCCTTTCATAAAAGTGGAGAACTGATAGTGAGTGAAAGTAAGTAACTTGAACCCCTATCTCCAGAGTTCTTGTTATGTTCTTGGATGCAATCATCCGTTACATTTTTCACCTGCTGGCACATGGAAAATAACAACTCCCTCAACTCTGATTCTCAACCAGAATTATTTACCCTTCACAAAAATGCACAGCAGGCTCAACTAAACAAACCCCTACTGACATGGAGAGCAAGTTGCTGGTTTTCCTTTCTTATCAGTTTCTCTGCACTCAAAAACAGAAAGAGCATAAAGCCCATACTTCTAAAGCAGGTGAGAACAGAGAAAGAGTAACAGAAACAGAAGTGTTAATTGTTGTCTATGTACTTAGGGAAACTAACTGTTATTATGTGTAATGTTTTCATACATCAAAGACCAAATCAGTACCATATCTTAAGATAAATGTAAATATAAATCAGATTTATATTTGTATTTTTTGGTGCTATATAAGGAAAAAATTCTTCTTTTTTCATGCCAAGGAAAGGTTGATAGATGAGCAGATGGAGAAAATAGTCTACTGTGTCTCTTGTCAGCTGTATCCCATTATCAGAATGGCACTGTATAATGAAATAAACAGATTAATATGTTTTTGTTGTTGTTGTTTTATAAATGGTAAATGTCTTATAAATGTCCAACTGTGCAACAAAAATGGCATGTTTTTCTTTGTACCACATATTTCAGAAGCATTGTTCTTAATTCCTAAATCCCCATGGAGAGGTATACAGACTTTGTGTTATTGGAGACTGTAACTATGAAATGCACACACTGGGTGGTGAATGATATGTGGACATCACATATAATATCAAAATCATTTTGTCACCCTGAGTTGGTTTATATATGCCTGACAGGCAATTATTCAGTTATGTTCAGGCTTTCTGATAAGAGGCTGGCACTGAATGTCTTAATTAACATAATTATTTATACAAATTTTAAAAATATCACTGCAATCAAGAAGAAGGTACACAGCCTGTACATTTGGTATTCATGTAGTCTTGGAAAGTGCTGATTAAACAACATGAATTTATATCTGAATTTATAAAGGAAGGAGGTTAAACTTCAAGTTACCCCACAAAGATGTTACTTGGATCCAAGTGTTGAGCAGTTCTTTGACAATAATGAACAGAAAGATACATAATTTCAGCACATATGTGCAGAGGAAGAACAAATAAGTGGCTAGAGTACTAGATTAGGTCATGCATGCTTCAAATCCCATCCATAGTGTTTTCAAATAACCTCAGGAAAATCACTTATGGCTAGATGCACAAATCCTTTCAGTTTCCCATGTGTCCTGGGTAGCCACCCAGCTGCCAGAAAATCAGAGCATTAAAACTCTAGTCCTTCTAGTAAGTACCACTCAATGGTAAGATAGAACACATTCCAAGGGAAAGGAGTTTGAACAAACACTTCTCACTGCTGTCCCTTCCTTCCTTCATTCCAGGTGTTTTCCCCTGCTTGCTTCCATCTATAAGTGTTCTTTCTGGCAACCATATAAAGTATTCAACAATTACTGAATGAGGATGAGGCACAAGCAGATCTGAAAGTATATGATGTGTGGGGAAAGGGAAGATGACACAGAAAGAAATATCATTTACTCCAAATATGTGTATATTGTCTTTAGAGATCATCTAGGATATCCTACTTGGACTTCAGCTGCTTTTGCAGCATGAAGTCTTTTGTCTAACCTACACGATCCTCCATGTTCTCAAGCAGTTGCTCCACATGCCAGTGTAGTGTCCAGAGCCCAGAGAGCAACCTGACCAATGTGTCACTAAGGATGCACAGGCAGATGTCTAAGCTGTTCCACGCACATCAAGATAGGGACCCAAGGTGAAAAAATGCCTCAGATTACTTCATAGAGTTTGAAAATACCAACTCTGTACACACCATACAGGAGAATGGTTACAAAATGATGGAACTCCTCATTGTACTGAAGTGTACTGAATTTTGTCAGAAAATAAGCAGTCTACCAACCTGAAAGCAAGGGAAAGAGTTATCCTTTTAAAAATGGGCAGAAGTACACAATCAGAAACAATGACAGTAAAAACTGCATTAGAGACAATTTCAGGCAGAAATAAATGCACTGAACTCCACCTTTCAACTTTTTCTATCTACACTAAAGAGCTACTAATTTCTAATAAAATTTTACAAAAAAAACCTAGAAATGGAACTTACAATGCACTGTGAGTATTGTCAAGTCATTAGAGGAAAAGAACCAAATGTTGAAATTGAGAACATTCAAAGGATCAGAGGAAACAACATGATTAGCTGTAATAGACAATTTATCATTTATTAACAATATCATCATATCAGATTCACAAACTGAATACTAACATGTGAGATGTGCTGATTGCAGACATTCTCTTGAAGACACTACTTTGAAGTATACTTCAGACAGAGTCCAGATTTAGAAATTGTATATAAAAATTTAGTCACAAGAAATGAAAACTCCATCTAGTGCTAAAAAACTGTTGGCAGAACTGTAAAATCTACTTCTGAAGACAAGATTCCAGTCAGAACACACATAACTAAGAGTTCCAATATAAGAGGTATTTCTTTCTTAGATGAGACTTAAAAGAACAGGGACAATAAAAATGTTGTAGTAAATATATATTTTAAAGGGAAATATGATTTAAAGATTGATCGTCTGGGAAAAAATTGACCCTCTGCCCACATTACCCTTTTCATCAGCCCTGAAGTTTGTGTCACTGTACTGCAAATCAGATCAAATCAGTAGCTTTTCAGAAAATTAATTTGAGGGGTAGGAAGAAATTTTTTTTTTTGAGTCAAATGTGTGAGGTGACCTGACTGATATTGTGTGCATTGCAAAATGCAAGCTCCAGGGAGCTGGTTCACGAGATCCTACAAGATCATGTGGGATCAAGTACAGGGAGAGGAGGAGCAGAGAAAATCATCCTATAGCAGCAACACCATGAGTCATGAAAGGACTCCTTGAATTCCTCCCCCAAGCTGTGTGTCAGTCAATGGAAGAAATAGAGTAGAACCATGTGGTACTCCAGTGTTATGAGGGATTAATACTTGAATAAAAAGGGGAAAAATATTATCATTGAGTCAGCCACAAAATTAATTTAGCCTGCTATTTTGTCTATGATGTTTTCCGTCAACAGTTATTAAGGGAGAAAGGTAAGAAGAAACAAGAAAAGGATAAAATGACTTATCTATGCAAGACAGTTTTACTTTCTGTAATTCTGCAGCTGGATCACAATATTTAATAACCTCAACCAGACAAAGCTATTTCTCTTACACTGCCCTTATTTATTCCAATTTGTACTTTTGGTATCCAAAATATATTGTAACAATGAGCTTCATTATTGAATTTTGTCTTGTATGAAAAAGAATTCCTTTTTTCTTTAAAACCCACTGCAGATCAATTTTAAAAGATACCTTAGTTCTAGTACAAGAAATAGTATAAGGGGGAATAAACTTCCCATTTTTCATGCTGTTCTTGGACTGTATTAAGTTCCCTGGATAAGGAACTAGTTGGATTCAATAACATTAATTTACTTTAATTTAAAAAAAATTAATTATTACACCTTAAAATTAAAAGATTAACCCTTTTTTGTGTGCAGGCTAATCCCATTAGATTCTTCCCACAAGCCCAAAATATGGAACAAAATACTTGCATTGAAGAGTCTCCTGTACTGCTCTTACAAATGTAAAAGCAATGTATTCCATTAAGCAAATCTATTCCATGCTATCTAAATGCTTTTCATTAAAATAGCCTTATTAATCAAGATTTATTTTAATGAAACAAGGGCAGACCACACAACCCAAGAACATGGGTGATTTGCTGTTACATAATCTGCTACACTTGACAATCTGTTGTGAAGGAGCTGTGGCCAAAGGGACAACCCCAAGGAGCATACTACAAATGAACCCAAAAGAAGTTGTCCTGACTCAATTAGTCTTCAAAATTGGCTGTAAAGACCTTCCTAAGAAATAGCCCTATTAACTGAAGTCAATCATGTAACATTACTGCAAGGCATTATAGGATTTCAAGTGGGAGACTTACCCAACCAGGCAGAGTGTTTGTAAGACCTTTTCATCTGTGGATTTGCTGTTGTCTAGGATTCTCCTAATGCATAAACATCTTGCAAAAACTATGTACTGCCACTCAACCAAGTCAAGAAGTGTATGAGCACCACCTGGTCAGCTTCATGATTTTTACTATGGATTTCCTTTTATACAACCCATGCAAAAACAATATGTACATATTCAGCAAACTGTATCTGAGATGTTCACGCTTTCCTTGTATTTTAGAGGTAGTAAACCTGCCCATGTGAGCATAAGAATCCCTGCAATGACTTATACTGAACTCAAAGCAGGATCTGGACTCAACAATTTTAATGAGTCCCATCCACTTCAGTATATTCTACATTTCTACAAATCCATTGCGGTTTTCTGCCTTTGGCAGTGGCTGACAGTGAATGAAATGTTTCTTGTCCTCTACAGCATCAAATTCCATAGCATAAATAATCACCTTCTTTGACTATGTTCAGCTGCCAATATATCGAAAAAAGACACAAAACCTGATCCACATTCACCTTTCTCATGTCACTCAGTTTTCATAAATCCCTTAAAACACATCTTTTCTGGAATGCACAGTCCTAACCAGCACAGCTCCCCTCTGGTGGAAGCATTTCTTCCTGCTGTCACCTTGCCTATATCTGTTCCTATCTCTCAGCCAAGGTTTGGCATCCAGGTCTTTCACCAGATGATGAGGTTAAGCTGTTCAACTTCCAGAGAAAGCTCACAGCTCCATTTTCTAACAGAGGAGGGAATTCTCTGGCAAAGGAGAAACTTATCACTCTCTAGCCAGCTGGCTACTTAAAAGCTTCGTACTTCCTCTTTTCACTCCTGCCCAACATAAATCTTCAGTCATGGGTAACTCTGAAATCTTTCCTTACATGAAAATGAGGAGGTGATGAATGAGCCTTGGAGGAGGACATTCCACTTGGTTACAGTCAAAAGACAGCTGAGAATGTGGACTGAGGTGATACGTTAATATCAATTTTTGCATTGAATTGGCATTAAAAATAATTTTCCAGGTTCAAACAACTGTATTAGTCTACTTCGGGGTTTGTTGTGTTTCTTTTCCCTGAAATGAGTTGTATTTCTTTCAATGTTCTCTATTTTCAACACAGTTTATCAAATAGTTCAATGTGGCCTAGTAAAGTAAACTGGAGTCTGTAGTGTAGCAAAATATTATCTTGTTTGTATATTTACTTAACAATGTTAACTTGACACAAGGATTTAAGGAATAAAGAAGTTAGTCCAACTGAATGAGATTGATTTTTCTTCTTTTTTTTTTTTTTCTTTTTGTTCATTTTTTTCAACAAAGAGGGAAAAAAAAACCCAGGTACAGAATGTTCAGTACAATGTCCCTGAACCTTATATCCCCTATGTTAAATGTTATCCCAAATGTTAAACAGAGTGAAAACAAGCAAACAAACAAACAAACAAACAAACAAACAAACAAACAAACAAACAAACCCAAATAGAATTATGAATAAATATTTATTTGTTAAATGTACAATATTATTATATCAATTGCTCCCACTGGAAAGAAAAAATATCACTGAATCCTTGCCTATACTTTATCTCTCTGGGCTACAATCACCAGCATTAATATAAAAGAAGAAAAAATCATATTTAGTCATATTTTTAACAATAAATGAAACTTTTATTTTTATTTTTTTTTTCTCAGAAAAAAATATATCCTTATTTCACTGCCTATTCATGATGTTATTAATTTGACAGGAAACAGCATTTTCCTATTTTGGTTGACAAGAAAAAAAAAAGACTGTTATGAAGACCTTGGCCTTCAGAAGCAAATAAGATATAGGAACTGTATCAGCTGCTCCCAGATTCAAGAAATTACTCATTAAAATTTGGAGTCATATAAGAGTTTCCATATCAAAGAGAGTATCACTAGAGTAATAAAGTGAGTGATAGTACCTTAAGGTAAATAATTATGCTTCATTTCTTGCTTCATCTTTCATATGTAGCATCTGAAGTGATTTGTAATGTAAGAGGCAGTTGGAAAATTGTCATGGAGGAAAAATCTGGAATATCAGCAGAATATACATAAAGCCATATGCACAGATCAAGAAAGGACAATAAAACCTTGAATATCATTAATTCCAAGCCTGGATTTCCATAAAATAATGACAGATTGCTGTTTAAAGCCACAATGTTCTCTAGCAGTGAAGGTGTTTTGGAGACCTGCTGTTTCTAACATTTCTAGATTTTTGACAACTGTGTGTAAGAACATTTACTAAACTCATTAGTTTTACTAAGTGTTTTTAACAAATCTAATGCCCAACTATTTTCAAAATGTAGCTTTTAGAGTGACCTTTAATCTCCCATGGGAAATTAGAAAACGGAGAAATTATTGGAGGAGGAGATCCAACAAAATTACAGTCACGACAAGCTTGAATTACACCATGTAATTGAATGTATTCAGAAGCCAAAAATCAATGCAGTCAGCCAGAAGTATACCAAATGTGACATTCATTTTTTCTGCTTTATCAAGCTTAATTGATGTCTTAGGAGCTAAATAAGAGTAATAGGCAGCCTTATGGTAGAAACCTCCAGAGGTATTTCAAGTGGCTATTCATAAAGGCTGCAAATAATTCATAGATTTCACTGTCACTTGATGGGGTGATAGAATAACTATGCTGCTTTTAAATACCACTTGCCCTGGCATTAATTGCACCCCCATCCTTCCAGGCTTCCTATTGAGAGAGGTAACAGGCACAAATCCATCTAGCTGGCATATTCTGAATTAGAGAAGCTCTTGACTTGTCAGTATTGTTTTGGACAGAATGTTAATATGTCATGGCTAACAAGCTAACACTAGTGACATTTCTTGGCATTTCCAAACACAGTTTGTCATAATGCATATGCATATATAAAATACACGAACTTATTACAGAATTCAATAAAGGAGAATACTTAGTAACCTAGTAACATGGGGAATGCTTCAGAATAATGCTTCACACCCCTGCCTCTCTGATCATATCTCAAATGACACAACAAGGCCTAAGCTACAGTGATACAGGGAACACCAAGATGGTCACCACATAGTGTCAATGAATTTGAAATTTACCAAAAAAAAGAACAATAAAGAATGATAGCCTGAAAAGTGTACTGAAAATTGGTGATCTACTTCTTGATTCTTTAATTATAGTTTAGTACCAGTACTGCAGAAAGCAGCTGTGATGAACAAATCTTGTTATAAGAGTACTACTGGTCTGCCAAAAGTATTAAGAGTGTTCCAAGGATATAATAAATATCTCTTGGATATTTTGTCTGAGAGTTTCAAAGGATATATGGAAATGAGATGACTAAATTTCATCTTCTCTCTCTCTCTCTCTCTCTAAACTTTCTGTCATTTCCTGAAACCAATGGTCTCCCCTTGCCAAGAGTGGAGATGCAGGGTAGTGATGACAAATTTTCAGATATACTAGAATTTATAACAGAGGGGAAATAGTATTTGTCCTTCACAGGTTTATGAGGCTCCATCTATATGGCTAAGCCAGACAAGTTCAATTGTGTTTATGGTGCTTTTTAAAGTAGACTCTAATTTCAGCATATTTTCGGTCAATAACATTTTAATATACATATGACTCAAGCTATCAGAAAATAACTCAAGTAGCAGTGTATCCAAACTGGTGGGCAATAGAAATGTTTACCCTGATGAGCATTTCTTTACATTTGAACTGTGTACCACTCACAGCAGTAAGCCTGTCAGAGTTGAAGAAATGTTTAGACAATGCTCTCAGGTACATGGTGTGATTCTTGGGATGGTCCTCTGGACTTTGATGATCCTTGAGGGTCCCTTCCAACTCAGAACATTCTATGATTCTATGATTACATGTTCCTACACACACACACATACACACACACCCTTAGAAGAGAAAATGTTATGTCAAAATAAAAAAATAAACAGAAGCACCTTGGCTTTTCCTTATCTTCTGCTATTCTTTGGACCAAAGTATGTGTAGAACATTTGCTAACACAACTGTTCAGAGAACTCATTATTAAATTTCTGGAGAAATTTTTAATAGCAAAAAAATAACTTGTGCTGTTCTGTTCCACTGTAAATTGGACTGAAATTATCAAGGATAACAAAAGGCATAGGTAGTCTAAAAGCACTGGACCAGACAAGGCAGGTGCAGTACAATGGCCCAATTCCAAACAAGCTGCATAACATACAATAGAGAAACATATGTTGCCAAGTTGTAGGGAAATATGTTTAAAAAAAACGTATTTCTCAAATATGTGAAAATCAGTCTAGATGTTTTTCATTAATCACAGATTCACAGTATCACAGAAGGGTTAGGACTGGAAGAGACCACTGGAAGTCATCTGCTTCAACCTTCCTTTTTAGGCAGGGTCCCCTACAGCATATTACTCAGGATTGTGTCCAAATGGCTTCTGAATATCTTCAGGGAATGAGATTCCACCATTTCTCTGAGCAACCTGTTTCAGTGCTCAGTCATACACACTGCAATGAAGTTCTTATTCATATTCAGGTGGAACTTCCTGTGTTCCAGTTTCTGCCCATTGCATCTTGTCCTATTTGTTGGCACCACTGAGAAGATCCTGGATCCATCTTCTGCTGCCTATCCTGCAGACACTTGTACACATTGATAAAGACCCCTCTTCTCCACACTAAGCAGGAGCAACCCTCAGTCTTTCCTCATAAGAGAGATGTTCCAGTACTCCAATCATTGCAGCCCTTTTTGGACCTGCTCCAGAACCTCTATATCTCTCTTTTACTGGGGAGCCCAGAACTGGACACAGCACTGCAGCTGAGGCTTCACCAGGGAACCAGAGGGACGGGTTCACCTCCTTTGACCTGCAGGCAATGCTCTTCCTGATGCACCCCAGGATACCATCAGCCTTCTTGGCCACAAGGGCACTGCTGGCTCATGGACAGCTTGTTTTTCACCAGGACCCCCATAAGAAATATTCCACGTTGTTCACATGTATCAGGTTCTTACACAGAATTTGTGGATGCTAGAAATTTAATACTTTAATCATATTATTCAGCCACCAAACCCAATAAAAAAAGGTAACACCTGCCAATATTTCTGTTACTTTAGCAGCTTTGATAAGAAAATTACTTGTTCTTGCATTAATTCATTTAAGCAATTACTTTTATTTGTGAAGAAAATTTTAGCTGAGTCTTTGAGAGCTATGCAGGCTTAGATTTAAAATCTAGCAATTGCCAAGACCACCTGTTTATATCTCCTCTCCTGCAGCATAATCTTATCTTCTGTGAAATATGTTACTGCATTTCTCCCTAGGCCTGATCTAGATAAGATTTGCCAGCCTTGGAAGAAACCCCATTTTCAAATTCCAGTTAGCCCTAGATATTGCTATTTCTATCATTTCCACTGCATGACAATCAGCTAAAATATCATCCACCATCTCAATCAACTTTGCAGCATGGCAGATGAATGTTAATTAGTCATTACTTTTGCTGAAAGGAAGAGGGGTTGATGAATCAAACCTCAAGCTATCAACATCTAAACATACAAAATCTCTTTAAAAAGTTAGCACTGCAAAATATTACAAAGAAACAAAATAACAGCAAAAGACAGATCCTTCCAAGAAACCTTTGTGTCCCATGATTTTTCTATATACAAAGCAGCATGGAAGTTCTTAATTACACTTTTATTAGTACACCAATATAGTTCAATAGAAATCAGTACAGAGACATCCCCTCATGTGCCCCAGCACCCCGATTCAGTGAAGATTTCCCTCGTACCAGAATGAAAACAATCAGTTGCATGGCCTGTACCATGGCTAATTAGCCAGTTTGAGAAGTATATCATTCTACCTTGGGCTGTGTGATCATGCCTCAATCACCTTCAGCCTCTGAGCTGGGCTTCCTGGAATACTGCAAAACTCTGATGTACCAGCCGCAGCTGTACAGGCTGCACAGGCTTTCTCTGTTAGCGCTCCACATTGTAAGAGAATTTTGGCTGGGATCAAGACCTGGTAGTACATAACATCTGAGAGATATACTCCCTCTCCTGAAACTACCAGTCTGTCTCATAAATGTGAACTTTGGAGATGCCTGAGAACAGTTTGTACAGCTGGGGAAAGAATTTCAAGGGACCTAGTGAAAGACTGAAGGCCCACTCAACCTTCTTATACCTCCTCCTTCTGATGTTCCTTAGTCTCCATGATGCCTCACTTTTATGAGACTGCCAAGAGCACAACATGTATTAAAAGGAATTTTTATGCCTGGGTCCTTACAAGCAGCAAAGAAGCCTTAATCAACCTTCCCCACTTTTCAAAAAATGTCTGTAATTTGCAATCACTTTGTTGTACATATAATGGCACATTTAAGCTCCTTTACAGGCTTCTTCTACTGGAAAAGAAGAAAAAGAAAAAGCAACCCACACAAAAGAGTCTTTCACTGCAAATCAGATTCAAGTCCAAACTATTTTAAATATAAAATTAATTTTCTATTCATTCTTTTTTTTTCCTCCATCCAATTAGCAGCTAATCTCATCCATATAGCTGCAGGCTCCAAGCTGGTAAATGTTGTGATTCACTAAGAAGTAGTTGGGAACTTTTTTTTTTAATAATTACAAGATATAATTACTTTGGAGCTTTTTTAGAAACTTCCATGATTAGCAAAGCTTTTGGTAATTGTAGACATAGCATTTATATTTTTAATAAGCAGAAAATTTTATGTTCAAATAAAAGAATTAAATCCACAAAACCTAAGAAATTTATGTCTTAGAAGCCCCTGGAGTACATTTGAGAGATACAGAAGCAGGACTTCAGGACCATCAGCTTTTTGCATTGAAAACTGGCAATGATATTTTGGTTTTTAGCCTCAAACTGCAGTACATACATGTAGGAAAGGAAGATATTTCCCAGGAAAAAAAAAAAATACAGAAAGACTCAAAAGGCTGGTTAAAACTTTATATGATTCCTTGCCTTGAACTCAAAGAAGAGAAGTGAAAAAAATCCTTTTTCTCCCACAGCAAGGAGCTAAGGAGAAGCAGCATGCTAAGGGTAAAAGGAGGCCATGCTGGAATGCAGTCGGTGGCATAAGGGTAGATATATACTAGGGAGAAAAAAAAATTTCAGGCCACAGGAGCTCAGCTTTCTCCATTATTTGCTTATTAGAATTGCCTCTAGCACGCGTTTGGGCAGTGACAACAACCCACGAGTACAGGCCAGCAGTTAGCATGGGTCAGGACCAGCTCTTGACAAGCATCTTGCCTCCAGCAGCCCTGTCTTGTAAGGCAAGAACCCTTTCATACTGGAGCAAACAGTTCTGTTTCAGCTGTCCTCAGTGGCAGCCAGTGGTTCCAGGAATTCTCCTCCCTACTATGACAGAGGCAGTTCCAGTGCTGAGCACAGCATCTTTGAAGGACCAATAATGCTGTGCAACACCTGCTCTCTATTTCAGCATTGTCTGAAGAGATCTCCAAACCAATGCTGACCTGACCCTAAAGTCAGCGTGCTACATCAAAGTAACATGCAGATAAAAAAGATGAAAACAGAGTTCCTCCCTAAGGTACTCAATGATTCCTCTTTGATTTTCACCTCAGCTCAAAAACGAATCCACACAGATGTATTACTTCAGGGTTTGTGCTGGCTCAAGGAGACAGACAGTAAAATGCAGATCTACAGAAGATTTTAGCAGTGGGAAGTCCAGAAATAGGAGTTTTAGCTGAACAAAAGCACTACAAAATGCTTATCATATGTTGAACTAAAAAACGTTGAGTGTCAGTGTACAGGCAGCTCTTCTAGGAGTAGCCACTCCATGTTATCATTTACCCAAAAACTGTAATGCAGGTTTTCTTTCTTAGGCAAATGGAAAATTATAGTGCAGAAAACTACAAAAGAAAATAGTACCATTATATGAGATTCTGCTGGTTCATGGGCCAACTTGTCTTGACAACAAAACCTAGACTTATATTTCCTGTAGGGTTTGTGAGGTTTTCAGTCTCCTATTTGCTGCTTGGACAAAAGAGGAAGCAGAGGACAGGTTGAAACCATTCACAGTCTGCACCTCGATTTCATAGAATCATTTAGGTTGGAAAGGACCTTTGGGATCATTATGTTCAGTCCTTAACACAGCCCTGAAAAGCCCAGTGCTAAACCACGTCCCCAAGTGCCACATTTATACACCTTTTAAAATCTTCCAGGGATAATGAAACAGTCACTTTTCCAGACAGACTGTGCCGATGTTTGGCAACTCTTTCCATGAGGAATTTTTTTCCTAATATCCAAACCAAGCTGACCCGAGCACAATTTAAGGCCATTTAATCTTGTACTGTCACTTGCTGCCTGGGAGAAGAGGCCAGCACACACCTTGTCATAACCTTCTTCCAGAAAGTTGTCGAGAGCAAAAGGTGCCACCTGAGCTGCCTTTTTTCCAGGCTAAACAACTCCAGGTCCTCAACTGCTCCTCATCAGGCTTGCACTCCTGAGCCTTCAACAGCTTTGTTGCCCTTCCCTGGACCTGCTCCAGCACCTCCATGTCCTTCTTGTAGTGAGGGTCCCAGAACTGGACACAGGACTCAAGGCGTGGCTTCACTTGCTGGCCACACTATTGCTGACACAAGCCAGGAAGGCATTGGCCTTCTTGGTGACCTGGGTACATACTGGTTCAGATTCAGCCACCTGTCAATCCGTATTCTCAGGTTTTTTTCCACCTGGTAACTTTCAAGCCATCCCCCAAGTGTACAATTGTGCAGACCATGTCCCAGGTTGACATGCACTACCAGAGGATCTGACAAGTGCCAAGAGCTGGCTTTTAACTTAGCATCCTGAATACTTCTTGATAGCATAGATCTTGTTTCAGTGCAGCATATGACAGTTTTACTATTGAATTATATGGGACTGGGTTTCCTCAATGTAATCAGACAGTATCAAACTAATGTATGATTGCCTTTGCATGAGGATGTTTGTGCACAGTTACATATCATCTCTGTAAAACTGGGTGACATCCCAGAACTGAGAAATAAAAATGGTAAACTTTTACTTCGGTGTTCTTTGCATAACCCAGAAAACAAAATTACAGGCTCTGAAAGGAATAGAAACAAGAAAAACCTAAAAAAGACATTTTTGAAGTTAGTTTCTCAGAAGAAATAAATGGAAAGATAAGGAGAAAGCACCTAGGTATATGAGCTGGCCTGTCTAGAAAGAACATATTAATGGTCTACATCTGCATCAGACATTTGCAGAGAAATAAATGTGGATGAATAAAGCATGAATTTATTACTGTGGGGTTTTTTCTATTCTCCATCTTGACACAACAGGGAACTGAAATGTTATGAAATGCTTTGCCTTCTTTCTCTTTATCTTTTTAGATAACTGTTCTTGGCAAAAGTTTTTGTGAGTTTTATGCATGATAGGAGCTGAGTGTGTCTGAAATTGATAAAGGCTCTGCAGTAATGTATACTTGCAAGACAGGTTGTCTGTGAATATATTTTAAAGCAAATCTTATCAACAAAATGTCAGTGGTGTCCTGGTGTTATTCTGTACCATCACAGCATATTCACTGTAGCAGCAGAAAGCTACTCGCCAGGGATTCAAACTTTAAGGAGAGACAGGGAAAAGAAATATGAACACTACAGATTCAGATAAACAAAGTTACTTCCCTGGACATTGTAGATTTAAATAAAATTTGGAATTGAAGTTTTCATTTAGGTATGGTCAGGCAAAGAGCAGATAAATAAATAAATAAATAAATAATATTTTGAAAATCTTCAGCATGCTGTTGTGTACATAATTTACAAATTTCATAGGTTGTTTTACAAAATAAATGCAATACCTTCTCTCTTCTGCCTTATTTCAGATGCATTCTCTTTTCTTGCAAAAAATTGCCTGTACACCAGAAATATGTATTTCAGCAGGGGACAATTGACATTCTGCTACTAATAAGAACAGAATAGAAGATTGCAACCCAAATTTTAAATCATTCTGGAATATTTCTGTGAGAAAGGGCTACGTTAGAATGCAGCTAAGATTAACAACTATGCAGTAGGAGGAAAAATGTAAGGATGATTATTTTTAGCTAATATATAACACATCAATCAATCAGTAGTCTGTTGCTGGGGGTGATATTATCTCTAGACTAGTCACTTATCCACTGGGTTTTATTTTAACACTGTTTTAAGTCTAAGAGAAGGAATTATTAAGAAATTAATGTATTTTGCATCTTCCACTTTGTCTCCCAGAATGTTTTAAGCAAGTAAAAGACTGCTGTTGACATTTTTCAAGGGGAACTTTTAGAGCATGTCTTAATATGACAAAGCAATGGAAAACCTTTTATCTCAAGATCACCTGTTTAAGTGCAGTACATTTGAAGTTACCTGAAATAAACCCTAGCAGTCACTTTTGAGAAAAAATATTTACATTTTTACACATGTCTGCATCAATGGCAAATGACATTACAAGTCCATTTTCTGGTTAACTGGAGTATCTGGACTTATGAGTCTCACTCAAACAAGATGAGATGCTGAAGGGCAGAGAATGGATGGGGGTAAAAATAAGAAAAGAGAAACATTGGAATTAAATAAAAATAACATCCATAGATGTCTGAGAGACACTAGTCTTTTAAACACTAACTTCTCAAAATGTCTAAACAAGGACTATTATTGTACCTGAGCTGTTCACTGTGTATCTGTCTCCTCAAGATCTGTCCTCTTCCCACATCCATGAAACTGGCATTCCTCCATCAATTTCTGTTGAAAATCTCTACTGAACCTGTTCTCTCAGCGTTCACAGAGCACAAAAAGTTTACTTAAACTGTTACTTCCCATAGGTCATTTCTTAGAATATCTTCTCCAGGAGATCCATTTTGAGCTCTCCCCAACAAAGGATGAGGAAGGTTAGAATTTGAGCTAGTCCATCACAGACTGTGCTAATCACCACACTGTGGGAGGTAACTACATTTTATTGGTTTTGTGGGTAACTATAGCACTGTGAGCAAGTACAGAAGCCATACAGGCCAAAGGAGAGCAGATGTTATCAGTTTGGCTCCTCTGATGGGAAAGATGCTGTCCTGAGTGGCTGCTCTCAGAATTATTCCTGGTTAGGTTTTGTTCCTTCAGTCAACAAGCAGCAAATAAAAACTCCATCAGCATCCCAGGAAGCAGAAGACCACTTACTGGGCAAGTGCTTCTATCAGGCAGAAATGAAAAAAAACCAGAACTCTGGCTTCCAGCTTGGGGGAGTGCAGTCCCTGCAGGAGACAACATTTCAGAAGTCTGCTGCTCTTCCACATTTCCTTTTTGATTGGATTGGGCATCCTAGCACTTAGTGTACTGGCAGCTGTCAATCTCACCTTGCTCCAAACTGAAATTAGCTTTGCAAATTCTGTTTTTGGAGACAAGCTCTGAGGCTGGGGGTCTTATATGCCACATGTCACAAGACTCAACTCCTTTCATTTCAGCAAGATTTAAATTGTACTCTTATTATTCCACTTTTTTCCCCTCAAACTCACATACACAACTTTAGACAGAAAAACTCATTTTATAATCTGTTTTTAAAGGGTTTTTTTCATCATGGGAGGTCATGTCCTAGAGAAACTGCAATTCAGTTAAAAATATACAGCAATACACATGTATGCGGAAAGTCAACATCTTGACTGTTATTTAAAATATTAATACAATAAACACAGAACATTAAAAATGATGCTAGCATCATTTGGGGCTATCTTTGCATATTTTATAGCTGGATACATACTTCTCTCAGGCAAGACTGTCTAAAATTCATTAAAATACTCATTTACTCGCAGGAAATGTTTCACTCTTAGGACATCATATAAACAAAGAAAAACACCCACACCAGATTATTTAACACACTATAGAAGTGGAATGTCTCCCAGCATGAAATGTTTCTCATCTGAGTTACCATATGCCTCCTACTCCTTATTCCATTTCTCCATCTCCTCTAGCATAAACATTTTCATCCATTAACAACCTTTCAAATTCTTTGCACTTTAAATATTGTATAGCAACACATGTAAACAGAAATCTATGTTACTTTTATTGCACTCTTGGTACAAATTCACAGCACCTGACAGGAAAATCTCAGCTCAGTGTAGGAAATACATACCTGCTCAGCTGCAAAATTTTATATGCACTAACTCCTGTCAAATGCTACATAAACCTCTACATTAAGGTAGTAATATTATGCTAGAGCATTTCCTCTGGTTTCTCTTCCTAATTTCCTTCAAAGCCTCTCTGATATCTAAAGGGGGGGGGGGGGAAGAAAAAAGAAGTCAGGTGTAGAAAGAAACTGTATTAACTACCTACTATCTTACATGCAAAATAGAGCAGCTACAGAACATTCCTGGCTTTGACAAGCTAGAGCACAGCCAATAAAATGAATGAAGTGCCATTAAAGTCAATGTGCCCCATTCCTTCCCAGTACCTACGTAAGGGTCAAAAAATAGGCAAAATGCTGTTTCAGAAGCCTGTTAAGGAGGTGCTAAAAACCTGAATCTGTGTCAAGAATACAGAATGTATGGTTAAGTGGGGTTTTTTTGAAAGGACAGTTAGTTTTCACAAGATTTATTTTGCTAATAAATTTTTTTTATTCCTTTTATCAAGAATTAAAACCAATCTGCCACAAACCCTAAACTTTGACTTCTGATTTATTAAAGTCCAGTCACAGTGCAACTGATCCAGAAATTGTCTTTTGTGTCAGTTCAGCATCAAGCAGCATTTCCTCTGCCACTGACAATGAAGTCAGTGCAAGTTGTGGGGTGAACCCTAGAGAATAAGTTCTCCATCACTGATTTCCAAAGATGATGCTATCTGGTTCATGTCAAACAAGCCATCATGCAGAAATCTGTCTATGCAGAGACAAGGAGCCTTGAAGTTAGTGCCTCTCATCAGAAAGTGAAGCTTAATATTGTGACAATCACTTTAACAAGAAAGCAAATTTCAATGCATTTTAGAATACAAAATAGTGTAACTTTTACAAATGAATGACTGTTCTGACATTTTTGAGTCAGAGTTTTTGTGTGAAATCTTTCATTGTGTTTATTTAATCATAATAACTTGACAAGCAAAAATAGAACAAAAAAACCCATTTCTTTTAAATTCAAATTTGCTTCAGGTTCATACCTCCAGATCACACTCAGATTTGATCCTAAGATATTTAGAAATCTGTCACCTCACAGGCCTAATGTTATGAAAGTGCAAAGTTTGTGAAGTTTTGTTTTTTGGGTTTTTTTTGTGGTGCTAAAAATAAATTTTGGATTGCATCTCTGATTTAGCCACTAAAAGCTCTCCATATGTCTTGACATTCATATTGAAATGTGTTGTGTAAAATTCTGTATGTTTCCGTTGATCTTGTTGATAATACTGATGAATAACTAGAAAAATAAAAAACAAAAACAACCAAACAAACCAAAACCCCACAAATTTATTCTTAAAAAAGAAAAAATGGAATTTTTTTCTAAATTGGTAATTCAGAGATGAAGACTTTTTACAAAACTTTTGATTTTCTAGTTCATAAATAGGAATAATTAAATTTAAAGTCCAGACTATAAACAAGAATTGGACATGTAAACCTGAATTTCCATTAAAGTATGATTCACATTTCCTTGAAACACTTTCACCATGATTTAAAGACTCATTTTATTTTCAGTTTCCACAAGTCTACAGCGAATGTCTATCAACTAGCACAGCAAAGAGCTCAGAAAAATATAAATGAAAAATATCTTAAGAGGGAAGTCTCTCTTTCTCATAGATCAGAAAGTGAGCACCCAACACTTTTCACCAACACTCTAAAATATAATACTGAGATCCTGTATATTGCTGTTTTCAGCAAGATTTCTGTTTTGAACAAGTTTTATACTGAAGCAGCTGCAGTCCTATCCTGTGTTAAACACAGTAGCACAAAGCAGTGGTGCATTTTCTCTTGAGCCTCCAGTATAAGCAGAAACACAAAAATGAAGGTCAAAACCAATCACTATAAAGTGTCATAAAATAGTTTATTGAAAACTACAGGTAAGAAGAAGAAGTAGCAAAGGGAAAGTGATGGATAGGGAAAGATGTGTCACGGCAAATGGCAGTGAAGAACTGAACCATGGTACCACCCCCATCACCACTGAGGAACCACTTGGCCAGCACAGACAGCAAGGAAGAAGCTGGTCCAGAAGAAACCCTGGATAAATCAAGGTGACTTGGGTCTTCTTGACAACATCTGAGTTAAGGTGAGTCAACTTTAATATGATTCTCATTAATAAAAAATTGAGTGGTTGCCGATTTCTAAAATTCTTTTAATCATACTGGAGCAGCTTGGCATACCTTTCCATTGGATTTCCCTCTGTGAAGTATGTGTGCAAGTCGTGTATGTGTATGGTGCCTGCAGGACACAGGCTGCACAGAGAATCTCCATCTGTACCATTTACTTTGCAAAGCCCAGATGCAATGTCTCAGTGGATATCTGTTGTATAATTGATTGACCTGGATCATACTTTGTCCACGACTTTTAGAATACATGCAAGAGATCAGGTTTCAGTAGTCTTTTTACTGTTCAGGCAAAAATTTTGTTCATCATATTTTTTTAATATGCTCTGAATATAATATTATATATAGCAGAGCAATCTTAGATATAAGATTCCCATCATCATCTTCTAAGATGTAGAATAACAGAAAGGAAGCATAACTGATAATTTGTGTCAAATGTTGTTGTAAATATGATAAATAATATATTACACTATATATAAAAATATATATTATAATGTATGTATTAAAATTTTAATAGCCTATTCATATTTATTTATTTATTTATTTACTTATTTGATGTCCATTTGGTGTGCTTAAAACTGCTAGTTTTTTTACATTTATTTACTATTTATTTACATTTATCCCTTTTAAATTTTGAGAACTAATGAATTAAATATGTCCCACTCTGATTAAAACAATATTTCTGCTTCAGTATTGCTTTCATTCACTCTGGTGTAACTGAAGGTTAAGAATTAATGAAATCACCCCTAATGGAAATTCAGTATTAAATCAGAATAAATACCCCTGTTTATAAACTAAAATAAAGAGTACTCTTAATTCTCTGTCACAACTTTTCTCCCATGGCAAAGAAAGGATAGTCTTGTTTTTCAATATGATTTTAAGCAGAATTTTTAAAAAAATTATGATTAAATAAATCTTCTGAATTGGATGTAATTTGTTATTTAAATGAAAATCCCACCTTTAAATTATCTTTTTCAAGTTAGTGTCATATTATTGAACTTAGCATCTTATTAAAGAGAAACCTTCCCCTTAAAATAGCATGGCTTGCAAACCTTATCTTAAACCATAAATTAATATAGTAGTTTGGGTTACCAAAAATGTCAGCCATTCTTTAAGTTTTAACTTGTCATTCAATTACATATTAATGAACACCCTGTAGAATTATAGTTTATAATTTAATGCTTACAATTTATTTTCTTGCAATTTTAAAGATCATATATTATTGAAATTACTGTTATAAAAGTAGCAAGGGAACATTAGTGGTAATACATGGCCATCTTGATGTAAAACATTATGTAAATAAGTATATCTCTTTCTTAAATTTTAAAATCAAGCAGTATTTCAGTTAAGTTTTAATCATTCAGTTTAGTTAATTATGTTCTCATAATGCTAATATTAGTCTGTACAATTTTACTCCAGTTCTGCTGGCTCCAATTTTACTCTGTAGTTACATTAAGGTTTTTTTAATTCTTCCATGTATGAGACAACTAGTATTTACAGGAATGAACTAAAAGTGTTTTCAGTAGCTGTAAAGAATGTGCACTGTAGTTCCCTGTCACTGGGCAAACCCAATATGTTTAGTAATTTAAACAAGTCCATCTTAAACCTGCCTTCTAAATTCATGAATTCAACATTAACTACATTGTTGCAGGTTACACTTCTTGATCTCCTCTTTTCCATAGAAAACCACGAAAAGGGTAGTCTCATAGTTAAGCATTTCCTTCAATCAGGGCAAATTTTTGTTAAAGACTCTGATTAAACTAGACTAGCAGAATTATATATGATTATTCTGGTTCCTTGGTTTAATTCCAGGTCCAGTTCAAGATTCCCTACACTTAAGAATACAATGATACTTGAATATTCTAAAAATACATGTCTAGTAAGAATCCATGGGATTGAAGAACAATTCTGTACAATGGCATGAAAGTCTCTATTTTCTTTCTCCTAAAATTTTAGGTAAAACGTCAAACTTAGACTTCTTCCTGAAAATACCAATTTGGTGCATTCTGTTTCACTTAGTAAGTGGCTAATTCCAGACAGGGCCATTATTCATTATATCGTAGGTTATATACTTATAAAAAGCTCTAAACTGTTATTTAGCCTGTAAGCCTTTAAACACTCATATCAGGAAATATATTGCTTTTTCAAACACCATAAAAATAGATATATATTGGTATAATAAATGCTACAATAGATTATTTGAACAGTTCTGTTGAAAAAATCTTGTAAATTGAGAGCATCTGACAAATTTACTAGATTATATACAATTTCTTGTTTTGATTATTTTTACGAACAATTGACTACAAGACTGAGGTTTTGAATGTTCTAAGTAAAAATACTCTTAGCACTGAAGCTGCCCTAATCAGGAGTTCCATTAGAATGGTAAAGAATCATTATGCTTTCCTGGTTAGCCTTATGCATGGTGAAATCTCATGCTCTCTGCCACTGCACCTTGCAGTGTTCAATGTTTCTTTTCCAGATAGTAGAGCTGAATCTATAAAGTAAGGGTAGTTTGAGTTCAAGACAGGCAAATAGGAGTATATATAAAGGTGTTATTTGCCTGTTCTTAGACTACAGTCCATTTCTTCTGCAGTAAACTGTTAGTGGATAGCAAGGGGAGTTGTCTTTTGAGTATCATGGATAGTATGAAGTATTCAACATCTAGTTTAAACACCTGGCAACAAAATATAGTTCTTCAATTATGAATATGCCTAAAAGTATATATCCAGTGCTATCTGAGATAACCTTGGATATGCAACTTTGTCACAGACCTGGCAGATATGGCACAGGGCTGATGAGAGATGCATATCCTCCTGAAAAGGACCTAGAGGCTTTCTGGGATACATGAGGGAACCTCAAAGGTTGGAAGGGGTTGTGTTTAACTAACTGTAGCATACTTCTACAATATAGATAAATCAAAACAAGATGTCTCAGTTGCAGCATGAATCCCAATGAAAGTTTCTGACTATAATCACCTCAAACCAATGGCTAGATTTAAGAAATTAGTTTGCTATATAGTTGGACTGTAAGACAATATGGTAGTTTTAAAAATAAAATGTGTCCTTTCTGTGTTTATATGTACATGTCTCAGTGCAAGTTCATATTTTTTTTAGTCATTTTGAATGACTGAGACATCAATTATTGTAACTAAAGGCGTAAACTTAATTAACAAGCCTAGACATGCTAAGTAAATGTTTCTGGCTCCGCTACATGAAGCCCATGCAAAAGTTTTAAACCTTTATCACTTACTTTTACTCTGGAGAAACACTAAAATCTATCCTGTTCACAATGTACCAAATAAGACCAGTTACAGTAACAGATCTGCTTGGAAATTATATATATATATATATATATATATATGTATTTAAAATATATATATATATATATATATATATGTATTTAAAATATGTATATATAAATAATATATATTTATACTATTTAGGTATGTCTACTCATCAAGAAATCAAGGTGCTAGCTCAGGACCCTGATCTTGTAAGAATATTTTCATTTTTTATAGATGAAGACATAGAAATAAAAGCATACACTTGGACATAATTAAACTTTTAATACAGGGCTAGTAAACATAGAGAACACCTCTGGAGATTATCCCTTTGAAAACATCCTAGTTCAAAGTAGTATTACATTCATTATTTCTTGTATTTTCCTTTATGAATGAAGAAGTTAATGGTTTCTTTTTTTCCTAGACACAAGTTTCTCCCAGGATTTGACAAGCTAGACTAAATATTATATTTTGAGCAAGCGTATTTCAAAGATGACTCTTCTGTGATATTTCTTTTTTGACTAAAAATATTCCAAATTTCAGTAGTGAAAACAGAAAAATTAATGGCTGTTCTATTCCAATGCTTCTCTCTTTGAAGTTATAAGAAAATATTGATAACATTCCATATATTAATAAACCATCTTTTATGTTGCACATTTTATTCTATGCCCTGCTCAGTGGATAACGAGGTGCATTTCAGGCAATGGATAGCTTTAGAAGTCAGCCGAAAGTCCAGCAGTCCAGCATAGGCCAGATGAATCACACTCTGGATGGGTACCTCTGCTTTCGTATTAGTAACAGCTGGCTTAGATTCCTAATTATTAGCCAGCTGAAATGCAGATTCAAGTCTTACTATTTATCCTGTTCAGCCTACACTGAGATTGAGGTTTAAGTAGCAGTAACATCTAGTTACCATACACATATGAGTCTTCTCTTCCTAAAATTTCTCAGATTTGAAGATTGTCTTAAATATTAAAAGGGAAATTACTCAGAATCATACAATGCTTTGGATCGAAAGGGACTTTCAAATAACATAGTCCAAAATCCCTGAAGTGAGCACATCTTCAACTAGACCAGGTTGAACAGAGCCCTGGCCAACTTGACCTTGACTGCTCCCAGGAACTGGACACCTACCAACTCTCTGGGCAACCTGTTTCATTGTCTCACCACCCGCATCATAAAAAAAGTATTCTTTATATCTAGTCTGAATCTACCTTCTTTTAGTAGCCATTAACTCCCTGTCCTATCACTACAGGCCCTATAAAAAAGTCAGTCCCCATCTTTCTTATAAAGCCCATCTAAGTATTAAAAGGCTGCAATGAGGTGTCCCTGTAGCATTCTCTTCTACAATGTCACATTGAGCATGAGAAGAATAAATATCAATGTTTTTAATTGCAGTAGTACAGCCTTCTGCATCATACAGGACATTAACTGTAGCTTTGCTTGTGGAAAGAGTAAAAATCTGTTTAAATGTCTGACAATGTCCTATTTTCTGTCTGAGTAAGAATTTGAACCAAGAGTAACAATTGTCATTGAACATATCTCTCTGCATTTGGAGAAAGTCTTTCAGAGATTAATAGCTTGTCACAAAAAGCTCACTCTGGTAACACTCCTCTATAAAACCAGATGTTCCAACTGTGGGCATATTTCACGCTCAATATCAAATGTATATTCACAGCTGACAGGCCCATGTAACAGTATGGAAAGTATCTATATTTTTAAAGACTCTGTGAAGGATGAGAAATAAGTTATTGTAGTGGATTGACCTTGGCTGGACACCAGATCCCCTCCCAAGCTGGTCCATCACTCCCCTCCTCAGCTAGACATGGGAGAAAAAATATAACAAAAGGCTCATGGGTCAAGATAAGGGCAGGGAAATATTCTTAAGTTACTGTCATGGGCAGAACAGTCTCAACTTGGGGAAAAATAACTTCATTTCTTTCCAGTCAAATAAGAGTTAAATAATGATAAATAAAACCAAATCTTAAAAATACCTTTACTCCACTCCTGCCTTTTCTCTGGGCTTAACTTCAGTCCCAAATTCTCTCCATCCTCCCCACCAGCAGTGGAGGGGGCAGGGGAATGGGGACTGTGGTCAGTTCATCACACATTGACTCTGCCATTCCTTCTTCCTGAAGGGGAGGACTCCTCCAACTCTTCTCCTGCTGCAGTGTGGGGTTCCTCGCACAGAAGAGCCCTTTATGAACTTCTCCAATGTGAGCCCTTCCCACAGGCTGCAGTTCTTCACTAGTTACTCTATCATGGGCCCGTTCCAAAGGGTGCAGTCCTTCAAGAACAGGCTGCTCCCATGTGGGTCTCCTGCTGAATCACAAGTCCCGTCAGAACACCTGCTCCAGTTTGGGCTCCTCTTCCCACTGGTCCACAGGTCCTGACAGAAGCCTGTTCCAGCATAGACTTCCCATCAGATCAAAGCCATCTTCAGGAATCCACCTGTTTGGGCATGGGGTCCTCCATGGGCTGTAAGGGGCCATCCTGCCTCACCATGAGCTGCACCGAGGGCTGCAGGGGAACATCTGCTCCAGCACCTGGATCACCTCCTGTCTCTCCTGCTTCCCTGACCTTGGTGTCTACAGAGCTCTTCTTCTCACATATTCTCACTCTTCTCTTCTCTGGCTGCAATAGCTATTGCACATGTTTTTCCCTCCTTTTTAAATCTGGGGCCTGACCTTGGTCAGCAGTGGGTCTGTCTTGGAACTGGATGGTGTCGGCTCTGTTGGACATAGAGGAAAGTTCTAGCAGCTTCTTGAAGAAGCCACCCCCATAGCCCCCCTCCTACTAAAACCTTGCCACCCAAGCTCAATACAGTTTTAGATTAATTTAATGAAATTTTGATAACTGCAGTCAGATTGCCTTTAGGAACTTGGTCTAATCTAGACAGACAGGCTGGTCCAGAGAATACTACCTTTCTTTTATATATTTATCATAGGATAAGGTGAATTGTCCCCTAAAATCTATCAGTGTTGATTTCAAAGACAGCCTAAACAACTAATTTAGGTTAAGAGATTTACATTCTAGAAGCCTAAAGTAATACTGGATTAATCTCACTCTATTTGATGTGCTTGGCATGAAAAACAGCATATTCATCAAGTACTGTTACAAATTAAATTTTTATCTAACAAGGTCATTAACCTTAGTGCTATTCGTTTTTTCTTCTGAGGAAAATATCATTGACAACTTTTAGCAAATTATGCAGATATTTATGCCACTACTTAACTCTCCCCATTCCAAGTTAAGTCAGTATGCATTTTTAAACAATGACTGACCTGATCTGAATTTTTTCATAATGCATACCCTGTTTTATCCAAAAGCTGATGGTGATACAGCTGCATAAAGGTAAAGACAAACAAATTTTTCAAGTTCTTAATTCAAAAAGAAGGGGTTTGTATTTATTACAAAAACAAATTACCTAGTGAACTAAGAATTTAATATGGGAGTTGAACCACTGACTTCAACAGGGCCAGCACGTTTAACTAAGATGCCTTTAACAATCAAATCTAATGAATTGGAACAGATTTTCCTTCTGTAACTCTGGATTCTTTTAATTCTGACATAATGCTGTATTATCTGAAAGGACCAAAACTTCTGTTCCTTAACATGCTTTTGTCATTTGCATGCTGACTGGCTCCTCTGTGGTGTGAATACTTGTTGCTTTGCCATCAGCCATCAGTCCTGTCTTTTGACTGGGGCTGTGCCTTAGTCATTGCCTTCTACAGAACATTTCTTAATGAAAAAGTCAAAGAATTCTCTGAAAATTTTTAATAGCCTGTGTTGTACAGATAACTGTTAGGAAGTGTTGTCACCTACGTTCCATCTACCCTTAAAACACTGGCTTTCTAAATTACTTTTATTATTTGTGTGACTGCAGATGTTTTCTCCCAGGCCCATGTCATATCACATGTCATTGAACTCGGTTTATTATATCAATAAGGCATACAGCCTACTGCAGACTACATCTTATGCTTTTTTACTTCTCTGTGCACAGTATCCAGTACTTTTAATGATATCCTTAGAGAGCTAGTCAAAGCAAGTTGGGGTAGAAATGTGCTAGTGACGGTAGGTTCAGCTGAAGCTCAGAAGGCGTACAGGGTAGGATTTGTGGTATTTTGTTAGCTGGTCCTCCCTCAAAAACTCTCTTTTCAGAGTAATGAGGTGAGCATCAAATTCTGCCTCGCATTTGACAGACATGTAAAAACATTCCCTTGGGCTGAAAGATAGAATCAAAAAGAGCCAAAAGAATTGGTAATACAACAAACATCTTTGTAATCACTGAGTCACCCTGATCATATCTGCAAGGCAAAATGAAAATAGAATAAAGGATTATAAAAAATAATTTATATTTTGCCCTTTATTCAATTTAATTAAGCTTATTCCATGTAGGTAGTGTTACTGAAGTTCCACAGAGTTCCACTGCTTTTGTGTGCATACATTTCTTCTTTTTTCTCTCCAGGATCATGGCCACAGAGAAAGAATTAAAAAACACATACAAAATAGTTGTATGTCTGTAGTTTGTATATGTATGGGAATCTAGTAAACTGTGAACATCTGATTACCCTATAAAATACCTAATGGGACCTATGGTAAAAATTTACATGGTTTGACAACAGTAATTATTTATTATTCTGGAGAAGAATCACTATTTCTGAACCTAAACACAAATACAAATCTAAATCCTGTTTTTGAAGAATTTGAGGGAATATAATATAGAGTTAAATATTTCAGTATTGAAAAATGTGAATTTAGCACATTATGGACATTAGTTTATCAAAAATCATAATCAAGTGTCAACTTGTTTACATATGATCAGATATTTGATTAGCTCACATATGCAATGGATTTGATGCACAAGCCATTCTGAATACACTGAGTCAATAGTGACAGAATAAGCAACCATGACTAATATCCTTCAACAAGTTGATTATATCTACCAAAGTAATTTTACAAATGAGAAATCAAGATATTCCAAAAGGATTCTTCCTCAGTCTTATTGTCTTCTGCTTTGAAACACATTATGATTGTGTAGCATCTAGAGTCCATTATATTTTAATTATGTTTTATACAAGTGATGCTTCCCCTTAAAAATATACCTGATAGATTATTATCTCTTATTTATTCTGCATTGATCATTGTAGTTTTGGCCTTTTTTCATTTTCAGGCACAACTAAATAATACCAGTAGAGAAAGATTATAAAAGCAGTGATGAGAAGTCTCAGAGACTCAATTTAACATTATGATTACATTATGTAACATTTACTGAAAGAAAATCTGCAGAAACATACTTAACAGTAAAGTCATTTTGAAACTGCAAGAAAGAAGGCTCAATAGGCTCTGGGCAAACATTCAGCTGTGGTGGAGACAGAAAGTACAATATAACATTTCCAGTTAGCCACTGCAAAAGACTGCCAAAGGAAGTGGAAGGCCCACATTTCTCCAAATTTTCATATGCTTTCTGGATGTCTTATAATAAAAATATCATTCAGCCTAAACTCTTGAATGGTCTCCATTTGGCCTGTATTTATAAAATGACAATTGCATAATCATTTAAAATAATCATAAAGAGAAGCCACCTGGTTTATCCCCACTATGGAATAAAAGCATAAAGATA
This sequence comes from Pardalotus punctatus, assembly GCA_013400915.1. Taxonomy (NCBI): domain Eukaryota; kingdom Metazoa; phylum Chordata; class Aves; order Passeriformes; family Pardalotidae; genus Pardalotus; species Pardalotus punctatus. The sequence goes on along the minus strand of VZTX01028737.1, from coordinate 317,957 downwards.
GGGGAAAAAAATAAAGATCACTATAAAATAAATACTCCTGAAAGAACCTACATTTACTAATGTAAGTTGAATATCACCACCAGCTACTATAGAAGAAAGAGTTGTCAGTTGAATAAAACCTAGGTTAACAACACAACTTCCTGCAATTTTTAATGATAGCATAGCTGGCTTTCCTGTACTCCTCTGATATACTTTTTGTTTTAACAGCAGGAGGTTTCAAAAATCTCCTTGAACCCAGCACTGATATTTAGATATTTCCTGCTGAGAATGTAATCTGAAAGGTCTACAGTTTTATCTGACTTTGATGGAATTTGCTGAGTTTGTTTCTCGTCTGAATGGAAGTCTCCTGGATGCACACTGGTCTAGAAGGACAAGGTCGTCTACATGGTCTAAAACTTCATTTCAATTTGGGTGCTTTTTCACCAAATTCCTCCAACTATGTCATGCACAACTTCTAAAATTAATGAACAGAAACGGCTTTCCCTGGAAACTATGGCAGTGCTGAGAGAATGTTTCCTCCTCCTTGCAGTAAGTTGCGCAAAAAAACTGAAGAAAAAAAAAAAAAGTGTAGTGGAACAGAAAGTTTTCTCCCCCTGACCAGTCACATTGTCAAACTCCCTTTCCATTGATGTATTGTCCAAGAAGGATGTTCCATATCCAGGTGGAAAGAGGGAATTTTAAACCTTCATCACAAGTGCAAAAATGAACAATGGTTCATGTTTCTTGGCAGTGAGCTCTACCTTTAACCTACCTGGCAGCAAAATCATATTGTCTGTCTTAAAAATAAATGTATCATGCAAGGAGAAACTTCCAGTCTTTTCCTGGTGCTTTTATTCTCTTATACACAGATTTAGATGAGAGTCTGCTCAGAACATTGCTTTTCTGCTCTGACCCTTCAGTAGCATTGATCCCATAGTCAGAGAACCCACAGAAAAAGACAAAGTATTAGTATATTTGGTCTTAAATGTCTAATATATGCCCTATATCACTACAAATCCTGAAAAGTAGTCATAATACAATGGGAAAATAAAATAAGAGGACACAGAGGTAATTTTTATGACATCTTAAGAATATTTTCATCTATTTTGTATACTTATCTATCTACTCAAGTGTCACCACAAAGATTAGCTGCTCTCAAATTTGAAGAGGAATACTCTTCTTCTGACAGAGGCACCCATTTGTCAACCCAATCAAATATCTGAAGGTTTGTTGCCTGCCTGGGTCTACTCCTTTGACTATTATGCCCTACTCTTATTCCATGTGGGCACAGATGGTACTGACAGTGGACAGCATCAAAAGATGCTACCAGAGCTCTGGGGCTATTAGACAAGGGTCTAGGGGCTTAGGTGGTGTTGTCCTCAATCCTGACATCAACAATAAAGGGTTTGAGAAGAGCATTAATAAGATAGGTCTGTCCATGAGGTTTTGGGTTCTATCATCATCAGGGATTTAAACTAAGAATGATAGAAGAGGGACAGAGTAATCAGCAGTCCTGTGAGGGAGTGACAGACAGGGTCCCTGAGGAAAGGTCATTGATGATGTGACAAACGGGGATCACAAAATCAACAAAATGGGTGGTGATGAGTGGCACAAAGCCTATTAGGAAGCCAGTAACTAGTGGTGTACCCAGGGGCTAATAGTGGGTGAAATCCTGTCTAACATCTTCAATAAGGGTGGGGATGGGAGGGTAGAGTGTATCTTCATCAAGTTGCTAATGACCTAAAACTGGGAGGAGTCACTAATATACCAAAGGGCTGTGCTGCCATCCATTCTCAAAGGGCTAGAGAAATTAGCAGACATGAAGGAAGTTCATGAAAGTCATAAAGTAAAAGAATCCTTTACCTAGGAGAAAAACCACCATGAACCAATACATGTTGGAGACCATCCACCTTGACAGCAGCTTGTCAGAAGAGGACCCCAGGGTCCAGGTGGGCACCAGGTGGAACATGAGCTGCCAATGTGTCCTTGCAGCACAGAAGCCTGATGGTGTCCTGGGCTTCCTTAGAAGTGTTGCCAGCAGGTCGGGGGGATGATCCTTCCCCTCCATTCACAGAGATGAGGCCACACTTGGAGTAACGCATCTGGGTCTGGGCTCCCCAGCACAAAACAGACATGGACACACTATAGAGAATTCCGTGAAGGGACAGATTATTAAGAGGTTGTAGCATCTCTCTCATGAGGAAAGGCTGGGAGTATTGGGACTGTTCAGCTTGGAGAAAACAAATGCCTTGGGGGATGTCATCCATGTATAAACATCTGAAGGGAGCGTTCCAAAAGGACAGAGCCAGGATTTTTTAGTGGTACCCAGTGACAGGACAACAGATAAAGGGCAAAAACTGAATACTGGAGGTTCTCTCTGAATATTAGGACACACTTTTTTTTCACTGTGCAGATGACTGAACACAAGCATAGCTCAGAGAGGTTATGGAGTCTCCATCATTGGAGTTATTCAAAAGACACCTGGACAAGATCCTGGGGAACTGACTCCAGGTGATCCTTCTTGAGCAGAGGGTTGGTCCAGATGGGCTCTAGATGTTCCTTCCAACCTCAGCCATTTTGTGGTTATGTGATTCTGTGATGTATGGAGCAGCTTTCTCTCCAATTTGGACAGAGAAACAAAACATATCTATCACTACACACGTGAATCATACCTTCACTCTTCCATCCTTGCCCTAAAGTTTTTCTTCAATATAAGGAATGAACACATAGAGCAAAGAAATAAATCCCCTGCTCTCTCCCTTTTTCCCATTCTTTTATGCATTCATAGCTTACACAGGAAGAAAAACATTTTTAATTTTAGATAAGTCAAATTTGAATTTGAGCTGCAATGTAAAATCAATAAGCTACTATATATTTGTATTTCAATGGAAAAAAAAATAAAGTCTAGAGATAAAGACTAGAGTTAAATTTTCTGATTAGTCAAAATTATTAAAATTTTCAGGTACTTTTTCTAATTATAGTTCCTTAGATACTCAAAATGGCAGGGAGAGGTTGAAGCTTTCCCTGTTTCTCCTGCAATATGTTGCTTGCAATTAGTATCTTTTGAGAAAATGTCACTTCACATTCTCAGTTTCAGATGCTCAGATAGTCTGCATGCAGATGGCAGATTAAGACCTTCATAAAGTTAATCATATGAAGGCGGAGGAAAAAGTTCTCCTAGAGACTGAGTTGAATATGTAAATATAGAAAAGCATAATTTGCTTTGCATGAAATGGAAACCTTTTTACTTTAAGGAAAACTCACAGAAAAAGCTTAATATTTTAGTAAGTTTCTCACAAATTATTTATTTGTTTAAAACAAAGGAAAGCACTTGAGGGTCATGACATTCACAGTATTTCAGCTTACTTTAGTGTCAATTATTTTTTGAATTTTTGCAAAATGTCACATAATGAACACATAAAATCATGCTGGTGAATCAATAGTCCTAATATTAATGGTTGTCAAGAAATTTCAGATTTAGTTGCCAGTTCCTTTTGAACTATATGTACAGTTTGTTATAGAATTGAAGGTATATTTCATAAAAATTAATAGTAAATGGGATTGTGAAAAGTACATAAAAATATAAAACATTCTTAGATTTTGTATATTAAACACTGGTTTCATATGGAGCCCAAATTTGATAGTAAGATATTGGTATTTATCAGAGTAGAAATTTATTTTTGTTACATGAAAAGTGGGATATAAATAATTTTGTTCATTTATGGAGACAATTTTTAAATTTTAAGAATTTCCTGAGTTAAAGCTGAACTTAGTACCGTCTGATGAGCCTGATTCTTAAAACATCACAAGTCCAGGAGGAATTAAGTAGTAACACAAAGCAATGATGTTCATTAAGCTATATGAATTTAACTACATAACATTCATGAATATAGAAAAATGAGCATCCAAAATTTCATACAGACAAGTTTTAAAACCTATCTAGTCAGAAAAAAATATGTTAAGAAAGAACTATCCATATCTGTACTTAATTTTCTTCTGTATACTTTATCCATTAAAACTGTTTAGATAGACCATGAACATTTAACTCTGGACAGTCAAATACAGTGTAATATTTTCTCCTTTGAATAAATATCAAAGATAGGAAAAAATGTAAACCAAAGGGTCTTTTAGGCTGAGCCCTGTAATTTAAGAGTAAGACAAATTAATATAAACAGCCACATAATCAGACATTCTATATTGATGTAGATTCCTTTTAATATCCTCTCACATGACTACCAGTGCTAATCCAAGCAGCTTTTCTGCTTTCACCACCACTACTACCGCATCAACATGTCACCTAAATAACTGCAATTAAGCATTCTCTGTAGCTGCTGATTACAGGATGCTGATGAACATTCCCAGTGGATTTAGCAGACTCTTTCATAACAACGACAATAATCATCTCATATTATAATGTCTGTGCTTCTGAAGACTTCTTAAATAATCTAAAATTTTAATTGTACAGACTGTTGATTAACGCAGCCTAAAGTTCAACAGGAGCTTAATCAAAAAGGTTCAAGTATCACATCACTGACATCTATTAAGCAATATGGTAATATACATCCTAAGAAATAAATACTTAAGCTACTTGGTCTATCAACCAAAGAAAACATTTTACAAAGGTCCATTGCCCTCTTGAAAAGAGCGCTGGAACTTCTTATGTCACTTTCTATTGCAAGGAAAGAAACAATATTTTTCTTCCTTTTTACTGAGAATTTCTTCATTTTGTTGAGTTCCTTGTCATTTTGTATTGAGAATAATGGCATTCAAAAAGCCAAATACAGAATTTTGATGTCTCAAATAGAATTTTTATTATCTGTATAGTTTTGAAAACTAACGGATTATATTTTTTTAGCTGAAAACAGGTGAATTAAATTGTGCGGTACACACACATATCACTATCTGTGATGATCTTTAAACTCCTTACAAACTGTATCCATTACATAATATTTTCTTCCTTTTATACCTGCATAGAAAAAGTATTCCATGCAAGCAGTGAGAATCCCTTCCATTTATCCAATCAGCAGATATCAGTGTACACCAGGGGAAAGAAATTTTTAAACTTTGTTTCCTAACTGTGGTCCAGGTTCAACACAGTCAAATCCTTTGTTAAATCACATACAAAAAAAGTAATCTATTACAGCTTTCTCTAAAATCAGTACGGGACATATGTCGTAACATGAGGTTCACATGTTAGGATAGACTAGTGCAGAACCTGTGCTACTGATTTCTAGCAATTTTTACAAGCAAGTAATCATTTCCACTTTTCCCTTCAAATGCTGCAGAACATAACATACCTCAGCATAGCTACCTTCTGAACAATCTGCCTCCTCATTCTCCTTAGTTATTTCAGATATATATACATCATTATTTTGTTAGCCTATTTTTTATAAAGAATGTGACTATACTCCTTTCATGTTTGGATCAAAAGATAATTTCTCCATCTACCTGGTCTGTTGTCAGTGTGCTCATAATGCCCATCTATGTCAATAGAGCAAAGAAAAATATTCTTGAGGCAGAATATCTATGAAAGCATTTCAGAGATTTTTCTGGAATAATAATGTATAATTCCATTTGAATCAGTGAAGCTTTGCTAAAGCTGGGAGTGTCTGTGTTGAGATCTGTTCTCTGAGTATTCATTTTGACCACACTGCTTCTTGGATACTGAAGGACTACAAAAAAGTAAATATGTAAGAACCATATTCACATGAAATACATGGCTTTGTTGGTTTGTATCTGCTATGCTGCGAAATACAGTAATTTTCTTCATTGCTGTTTCTTGATATACCAACAACAAAACCATTTATAGCTTCTTAAAAGCTTTCTTCAAGAAGAATATTTCTCAAGCAGCACAATAAGCCACCTAAAATGTTCATGTAAATATACATACACATATACATACAATGTGTGTGCATAAATGTATTTATATATATTCTGTGAGAGACTGAAATGTTGAAGGTCCATGATTCAAGCAATCAGCCATTTGCAAAAGCAGCTGGGTGCTAGGCTCAGGCCAGGTTTTCACCCCCAGCCGAAGAGGAGGAGGAGAGTTTTTGGGGTTGTGGTGGGGAAACCTCTGCATAAGAACCGCCTAGGTGCAGAGGGGGTGAGCACCTAGCACTGGAGGACGAACAAGACAATTGACCTTCATTAAGCACCAGGCTGGGGTTTGAGTTTGATAAGGAGGATAAGAAGCAGATCCTGTTTTTTTCATGCCAATATCCTCCCTCCTGATGAGGCTCAGGTGTAAAACTCCACCCCCACCAGTGGGGGAGGAATGGGGACATTCACAAGTAGGCTTAAGGTATCCATCCCTTCTGATAAGGCATAACTGGCTCAACTACACCAGCACAAGAAACAGTTGTCATGTCTTAGAAGGGGTCATGAACCACCAAAGACCTCTGAAGTTCCCCCAGACTCATTTCTGGGGCCCTCAACCAGAGGACTATGCATGATCCACAGTGTTGCATAAAGCAGTGTAAAGCTCCCCCCCCCCCNCCCCCCCCCAGGGAAGATACCTGGGCATTTCTACCTGAATCTGAGCATACATTGCCCACTAAAGATTTTGTTTCATGGGCTTCCCCTAGCCTTGATGGATCAAGACTGTGACCATCACTTCAAACAAGGGACATCAGAACTGCAACAATCAAGTCTTATCTCTGGATCCATGGGCAGTGATATCTTTTCTCTTCACTGTCTACTCTTATCCCTTTATTTTCTTTTTTTTCCTTATATATTTTCTTAACAGGTATTTTTTATACTTTTATGTTACCATATTTCTATAAATAACAACCAAAACAGCTACAGACCTCTTTTCCATTGCAACAAAATTGCTATAAGATAAACCCACTACATATATATTAGCACTGGTCATTCAGAGTTGCTTCACTCTAATGTACCCCAAGGGATCTATTAAGAAGAACCTCAGTTGGCCATCCTGTGTGGTGGGTTGTAACATATGCATGTTTGCTTATCAGGTGAACTAACAGCTCATGGTCAGGTATTTGAAAGTATAGGAGTAGAAATGATGCAACTCCTGCTTGGGTCATTCATAGGATCTGAGCTTTAGTGGTGTTTCCAAAATGCCTTTATCATACCTTCCCAAGCAATTCAAAATGCATTAGCAAAAGGACAGTATTATCTCAACTGGACAACAAACCTCTGGTTTATAAACACAATCTTTAAATGTGATGCTGACAAGAGTTTTTGAGAGGGATAGATGGAAAGAGTTAGAAAAATGAAAGGGATTCTATTCTGAAGCAAGAAATAGTACTGATTCTTTAAATCAAGTTATTTTCAGATGTGTTCTCCTGTTTACTGCATTTCTTTTGCTCCTCAATCTTGGGGTGCTCTGGCCTTCTCTAACTGTTACCATTGAAAGCTTTTTTGAGAGATTCTGTTGACCTTTAAGTTCCAGGCAGCAGTTAAGTTTACCTACAGTAGCATATCCATATGAATAGTCTGGGAAAAAAACAGGTCATTTTTGCCCTTTAATTCCCCATAATACAAGAGAAAAGAGTAAGGGTGGAAGGAAATCAATCGTAACTTATCCCTTGACGAATATCAGCAAACACTGTGTCACAAAACCAATGTGAAGAAATGGAGTATGGATTTTCTGCTGACATTTGTAAAGTGTTTGTGTCAAAGTATTTTTCTAATATAGCAAAGGTTACAGTTTAACAAATTAAAGCACATGTTTCTTTTGAACTGACATGCTGGTCATTTGGGTTAATTTAAATGACTTGTGTTTTTCTAATAAACTCTCAACCTAACCTACTGTGATTATGGCCAGTCTTTGCATTAATCTGCTATAAGTAATTGCTTTTTCATCAAAATGAGCTGAATGACAACAGTGTAATAGTCCATGACTTTATCTAATATAGTTTGGAAGAAATACTATATGCCATTAAAAAATGTGCCTGGAAGTGAATTTGCATTGCAAAAACCTAGGCAATGATTTAGATTTAATATCTCTAATTTCTGTGGGCTCAAGTGCTCTTTGATATTACAGGAATTCTTGAATGAAATAATTATTTTCATTTGTGTTACAGCTTTTGTTGCTGAATTTCTGAAAGACAAAGCCTGGTTTGTTTTCCTAATCCTCATGACTGAATTTACTTTAAATTAATTTATATTTTATATATATATATATATATACATATATATATATATATATATATATAACTTTTGAATTGTAATGTGACAACTTATAAGGAAGACATCATAAATTAATCATAAATGCAAAGTTGTAATTGGATTGCCATGTATTACGTCAGTAATGATCATCCTAGGAAATTAATTCCACTTTTACTAAGAATTGAACTCCAAATATAATTTTGCAAGTCTTTTCTGTGTGCTACTCCCAGAGTTTTTTTTATTCACATATGCATGTCTCTTGAGAAAATCCTTCATGAGTATAATAGAATTATAAAGATATGTTCTATAATGTTTTATGTGTGATTCATAAAAATATTTTGATTTCCTAGAAGATTGTTCAGTACTAGTGTTAAAGTAGTTCTTTGTATGAAAAAAACCCAAGCCCAAACATCTTATTTTTTTTAATTAAATAATAAACATAATTTTAGAAGAACCATGTTTTTTAAATCAAATATGTACATTTTCCAAACCATCATTTTCTAAATGATTGTGATCATTTGGATATCAAAGCCATAGAGTGGATTCTTCTTTTTCAAGTCCAAAGATTGCAGTGAGATTATAAAAGAAGGAAATTTGGTATTAAGATGTGGTCTGACTGGTCTCTAACAAGAATGGTTTCACTCACGGTATATGTTAACTTTCAGGCCCACAAATTTAAGTGGTCATCTTTCAATTATTTACAGTGCTACACATGAGTAGAATGGTTTTTAATTTTCCATTGCCATTGGTGTCTGGAGAAAAGTAATGAAATATGAGTTTCCCAAGATTTCAACATTTAACTAAAGCCTTCATAGATTTTACCTAACTGCACATACATGCACAGAAAGAGGACTGTGAATGGTGTATGAAAAGCCTCTTAAGAAAATAAACAGTGTTGAAGAGGATAAATAAAATCTATCTAGTTCTGAGGTTAGACTGTCCTAGAAAGTGAGGTGGGACCATGTGTTCTCAGGATTCCTTCATAGATGAAGAGCATAGAGGAAGCCTGCTTCATTCTGCGGGTAAATGACATGACCAACACTTGTGCAAAGTGTCTCTGCATAATATAACAAATTGAATGCCTTTCTAAAGAATAGTTTCCATATTTTCTTCTCCTGAATATAATAGTGAGAGTCAACCATTATAATAAATATTCTAGACCTCATAAACAAACCCAAAATACCAAGAACATACAAAGAATCAAGCTACTGCAGAATAATAATCAACTAATTAAAAGTTTGTGCTAATTTGAACTTGTGGTTTTCTTTGCCACAATTCTAGTTTAGGAGCAATAAATTCTTAGATATTGTTGTGTCATTTCATTGGGCTCAAGCATAGCAAGGCTTATAAAAAACCGTGAAAACTCTGAGATTGTATTCACTCACATTTAGTTGTCATTAACTGCTGTTTTATTTTTAATACAACAGTTTTAATCCATCTTTAAATATAACATAACTTTCTTTTCAAATGAATGGATCTGCTTCCCTACTATATATAGGCAACAGAAATTAAGCAAAAATATCTCACGTTTGCACTCAAGCTTGATATTGGAGTGGTCACCTCAAGCTCTGAGTGCAGTTCAGCCTCAAGAAGAGGAGACTGCGGGGAGACCTCGTTACAGTTTACAGCTTCCTCGTGAAGAGAAGATGAGGGGCAGGCACTGATCTCTCTGGTGACCAGTGAAAGGACCTGAGGGAATGGCTTGAAATTATGTCAGGGAGGTTTAGGCTGGATACTAGAAAAAGGTTCTTCACCCAGAGGGTGGTTGGGCCCTGGAACAGGCTTCACAGGGAAGTGGTCACAGCACCAAGCCAGACAGAGCTCGAGAAGCGTTTGGACAATGCTCTCAGGCACAAAGTGGGATTCTTGGGGCTCTCCTGTGCAGGGCTAGGAGTTGGGTTTTGATGACCCTTGAGGGTCCATTCCAACTCAGGTTATTCTATGATTCCACACCAAAGGAAGAAATGTTACTACAAATACCAAGGTAAAGTGTTAAAAAATGCAAATTATAAGATCCAGACAATTCAAGTGCCACTAACACCCAGACACTTGGTAGACTCTCTTCATGTAAACTGTTCAGATATAATGCCGTCTACATTTTATTTACTTATAAAATGTGAGTACTCAGCTTCTTTAAATAAAGTGAATGTGACACTATGTACATATATACTTTGTTTAATTCCTTCAATACAGAATTCTATAATGACAGATTCAATTTATTTTTCCATGTAGCTCTGTAGCAATGATTTATGAGATAGAGAGAATTTTCAATGCAGAGATACAGTTTTGCCAGAATTCAAATGCTTTTTACTCAACCTTCATCAGTGGCAAATTTTGTTCTTTAGACTTGTCTCAAGTTCAGGAGAGACTTCTGACTTATTCTTGAAATAAGGTACTAAGGGAATAAGCAGAGCATGAATACAACATGTAGGATAATGAGATGTAGTTTTTTCGTCAGGTAAAATGACCAGGAATATAATCTCACACAGCTCCCCATCCTCTTGACCATGGGTTTTTGGCCTTGCAGGAACATAATTGTTAGGGAATGGTTTTATCCACTATGAAATCAAACCACCAAAATGCTCTAGAAACTCTTAAAATTCAGTTTGGTTTTGAACAGGAATTCAGAAATTTTGCAGACAGGGACAAAAATTACCTCTGCTTTTTTCCTGTCCTCTGGATTGCCAGGGTTATTTCCTTATTAACTTGTTTATTTCTCTCCAGTCCTTTCAAACCTTCCACATTTCTGCAGTCTTTGCCATATTCCCTTCTACAAACTGTGAATTAATTTTAGGAGAAACAACTGTGGTACTGCAGGGTGGTCCTGGATCAATGCACATGGTGGATATCACACACTAATAAACTTGTACGTGATGGCAATGCTTACATGCAGCACACTGCTAACTCATTTCATCAGCACAGCTCCCAGAAAGAAACCAATAAAATATAAAGAACATCTGTTTGTGGCAACCTGAAAAAGAAGCAGTCTCAAAATTACCTCTATTCTAAGCCAAAGAATTAACATGAGAATTTCAAGTTACTTAATATCAGAAAAGGCAGAGAGCTGGCAACGACAATATGCTAAAAGAAAAAAAAAAAAGAAAAAAAGAAAAAGTGGGAATGAATCTACATAAGCCCGTGACTGCTGCCTGTGGCCTGTCTGAGCAAGCTGAGCTTCTAACTCTAGAAAAATATGGGAAAACACTTCATCACCATCAGAATCCCTCCCACTCAGTTGTGTCTAGCAATTTCTGTTCTTCTCTGACAGCTGAATGACTGAACAGTGAAATGTCTCTAGGTCACTGATCTTGAGGGAGTGAGTGGTAAGATGTGTTTCCTGATAGAAACAGGAAGAATTCCAAAAAGATCAGAAATATGCCTTCAGTCATAGGGGTTGATTCAGGACAATAACTGAGGAAAGATACTATTTTATTGCATTTCTAGGACATACCAAGGTGTGGCCATACTTAAAAGGATGGAGATGTCTAATCATGGAGCACATGTATCACTAAAATAAAGTAGTATTCCAGTGAAAATTAAAATATTGAACATTAATATTCATCTGGTAACAATAATTTCTGCGCAGCTGTTCAAATGCAATGTAGAAATCTTGTCTTTCTCTATTAAAACATTATCCAAGAAATTTCCAAAAGCAAAGTTTACTTTAGAATATAATCAAGAAAAGTAACTAATCCAAAATTTGTGTTCAAAACAGGTGTTCAAACAACAGGCTATTTCTGTAAAAACATCAGTTAAAAGATACATTGAGTTAGGCACCTACAGAAATAGATAGCTCTTGCTCAGAGGACATATGTATGTATACAGAACAAACAAATCAAAAGAAAATGCCATTACAAATACAGAATTTGTAACTGGTTCCCTTGATTTACTAGTTTTGATGCTGAACAAAACTTGCTGCCAATTGATTTGAACTCCTCTCTTTCCATTTCATACATATAAATAAGATTTGAATTATTTATTTTGGATATAATTTACTTCTGGTTGTGGAGGGGAGCTATCACTTCTCATACTCTGGATTTTTTAAACATATGAAGTCATACAGGACTGCTTTTAATGAAGGGCTTCTAGTGAAACTGTTCTTATATGGCTGTGATATACTTCTGTTCAAAAAAACATTAAATATTTGTTATGTATCTGGTTCACCTACATCAGAAAGTCTGTCCTTTCTGCCCTAAAGAATTCCCTTTTCATGTCCCTACCTGATCTGTCACAACTTTCGACATAATCAGAATTTTAATGCACTTTAACCTAAATCACAGTCACTTGCTCTTATAAAAAGCAAAAGACTGTAAAATTGGATTAGCACCATAGAGTGCAATATGTAATTTTAAATCAGTATAAAATAGGGTTGCAGACGAGCATTTAGGAAGTTCTGACTCCAATAAGATTTGACAGTGAAAGGAAAAGGAAAAAAAAACAAAGCAGAGCTTGATTTCAGAGTAATGGTCTCTTTAACACTTAAGCTCTGGAGAGTGATTATAAAGCATTTAATTTTTTTCTGTGATAGATATTTGATGCTTAACTAAAAAGGTAGGTTCTGTAATAAAATTTTAAAAAATGGTTTGAAAAGGGGGAGGGAAGATATAACATTAATATGTAGAGCACTCAAAAAAATAATATGGGAGTAAAATAGAAGTATTCAAAATTATTTCAAGGACTGTCAAGTAGATTCACATGTAAAGAAACATTGAATTTTTTGGGGGGAAAGGAGATGCAAAACTATTTTAATGTACATCTCTAAAAATTATAGGTTATATATGATAAATTATATTTTACAAGTGAACTGCATACCAGAGATGTGTATTTCAGACCAATGTCTTCAGATTTTGTCTATGTAGACATAATTTTCAATACAGACAAATAACTTTGGGTATCTCTCTGGAATATATCAATGGCACAAAGCATTAAAGTCAAATCTGTGTATGCTTTCTCAATTTAGTTACAGTGATTGCTTCCAAAACTTTGTCCAACGCAAACAGGTTCTGTACAGGTCTGTAGTCTTTGAGAAAGAAAACGTAGCCCTCCTTTTCACCATTGTAGATAATCCCAGTCCATATCATTGGAATCGATCACAGTTTTTCAAATCGAAGTTGTTCATTACTAGAATGTTAAACGCCCTGCTACATATTTGAAAGAACTTAAAATGCATGGGGGAAAAAGAAAGAAAAGGTGGTCTGTCTACTCATGGATGAATCTGCCATAAAAATGTAATAGTCTTTTTGCTTAAAAACATACCAGAATTTAATCACAGAAAAATGGTCCCTCACAGAACAGTCTAAAACAAAATAGAACAGATTTGTCCATTCTTATCTCAATAGCCATTTCCCAGAATAAAAATAGAGTCATTACTTCTGCCATTATCTGGGACTGTTTGTGTATCTAATAGTTGATCACAGAGTTTCAAAGATACAGAATCTTACTGTTACACATGACCTATTTTTCTCTACATACACAGAGAAATCTTAAATGAAAACATACCACTGCTTTTATCTCAAAAGACAAATAAATGTAAGACATTAATCACCTTAGGTTTCTTCCAAAGCCTATGATTAGAAATTATACCTTTGGAGACCAGTTATTCTTAGATGCATGTTTTAGGAGGGGTTGAAACAGTCCCTCCAGAGGTCTGCGTTTCCCTAGATAAAGGTGATGAGGACACACTTAGGTAATGTTTAGACACTTAAGCAGACTGGGAAGAAAAGGCTTCTTGGAAAACTATATGTGCTCCTCTGGAGGAAAGCTCTCACAGTTGAAGACAGTAGCAACAATGCAGGGTAGGTGATGTAGGTAATAAGTCTCAGTAAACCCTGGACTGTTCATTGTCTTCTTCAATTACAGTTTTCACTGAAGAAGCCCTTGAGAGGTTCCATCTTTTTCAAATAGTCAAATTCCAGCAGCTCTGTTGCCTCTGAAATAAATTGGACCCCTTCACTTGTTCTTTAAGTAACTGGGAATACTTGCCCAAAGAACAATCTGTATTCCTATCTTTCTTCCACTTGCTATTTTATATTGTTTAGAATTATATTGACATGAAAAAATGGTTAAGAAGGCCAGTGAAGTGTTATTCTGTTGTATTCAATTTGCTTATTTGTTCATCATTCGCCAGTCAACTATGAAGATGTTTCAAAGAAAAGCCTTTCGGAGTGGGTATATGTATAAGTGACCTCATTTTTGGGTTAACAGCAGCAGCACTTATTTGCAACGTTCACTAATGTCAAATAGGTGCAAGCTAATACTAAATAATAAGTCAGTGTAATGGTCCAGCCATCAAATATTCAGACATGGTTTGAACAGTCTACAGGACTACAGGACTGCATGAAGGGCTGTAGCCTTACCATTAAACATAACCTCGTTCAGCATTGCCAGACTGCTATACCCAAGGCAAAGCAGTATGAATTTTTATGCCTTTCCTGTACAACATACCTAGAATGTTTGGATCACAAATATACTTTGAAGCAACTTGAGCAATTTTGAAGCAAGTCTATTGCAATATAAAGGAAGCAGTGTTTTTTCTGACCCAATACTGGATTGCAAAACGCAGTGCAACATAAATAATTTCTGTATGCTATGCCAGAATCATAGGGTGCACTGCTTCCTAATCATGCTGTACCCACTGCACCTGCTTCTTATCTACATTGTACTTAAGACGGATTCTGCTGTAGATTCAAAGTACAGTTTTCAACTTGTGCAAAATGCCCTGTTTTCAATACTCATTTGTTCAAAGTGAAATGCCTAGGTGCTTGTTCTCTGCGTGCAAAGATTCACTACAGTCCCCTGTCAGTCCAAGAGCTGATCTGCCTCTCAGAGAAATTAGGTTGTCCTCTGCTCCGACTTCTTTGCTGCAAAGTACCTCCAAGGGTTAGGAAATATTTTAAGATCATCTAAGATTGTAGTCACCTCTGCAAAACAAGAGATTTTATTATATCATGATCCTGAACCTAACAACACAGGCTCAGGACAATACCATTTTCTCCCTAGAAACCAAATATTCCAGGTTCCATACATGATATCTACCTTGGACTATCTTTATTTGTATAGACATCATCTCTCTGTCCACGGTTATCTCTGAACAGCCCAAACCATGAAAACCATTTCATGAGCTCACATCTACATATGATGCTTCTCCAAACCAAGTACCATCCAGGTTTGGAAGAATGCAAAAATTCTTAACTGTGAGGGTGGTGAGGCACTGGAACAGGCTGCCCAGAGAATCTGTGGATGCTCCCATACCTGGAGGTGTTCAAGGTCAGGCTGGATGGAGCTCTGAGAAATCTGATCTAGTGAAAATTGTTTCTATCCGCCGCAGGGGGACTGGAACTCAGGGATCTTTAAGGTCCCTTCCAACCCAGACTATAGTATGATTCCATGATTCTGTGATCTCAGATTCACAAGAGAAAGAACCAAAATTTCCAGCTGCACTCTGCCTGAGAAAAACACTATTGTCCTCTGAGGACTGGTGGTAGGGAACGGATCAGTTTGCACCATGGGAGGATCTCTAAACCACTCTTACAATTGCTCTTTGATGTGTCTTACAGGGTTGCAGCCAACCATATCCTTATTCTGTCAGTGCCCCCAGCACCCTTCCACGCCCTTAGTCTCAGTAGTACCTCACAGCTGCAAAAACTAAGGCTTTTCTTTTTATAAAAAAATGGTAACAGAATTTTCTGATACTTATGTACTATTGCACAGAAAAAACTGTGTTTGTTTGAGTACTGGTGAAGTTTGCAAACAAATTCAATAACTGTAAATCCACTGTGCTGCAAACAAGTGGTGCCCACAGCCACTAATTTGTTTATGTGCAATTTTATAATGTACTTTCAGAAAGAAAACTATCTTCAGGCTCCAATCTAGATATAGTCATTACTTTATTTTTATTATTATTTTTAATTTAGTATGGAAAGCTACAGTATAAAGGTTGCCAAAAACAATACCTAGATTTGAACATTTAGAAGTAAATTACTAAATACAATGAAATGTGGACTTAATTTGCATTTACCATTTAAAAAAAAAAAAAAAAAAGAGACTGGACATCAGCCAGTGTTCTTAAGCCAGACTTATTAACACTCAGAAATGCTGTCACAGCGCATGTGTACATGGGACATTAGTCATGCATTTTGTTAATCTAACATAATATGGAACATAATTTATCAGGACATCAAAATAATAGCTTTTACTCCATTTCCCCATCTATGTGAGGATATGCACAATAGACTCTGAAGCTATACATGCATTCTATTAGAGCTAATTGAAACTAGATGATACAATTAACATGGTTCTTAGTAAAAAACATTAACATTTAATGTAAAATTCTAATCACAATAAAAGTGAGTAACATTGGAAGGAAATGTGGTGTATAACTGCAAAATAGTTTTTTAATTATTGAAAAATAAAATTGAAAAAGTAATAAAGGAAATAAAAAATGAAAATCAAAAATAATAAAGGAAAATCAAAAATATCAAAAGTGTCAACTAGACCAGATACTGCTTGCAGCTTTGCTCACTGTATTCTTATTTTCCATGGGAATGTGACCTTTCAGTCACTTCCAGAAGTGATGAGTACTCTAATTCCTGAAATTTAGGTGCAACACTAAAAAACAGAACAGGCGGTTGTGGTATGAATGAGTGGCAAAGATAATCCATTCATATGATACACTGTGCTGCTATAAAAATTGAAGTTTAAACATTCTGTTTAGAAAAGAAACCTAATAATATAATGAAACTGTCTTAACTTTTCTGTAGATTATGATTAAATTTTAATTCTAGCAATGGTCAAAATTTCCAAGACTGTATTCTTGACTTTTCCCAGAAAATTGAAAAAATCTCGTTAATATTTTATTTGTCAGCTGATTTACCTTTTCTTTTATATCTTATTTCTTCAATTTTCTTTTTACACATGAAATGAAGAGCAGCAAAGAAACTATATTCCAGCTATTTGACAAATGAGAGTATGTTATAGAAGTGTTTGTGGATAAAGGTCTTCAAAAATGTAATTCACCATAAAAACTGTGACTGCGTGGAGTGGTACAAATGAAATCAATATCACAAGCACATTATACAGTATAAATATATGGTGATAAATAGACACCAACATATTTGGGACTGATTAGCAGGAAATACTAAAATTATTTTAAAACAAATGTTACAGTTTGTGATGGTTTCTGGAGTGTAACCTTGGAGAATGAAAACATCTGACTTACTGAAGAACACCAGACCTACACACAGCAGAATCTATACTGAGAAACTTAAACAAAAAAAGAAAAAGGACTCTTTTTATTTCTTTTCCAGGATTCTAAAAGTCTTGGGGAAATCTGAGTACTTACTTGGGCTTGTCCTGTCTTCTCACAAGGATGAGAAAAGTAAAATTTAGCCATTGTAAGAGTGTTGTGTTTCAGTTTTTCTCTGCTATAGGAAAGTTAGGGGGAGAGTTGAGTTGAATAGTTGATTTTGGGTTGAATAGTTGATAATGTTAGGGCGGCAGGGAGAAGTGGGAGACAGGTCTTAAAGACCTAATTTGCTAATCCTTCTGGGATTCTACACGGGAAGGAAGGGGAATTAGCAGCTTCTGCTCAGTGAATGCCCTAAATATTTCCTTGTTCCTCTCAACAGAATGATCTGCAGAGATTTTCAAAGGAAATGTAGATATTAAAGCTGTGATGGCCCCAGGCACTGCCTACTTAGTTTGCATCTAGGTTATTAAAAAAGTTTTGGGGAGGGGGGTTGGAAGCCATGAAGAAATAAAATGGAAAAATAGAGGAACATCGGCACTTTCAGGTGCTATTGTAAATTATTTCTGAGGTTTATTTGCATAGTTATATTCACTGGAATGTAACTGGTGTAGAATAAAAAAAATTTTTTAAAAAGCATTTAAATTGAGTTTTTCTTTGTTTGGCAGGCTACATTTTGCTTTTCTCTCAGATTTATACTTTAAGGTTCCTGGAATCCTTTGAAAAGTCTGTGTGTACACACTGCTGCATTCAGCTTGACCCTTTCTCGTTTTCTGGCTCACTTATAAGCTTTGGCATGGATATGAGGACCAAGAAGATTTGGAAGACTTTTCTGCGCAAGACAGACTGAAATGTGCCTTAGTCCTGTTTTAACTCTGCCCAGAGTTAAACTCCCCAGAGACTGCAAGTGGTCAGATAGAGCAACCAAAAATCTTCTCCCATTTCCTTTTCTAATGAAGCTGAAATACCTGCTGTCCTTGATTTTTCTCCCTGAATGCAAAACTGGCTGAAACAAGAGCTGAAAGGGATTTCTATGCCTTTTCTCTGTGCTGTGGGAAAATAAGTCACCATACTGTTTGCTTTACACAGAACTCTTTGCTTTCTGTTGTACCAGTGGCCTCGTAATGCACAATGATGCCTGCAGAGACAAGCTTCAAAATGACACACTTCAGAGTTTCCCTATACCAGGCAAGGCCAAAGGAATTAGGATGTAACCCCATTTGTTTACACCCTTCTGACAAGAACAGACCTACTGCTGCAGTGGCAGATCCCACTTGGACTTGATGCTTCCTAAGTGAACATCTCTTCCCAAGTCATGAATGGCTATTGCACATTACTCCAAGATTTGAGGTCCATCATCCTAAAGAAAATGCTAAAATGCATCAGATAGACAGGGGATTTAACTTCTCTTTTTATAAGTCTGAAACAAAGATGAGTAAAAAGTATGGAAATAGCTGCAAAAAAAACCCCAAAAAAATCCCAGAGAAATGACATATTACAAATGCACTTACTGGGAAAAATACACGAGGATTTTATTGAAAGCAGATGTTTCTTCTTGGAACATTAAGTCTGTTTTAGAAAGAAACAGAAGAAAAAACACATAAAATCAATTTACATTTTCAGAAGACAACCCAATCATTTATAATCTTTGCATCATTCATAATTAAGTCAGGTTATTAGTCCAAAAACAGAATGAAAGTATAAGTACTTCTATGAAAGCATCAGTAGCATACTTAACGTTTACTAGAAATTACTAAAAATGAGGTAGAAGAAACATCACTTAAAAGAATGGAGAGTTATTCCATACTGCATTTTAGAAAGGAGTTGAATTTAATTTTAGAACATTAGTATTGTACTATAAAATTGGACTAAATGGCAGTAAATGTTTTTTAAATGCATGTAATGTGGAATTACTGCATGTACATTTGAATGCAGTGAAAGTAACAACTGGTTGTCACTTGAACAAATACTTTTCTCTTTTTTCTTTAAATGCACTCTGATTAGAAACATAGTAAGGCTTTGTGATTTTCATAGTCTCCATTAATGTCTGACCACTCAAACAATCAGAAGAACTCAGAAGAGTTATTTTAAGCATTCAAGATTTCTATACAATAGTGATATGTAGTAACTTAATAATTAGCCAAAGTGTAAGGCTGAAGTAATGTAAATTCTCTGTCTTAATATTTCCCAGATGACATTAAAGATTTTGATCCTTATTTATCTCCTTTTCACTGAAGGAGGAAGGAATCTAATTCCAAGTGGAATTCACACAGGGTAAAATTCAAAACCAAGCCTTTTTCTCTCATAAAATGATAAGCAAGTAAAGCACAGTGAGTGTTTCCTCCATCAGTTCTTTGACCAAATCCATCCTCAAATCATATGAAATTTACCATAAAACCAGTCAATTTATGGTTCATAGTGTCCTGCCCTGCTCCTGCTAGAACACTCATATGACTGAGACTAGAATGGAAGAAGACTTACTCACAAGCTCTCTCTCACTGACCTGGTTTACTGACCAAGCTCTGAGGGTTGAACAGAAATTATACAGAAGTACCTGGGTTTGAAGCCATGAAGAAGAGGCTAGTTTTTGGTTGAGCAAGTCAGACATTTTTCATTCAAGCAATTCTTCTGGAAGGACAGGAAGACTTGCTGAAGGACACTAAGGTACTATTTTGTAGTGTTAAACATTAACAAATACCAAGAGTCGCACCAGGTAAAAGGAAAATGGATGTGATGAATGATATGGTCTGTTGGGAGGGAGAGAAAAAAGATAACACTAAAACTACCTTCTTCAATTGGAGAATGCTTTAGTCATAGCTAGACAACTGTTATGTTGTTCTAAGATGACCACATATATTTTTCTCATAGTTTCATTCATATGTGTCATTTTTTTATGCTCAAAATGCTTGCTGAATGAAAGTTTTTTCTATGGAGCTGTCTAGTAAAGACATGTAGCAAGATCAGAAATTTCCACTAGCTTAAGTTGATGTTGTCTTCTAGTCTTAAGAGAGATCAATATTTATTCAAACATGGTCTGTAAAAAAAAAAAAACAAAGAACACAAATAGTTAGTTTTTCTGAGTGTCACATGAGGTTTGTGTTTCCAGCTTTCTTTCTGTAAGTTTTCTTTATATGAGTCTTTGACTTATTTGTGTTACTTGGTGAGCCATTAAATAGATTTAGGAATGATTTTGAGTGGCAGAGCTTTCATGAAATGAGCTCAAAGGTAGGAGCAATAATTGATGAGGAAAATATGTGTGTTTATACTTCTTTTATATATGAAGGTAAGATTCAGAAATGAACTGGGGTGTTACTGAGCACAGCATTAAGCCCTTCAACACCCAGCAAACTTTACAAGCTTGAGCAGTGTATGTATGTTCTCTGTGCAAGCATGGGAAAAGCTGTGGAGTCTAGGAATGGAATTCCCCATAACCAGTTCATGACTGCTGGGAGTGATACAAAAATACAAAGAAGAAATTCTCCTAACTTTTCTGGAGAGTGTATCTGATTGATCTTCTGAGTTTGACACCATATGGACATCAGTTTTCACAGTCTGAAAATTTCTTTTGGAGATAAGATTGATATCTACATTAGGTTACAGATTGAACTAAAGAGCATGAGTGAATGTGTACTTTCAAGTTAAAGTGCCTGGAGCAGTGACTGCAAGATTCATAAGACCAATGAGAGAATGAAAATTTGGGAAGTTATGTCTGTGGCTCTGTGGGGTATGCCCCAGAAAAATTGTATTTAAAGCATGTAAGTATCAGGTTAAAGTGTGATGAAAAAAACTCAGCACGGTAAATGTATATAATATATAGAACATATAGCATTCAATACTAAAAGATAGGAAGTAGAATTGTTTAATTTCCAAATTGGAGGACACATCATTGAAATACATTTATTCATCACATTTATAGGTGATCTGAAAAAGGGGTCGCATCAAGAGGAATTCCAAGTAATATAGCAGCCAGGATTAATACATGTAATGTTTAGGCACTCAGAAAGTTCTAAAAAGAACTCTGATAGTGATTGGGTGATAAAGACATAAATGAAATACAGTAAAATTTTAATATGAAATTAAAGGCATGGGAAAACAAAGCTCTGATTTGCCCTATATAGCAATGGACTCGACTCCTGAACTGATTACTTGCTCTTAAAAATGGGAGAATATAATGACATTATAAGGGTAGATTTATAAAAATGTATGGCAGTCAGAAGTAGGTAGTAGTCAGAAAAACAAAAAGAACCTTACAAATTATTAGAAATGAAAGAGAGGACAAAACTGCAAAGCATAAGTACATTGTATTATATATCTACAGTTTTTAATACAGAGTGAATACTAGTAATGCTAAGAAATATTTAGAAAGGAGTAAAAAATGATCATCAAAGGGATACAATAATTTCCACATGGAGACCAAGACTCCTGGCAAAAAATTACCAAAATTAAATATGGTAAAAGACTACAGAATCATAAGTGGAAGTGAGAAGATGAATAATGATGAACAATGTTCACTATAGTTCCAGTGAAAAACCAGGGGGACATTAAATGAAACTGGAAGGCAGCTAACTCCGGTGAAAAAAGTAAGATAACCTTTCTACCAGTTTATAATCACTGTGTTTTACAGAAACTGTAAGATTACCCATGTTCAATGGACAAAACTCATTGAGGAAAAATCCTTTGAAACACATAAGAATACTTTTAGATTCCATGAAACAAGTATTTGGAAGCTAGGACAATGTTTTGGGGAAATATCAGAGCAAAACTATCGAGGCTTTTTCATTTCCATATACATTATCCAAAATAGATCTGTCTTGGCAGTCATAGCCACAGCAGCACAGGTTCAAAATCCAAATCTGTAGCAAAATCAGTGAGCTCTAGAAATTTCCTTTCTCTGTCTTGTGCCATAAGGTCTTTCTCTTAAAAACAGGAAAGGGTAATTTTGAATTCTCATAGGCTGTTCAGGGAACTGAACCCAGTCTCTTGGTACCAGTGTGTATTCCTCAGGGATTGCTGTTTTAAACGAAATTACTGTGCTTTTGTTTCAGCAGCCACTGAACTGTTCAGTGTGTGAACTTTCAGAGAATATGTAGAAAATGCAACAGTTGGGGACACTTGTTTTGCTTGTTAAATGTTAATATTTCTAGGTTCTCTACCAACCCATTATTAGTAACCATGTATCAGCAGACAATCAGCACTTATGAAACCAAATACAAGGGTCTGGATCACCAGGCTCTTGTTTTGCTGGTATAGATACGTAAAAGTTTTTTTTTTTTTTTTTTTTTTTTCTGGATGAAAATCTGGGATTCCAAATACATGGGAACAGTCCCAGTATTTCAAGGGTGTGTCAAACTGTATTCTAATTTCTGGATTCAGAAGAGCAACTCCAAATTACTGAGATGCACCAAGTCTTTCCGATTTCCAATCAAAATTCAATGACCACTTAGTAGATATTCACTGGTGTGACAAAGCTATCCTCTTAGTTGAAGCTGTCCTCTTGCTCTGATATTTACTCATCTGATGCATGTGATCTGAACAATCATAACAACCTCTGCTTTGAATTTTAATTATATTCAACCAAATCCCAGCTTCTGAGTGCATATGTCATTTGAAGCAATAAGGTTATCATGGGAATTCTGTAGACAAATGGATTACAAATTTAGCAGTAATCATGTTTTTATTATTAGATTCTGTTCTCAACACAAAGTATTACAATAATAACATTTCTGTAGAGATTTTAGAAGAATGAAGTTTTTTTCTATAGGTTGACTTTCAGGGGGCACTTTCTAGATTGTTTATATTTTTTACAGGGTTTATGTAATTTTTACAAATTTAGTCCTTCTAAGTACCTATGACAATAAATGCAAGAAAGCAACCTTTGTGTTTACAGACAGCGCA
The DNA here is from genome assembly GCA_013400915.1 of Pardalotus punctatus. Taxonomy (NCBI): domain Eukaryota; kingdom Metazoa; phylum Chordata; class Aves; order Passeriformes; family Pardalotidae; genus Pardalotus; species Pardalotus punctatus. The sequence goes on along the minus strand of VZTX01028737.1, from coordinate 294,703 downwards.
AACCTGGTCCCATGTCAAATGCATGTGTTATTTCTTTAGGGTTGTAGGGCTCTGACTACTACTACTAAAGAAACAGATAAATAGTGCAATATTTAAAATAGGGAAAGTTGATGATATCTCATTTACTAAGTGGATATGCCTATTTAAAAGATATCAATATCTTGATAGGAGATTTTGCAGAGAATTAATCAAACAAAAGACCCTTATCTCTGCCTAATACACACTGAAATGAACTAGCTATGTAATAGACTTTTTATATCTCACTGGTATGCTGCACACTCAGAGATGTTTAAAGTGTCCTTTTCCTCTGAGATGATTGTTCAGGAAAATAACATGTTCTTGTTAAAAAAATACTAAAATTTTATTGAGCATAATAATAATAAAATCAATACTATAAAAATGTTCTGAGATAGTAGAGAAACATTAGTCCTAAGAGCCGTAGAAAATGCTGCTATAGAATCAGCTAGAACAGTTAAAGGTTATGGACTATTGTTCTATTTCTTTGCTTAATAAGGGTTTACTACAGTGGCATATTGGTGTGATTTAATTTTCAGACACATCTTTCTGTTGTGAGACAAAATTCACTGTACCACAGATCAATAAACAAATACAAAGTTCAAAAAACACCAGGGAACAGAGTTAACAAGTTAAAATTAGAAGAATTAGGAAGCATGATTATTCACTGTTACATGAGTTTTATGCCAATGTCACCATATGTGTACCAAAGTGAACTGGGTCTAATGCATGTCCACTATGAAAAAAACATAACCAAGGAAACCACCTTATAAAATTAAACATTGTTTTATGCATATAGTCTATTTCTTTTAATCAGAAATAAACCACTTTTTTCCAGTTATGAATTCTCCTGATTCTTATGTATCATTTGGCAGTCAATTTCTTACAGAGTGAAAATATCTTTCTAACCCATTACATCGACATCCACCAGCAATCACTTTATTTTAGTTAGTACCTTCTAGAGAATCTCACTTTTTTTGGCATAGATGTTCATTGGAGGAGAAAATGGTATCTTACTTGCTATCTAGGAAAGACTCCAGTTTGCGACAAGTACGTGCATCTTGTCAGCAGGAGAAGCAGGTTCAACTCCTCAACATAGAGTTGAGAATTGAACCCAGCCATTTTTACGTATCACGTGACTATATTTCATTTGGCATAGTGATAAAAGCACTCCAACATCCTATATTTTAATAAAGGACAACCTTGTATCTTCATAGTGTTGGGAATCCACTTTTTTCATGTTGATAAATAAGGGAGAAACTTCTTTTCTTGATAAAGGCTTGAGTATCAAAAGCAAAAGTTTAGTATTTGGCAAGATAGCACCAAATTACCAACTTCTGCAAGAAGGAAGGAGAGACACACAGATGGAAGCAACTGAACATATGGTATCAAAGTTGTAAGGGAAAGAGTAATTTCACCTAACTTTATATTGTAAAGTCTGTACCTGACGCAGCCTTTTTAGGCTCTCTTTATATTCATTGGAAAAGCTGATCTCTAACCGTCACTCACATTGGGGTAGCTCAGCTCAGAAGCGATAGTCCTCCAAGGACTAGGACAGGAGCTTTGGGGGACTAGCTCAAACATAGATGTCTCCCAACAGCCCGGTGGATACCAACATAATTGTGTTATTCCTGTAGCTTTTCCAAACCCAAAAGACAAATTCACAACACTTCTGGAATGCTATGGTGTTGGTAGTGGCCAGGAAAAAAAACAAAACCAAAGAACTACAGCTCCAATTACCCGTTTCTCCAATGAGAACCACTATTGTTATTAGTCATCACACTTCTAATTTTTTTTCAGGCCAGTACAGCATCTCCTGATGTTTTAGTTGATACTTTTTTAAAGAATCTGCCCCTAGAGTTTCATAAGTCCTTTAGATTTTTATTGAAAGCCAGAATGACAGCTAATTTGAAATTTTCTTGTTTTAAAATCTATTCCAAAGAAAATAATCTTAAAGGAATAGGTTCCATCTTAAAGGGCACATAGTGGTACTAATAATTGCTGAATTTTTTTTTGCAATTAATTCTTTCCTCAGGAAAAAGAGTTAGTACTATAATGCCAATCTAACTGATGACTGCAGCCATTTGACAGTGATGTTGTTTCTAATTACCTTCCCTTTAATTTGCTAAGTGGGATAGTAGTTGTTTGTTTGGGTTTTTTTTAATTTCAGTGCACGATTCTCCCTTACTTTGCACTGCCATTTGTTCAGCTACATTTGGCAGGAAAAGAACTTTGTTAAAATCCTGATAAACAAATAAGAACATTATGGGGGACATTTCTCTAAAGAATTATACTTCCCTCACTGTGCAGGGCACTCCAGACTATGGTGAACTTTACCATTATGTATCTCTATCTTCCCAGGGTCACACATAACTTTACTTCACAAGGATATTAATCCAAGAGATTTGTATATATTTCTTGCAGTGCACATACAGAATAACATTTTGGTCCTTACCTTTACAGAATGAAGCCAATGGAAGAATTCCAGTAGTTCATGACAGTAATTTGGGTATTTGTATTCTGCCATTCAGATCTGCCCTTGCTGAGGGCAAAGAGTGGATTTTAGTTTATATGCAGAACTTTTTCCTTTTGAAAGCAGATGCCACTTATGCTGTTTCATATAACCAAGGGAATTGCCTCAGTCCTAACAAAAGGTCCCATGCAGAATTGCTCTCACTAATACAGTAACTGCTTGTGTGGCAGGGAACAACACAGCCCAAAGAACAGCATCTTCCTGAAGAACACATAAAAGGTATTCTTTCAGGAACTAGAAACACCAATTACCAAGTATCCATGTCATTTAGACAGTGGTTTGGCTCAGCAACACAATGATTAGTGTGTAGTACACATATAGGGGTGTATGCCTGTTTTTCATACTTTCTGTTTGTCACTTGCGCATACTCAATCTCATCTTGCCCATGATCACTCAAAATATTATCTGTTTTGAAATTCCCCTGCACATTTTGGAATTAAATCTTTGTGTCATACAGTATTTGAGATAGAGAGGTTGATTTTCCCCCTTAATTTAATTAGTTTTTTTCTTCTGTATTCTTAGCATACTGTCTCCATGTTAATAGGCTCTCTAAAATAACAGTTGTTCTTCATCATCATTGGACAGTTTTAAATGTAAGATATTATGAATTTAATCTTTAATTTCTGAGTCTCTTCATGCGCTTACTTTTTAATATCACTGCTCATGCTTAGGATGTTCTTAATAATTAAAATAACAAGTCACTTCAGGTCTGGAATTGAAGGTGAAACTAATACTTTCCAAAATCTAAAATAAAGTTTTCTCTTGGACTGAAGACTATATTAAGAGATCAGTCTTAAATCCCTGTAATTCTGGAGTACATTTTTTTTAATACAAACAACATCTTGCTTACCAAACTAGAAATATAAGGGAAATATATAGTCAGAGAACACCCGACATCTTTCTTTGTATGGCTACATTTTCATTTGTACAGGACTCTGATCAGAGTCTAAATATGCCATAGGAGAAAATAAAACCAATGGTTCATTATGTTTTTGGAATGCATTTTTTTGCCATCTCAAAATAGGCTCAAAAAGTATATATTTTTAAAATATTTCTCTACAGTCCCTGGCTTTAAGGGATGCAGTGCCTCATTATACTGTGAAAATTTTTTACAGTAATGCATATTATTCTACTGTTTAATTTTCTTCTTTCAAAGGGAACACAGTGATAGGCCAGTGAAGAGACATTTTATTGAGGCATTCTGATCTCTTTCATTTCAGTCTGAGACTTCTTAAGCAGTTCTTCCTGAGAAGAAGAGCTATCAATAATTGGTTTTTAACCTTAATTTAAGCTCCTTAATTTAAGTCTAGAAACACTCATGCTAAAATAAATTTTTTTGTGTGACATTCTACATGTCAGAAGGATCTAGGATACTGAGATTCAAGTACTTAACCGCAGTAGGTAAAGTTGCTGAAGCACATAGTCTCTTTTTATTTTGGAAATAGGACAAGCTGAACATGCTACAAACATGCTTAAAATAGGCAATTACCTTATTCTCTTGTTGAATAAATACTTTTTTGTATTTCCTGGGACTGTTTCCACACTTGGGATTTAGTTTAGTGTACAGATTGGATATTTAAAAGAACACCTGTGAGCAGAAAGGCAGGTTATGTTATTTAGTATTAGTTCCCTCATTTCTAATAACTGCACTGTTCAAAGCAAAGGACAAGGACACTGTGGCTGATATTCTGTGTATGGGCAAACATTTTTAAGAGTAAATAAAGTCTCCACTGATGACAGATAGCACCTTTTCTGACTATGACAGATAGCCATTCAGTGAGCTTTCTATGTATCCACTGCACAAATTCTATTTCATCAGCCTGATAAGGAAAAGTGATAGCAGATAAAAATCTGTGTCAACACAAAGTAAATTAAAAACAGAGGTCTTCCATCTGATAGTATCCTTTTATATAATGTAATTTCTTTAGCTAATGTTCTCTGTTTTACTTCAAAAGATTATAGAAAATGTGTGGCTGATGGATTATAAAGGAAATAGGAAAAGCTGCACAGAAGGGCATACCATCAAGAGTGAAAAAATGTAGTTGTTATAGTATATATTATAAACCACTACTTGTTGTAATTTTATAAAAGCCATACTTTCCCTCTTGCTCTAGAAAAAAAAATAGATATTAAGGAGAAAAAATATATTCAAATTTTTGAGGACTGTCATTGCCTATTTCCTGTGAAGTACTATGACCAAATGTCAATAATGTTTGCATACTTCATGCTCTTCAAACTTCCTTTCATGCTTGTTTTAGATGTTACTTGATTCATGCCATATCTTTCTGTATTCAAGGAACTTAGTGGAGCAAAATGGAAAGTTTTAAAATGGGAGCAGAACATTCCATGTAAAATTCCTATTTACAGTGGTGAGAGGTCTTTATTTAATTCTCCATTGTTTGTATTGAAAATTCATTCAGAATTTTTAACAATGGAGCTTTGGTAGATTACTCATTCATTTCAAAAGATTTTCAGAAACATCTGCTATTTTACAAAAAAATAAAAAGTGGCTATTGAGTTATTGAATATTTCAAAAGAGACAGAAGCATACTGATTTGTCACAAAGAGTAGTCCCCATCTCTTTATCACCAATTGCTTTAGAAAGATGTTTGAAGAGACCAATACACATAATACACATTCGATTTGTAAAATCAAGTGTTCTATGGTAATCAACATTGTCTTTAACCTTGAATCATCTGAAAATATATGATTATAAATGCATGTTCTCGCTGAGAATAGAAGAGGCAACATAAGCAAACACACAAGAATACATTAAAATTACTTTTATAAATAGATTCCATTATTATAATTTGATGATCAGCATCTTTTTCAGCCATTATTTGTGTGCTACAATTTTTTACCAAATTAAACCATTCACAAATAGCCATACTTCACTTACTAGCAAAAGTTAGAACCTGTCATTTGTAAAAAGTATTAATAAAAAAAGATAAGTCAACAATGCAACTCACTGCATTATGCTGCTAATTTTTTGCACTGCTGAAGGTATTACAGGCCATTAGCATGTCATCTTTTTATTGTATATTTAGTGGTTTGGAAAAATACGAGATTTATAATTCTGAAAAAGTCTTTCTTTTACCTAGAGCTAAGATTGATCAACAATACTTTGTTCATATGATTTCCAGTTTTTCCTTATGGGTCTAGCTGTGACATGGTATTTCCACTCAACTCTTGACCCAAAAAATGGGCTTAAAACTTGAAAAATAAGGAAGACTTAACTTGTCAATGCAGAACAGCACTCGATCACATTTTTAAGTATAATTAATTTATTGACTCCAACTGAATTTGCTACAGTTAGATGATTTATAGTAGTTTCCTGCACTACTAATGAAATTTTGCAAGCCAAGTTTCTGCTCCACAGCCTAAAGAATTCAAAGAGAACCTCTGTGCAAAGCAGAGGTAAAATGGTTCACAGCCAAAGTTGCCAAAGTACCTTTATAAAAATGTGCAATTGAAAGAAAGGGCACTGTAGATATTCAATCCACTAAATGACTGACAAAAAAAATCCTATAGAATATAATAGAGAAGCAGACCAATCCCAGTAAAGTTACTACAGAAAAGTTATCATGCAAGTTATCATTTATTTGGTGATGTTTACAATGATAATTTCTTAGGAGAACATTAAGATCAAATCTTAGAAAAACAGTAAGAAATATAAACTACTAAGATATGAACAGGCATAAATTATTTGCAAAATTGCAAAGACAAGGAATAAAACAAGTGAAAAACAGAGTTTAGGTTTTGATTATTTATGAATATATACAACTAAATNTTTTTTTTTTTTTTCATTTAGAACAAAACACAGAAATACAGGACAAAATCTAACAATAAAATAACATGCATGGAAATTTGGAGAGATAGGAACATTCAGAGCAAAATTTTCAACACTTTCAAATGCTTTTCATGTCTTAGAAATTCAAAAGATTTCTTGTGTCTCATTATACTAAAAATTATCCATATCAAAATCTTTTAAAATTATATAAAAACTGTAATTATTATACAAATTTTTGTTTGATTTGAATTTGGACAGATGAGATCAATATTATGTACTGAACTTTGCATGGAATAAGAGTGAAAACTCTCAATAGAATAAAATGAGGTTATTATAAATGTGTATAGTAAGGATATTTTAAATTTATTTGCCTAGATTCTGAAAGTTTCCTGGCAGTGGAAGTGATACAAATGAGGTAGAGAATCTGCCTGCACAAAATTTTCCTGTAGAGAAGGATTCAGCTTTGATGAATTATCCTGTATGCACACAAAATAGTTAGTCTGAATTGAAGCACAGGATATGAAAAATATATCTATTTTGCTGACATAGTGACAATACCATTTTTCCCTGGACTCTGAAGTGGTTTCTCACTGGTGCAATTTTAAAGCCTAAATTCCATTAAATTGTTCATGCACTGAAGAAGCCAGATAAAGTGATTGAGTTAAGTGTTTTATAAACCAAAATTTTCTTGTTTGTTTTCTTCGGAAATTGCTGGATATAGAAATCTCTGTGGGCACTGTCCATTACTGGTATATAGAAGAGCATTATTATAATGGTATTTTATACTGCAAAGTCTTGCAAGCTGATGGAAATGAGGTTTCACAAGTTTTCATTACTCCTTCATATTGACCAGATGTTCATCCCTTCCACAGTGTTAGCAAATATGATGATATAACTCTTACTTGAAATAAAAATTACAGAAATTTAGCTAGATATATTTACCTAGAATTTACCCAAAAAAAATTTTTACATTTTAAGAAATATTTCAGAATTTAAATGAAATTCCAGATAGAGATTCAGATTTTTTTTGCATAGCCTACAGGTTATTTCATGGTTTCTGTAAAAGGAAACAGTCTCTGTTACTCATATTGATTTATTCCCTATAATTATGTTTCTCCCATTTGTAGTTTTCATTCTGTCTTAACATTCACAACATTACAATGACTCTGAGCTATAAGACAATGGAAGGAAAATGTAAGGCATATATTAATAAAAACAGTCAGCTGAAAAACCTGTAAGAATTTAGAGAACTTGGTGGCTGTAGCATGTCATATCTGACTTCACTTTACAATCTAGCTAATTGTGCCACACTTTTGTACAAAAGATGCATAGCCCAATGCAAGCACTATAAATCTGCACCTTGAATCTTTTCTTCAGAATACTGATAGTATTTCTTTAGAAGCCCATGCAAAAGGAGCATTTCAGCACTTATAGTCACTTCAGTTAGTTGATGAATAGCAATCCCTGTATCATCTTAAGAGTAGTTGCTATAATATAATTATAAATATAACAGGACTTGTTAAGTAGACATTTGTGAACTTGGAGTCTGGTGAGGTATTTTTCCAAATAAATCCACAGAAATATATTTGAGGCTTTTGTAACTAGTCTGTTCCTACATGCAGTTTCTAATACTCCCTGTTGGAAAAGTTAAAAATCTGAAAATGTCGGCAGAGTTCCCTCATAGCTGAGGCCTATAATTTTCAGGACAGGGTGAAGAGAGGGGTTTTGATCTATTTATTTTTGGTCTATTTCATTTAGCAATTCAGTTTTTTCTCTATAGTTTTATGCTGGGTTGGGTTTTGGGGTTTTCTGTGTTGGTTGGTTGGTTGGTTGGTTGGTTGGTTGACAGGTTTTTTTCCATAATCCAAAGCCTACTGAAATATTTAATTCTTCTTAAAAAGAGAAGAGAAGGGAGCTTACAACTTAATTGCTAAATAATATAGACCAGAAAAAGCCTGGTCTTTTCCACTCTTCCCACTGTTCTTTCTGGAAAACTTTTTTCCCCTTTTGCTTTTTCAGTTTGTGAATGTTTGGATGCTTGCAGGCCAGTGTAGCAGGGATGAAAAAAGCACCAAAAAAATGGCAACTTGACACTTTGCAGCTACAATTTGAGGCAAAATGTCCAAGTACCTACAATCAATACCTTTACTTCTATGTTGTAGAAAATTTGCTACTTTTGTTTTTTTTACCCTTCTGTATTAGGGATGACGCTGATTGCTACATACTACCAACAAAGAGATATTGATCAGGATGTTCTGGACACAAAGAAAAAATTGTCTTGTGGTTACAATAACTCTTATTCTTAGCAGGAAAGAAGAAACAAAATGTACTCAATAGAGCAAAAAGCATTTCCAATGTGATTTTGTCATGTTAATTGACATTCATTCCTTGTAATTTCCAGGAATATTTATGTATTTTGGTTGGCTGAGGTTCAAGCTCACAGCATCACCATGAAGAGCTGAAGAAAGGCTTAGACACTGTCATCTCAGTACCAGAGAAAACTTGGTATCTCCTCCTTATTTTTGTTCCTCAGGTGACTGAAGCATTAGGCAGTCACATTGTTTGTCCAGGACTGTGTCTTTTGGGAGACAAATTCCCAACAGTGTTAGAGCACTGGCACTTCCTGCCTTTGCAGACAGAGACAATGAAGGCAGGGAACAGATGCAGTGTCCAAGTTAGTGTGGATTAGAAAGGTAAAAGAGACTGAATACAGGGGGAGTAAATGTGATTAATACCAGTTACTGACTTTCTTTTTTCTCCTTGATGAAATGCCCTCTCCTTTTGGTAAAAATAAAATCCCACCATAAGGAAACATGGAGAATATATAGATATATAAACAGATAGCTAGCTAGCTAGCTAGCTAGATATAAATATTTTATTCTGCCTTTATATTAAAGGGGTTTCTTACGATGTTGAAACAAGAATGTCTTCACTCCTTTTCTATACATTTTTTCAGTCCATTATTTCACTCGGTTTTAAGGAGATAAGTATATTTTCTGAATAATGAGAGATCCCCCACATAATACCCTCATTCAAAAAGATTAGGACAACAAACACACAAAGTTATTAAGAATTAGATGGTAATCAGTTGCGTTGTCACAGCACAAATTTTTATTTTATCCATCCTGCTTCCTCTGCTGCCTCACAATTCCTTCACAACTGCATACAGATAGATTCCTCAGCACCGAAGGAACATTTCTGTTTCCCCAACACTGATCTTCAGTGTATTTCATGGGTAGTTAGTTGAACAAGAAGAGTAAGAGGGATGTCCTTCCAATATGGAAGGGAAAGCAAGTACAGCCCCAACAGACTGGAATTACCATTGTAAATGTGCACTCACAGCTCAGCAAAATGCTCCAAAATTTGGGGCCTAAAATTTCTTCTCTTTTTTTTTTTTTTTATTTTTTAAATTCACCACCTGGTCTTACTTTTTAGAAAATGATGGTATGATGCTATGGAACCTTATTGGCCCCTGCAGTAGAGCTGGTACATATAATAATATACATTTCACTGAACACTGACCTAAAACATTTTTTAAAAAACTAAAAAAAAACCCTTCATTTTTTGAAAATCTTTTCTGCCTGCCATGAATATTGCACTACACATGGATTTGGAGGAGGAAGGGAGAATAAAAAGAGGATGATGACCAAATGCCCAGAAAATTAAATCTTGTAGGTAATGTCCATGCCCTTGGACATTCACTTAACACACACTGATTTCCAGTCTCTGAAAAGGATATGAAAGTAGTTAGAATCAAAAAGGGTAGAAAGCAGTCAGAATTAATTTCATTACACACTGGGGGGGGAAGAGTACTTTTGTAATTTAGACTAAAAATCTACTGCATGTTTTATATTCTTCTATTCAAAACCAAACCAAACCAACCAAAACACAAAGATTGGTCATTTTATCCAGAAATATTCTTTTAATTTGCTCTGGTTTTCTATACACAGAGGTCTTTTGAGTCTTGATGCAAGAAGCATAGAAAAGAAAACACCACAAAATTGAGCACACAGTTATATTTCTAAGATGTCAGGAAGACAATTTTACTACTTTCACATTTATTGAAAATTGCAACCAATTAAATTTCTCACTAAAGTATGAATAAAACTGGTGCTTAAGAATTTAAATAATTTCACTCATACGACAATAGAAGCCACCACAATGGTGACCTGGCAAAAATACAGACAAAAAGGGATATATCTTTAGCTGGAGTCCCAAGACATCTCTGATAAGCTCACCCAAAACCTTTGTGATGGGAAGTAGCTGGCAGAACAAAGAAACCTTAATGGGTCCAGGACAAAGAAACTGTGATAATGAACTGATCTCCCAGGAAAAAAGGAATCAGCAATACACTGCAAATTATTCCAGTAAGTGATAATGTGCACCCACTTATGTATCCACAGTAAAAAGTACAAAAGTAAATTACTGCCTACTCAAAGAGAGCTTTTCTGCACATTTTTCCAGTGTTTACCTGCCCGATGTCTCCTGGACAGACCAGAATCTTGCTGGGGATGCCTGCCTGTCTCCATAGTCCATGACACCAGGACATGAATAATCACTAAAGAGAGAATATTTTCTTCAATTATTGGAAAAATTTGGTGAATGGTGTAGCAATAACACCTTGTATTATACATTCATGGGGCACACATGCAGGAAAATATACATAAGCATATATATTCTGTAGTTGGAACTCAGTAATTGCTTTACCCTAGTAATATATACATACACACACATATATAAATTTAATTGTTCTCCTAGTAGTAATTTTGCAGAGACTTGTATATAGATATATTATGTATTTGGTTTTAATAACAGTAGCTTTGTAGTAACTTGTAATAAGGATATTCTCAGAAACTCAGATTTCTGTGACCTTGTGTATTGTGGAACTCTGAGAATCCCAGTCTCCATCTTCATCACCTGCAAGTCAGGGAACCCTCATAGGTCGTGATAGTGACCACTACAATATCATAGGAAGATGCAATGTTAAATGACTACAACAACTAATGCAGAAGAGCCTCCCAGAATAATGGAAGAATGTTTTACATGTTTGATAAGGTCAATTTCAATTTGATAAGGTCATTCACTGCTGCCCCCTTCTAGATAGGGATTTTTTTGTTGTTATGTACCATTTAATATTTCATCAGACTAATGCCTATGAAGGATCAAATAAACTGGATATTTCATAGAATTATACAATGAATCATAGAATCATGAAGATTAGAAGAGACCTCCAAGACCATTGAACCCAACCTTTGACCAAACACCACTTTGTCAACTAAACCATAGCACTAAGTGCCATGTTGTTGCTGTTTCTTGAACAATTCTGGGGACAGTGAATCCACCAACTCCCTGGGCAGCCCATTCCAATGCCTAACCATCCTTTCCGTGAAGAAATTCTTCCTGATTACCAATCTGAATCTCCCCTGGCAGAGCTTGAGGCCATTTCCTCTTGTCCTGCTGTAAGTTGACTGGGAGAAGAGACTGACCCTCACCTGGCTGCAACTTCCTTTCAGGTAGTAGAGGGCATGGAGGCCTTCCCTTAGCCTCCTTTTCTCCAGGCTAAACCACCTTAATGCTTAAGACTCTGTCACAGTGTTTAACATAATTATCTGTATCAAAATATTAGGGAAACAGTGCTTCCCAGCTTGTAATGTGCTGCCACGCAATGCTGAAGGAGGAGTTAAATCACTCATGGGAGTGAAGTCAATGTTAGCATTTACCACAGAGGTAGGACCTGGGTCCCTAGGGAAACAACAACTGAGACAATTATAAATGCCCCAAAAATATCAGTGGGCATTGAATGATTTCAAAAAACAGAACCTTCATTCTGATACAGACAGAATCTGATTTTGAACTGGTAGTTCTTCAGAATAAATTGCAAAAGTGATCAGGGGAGGAATAGCTTTCATAGATCTCCACAAAGTGCAAAATATACTGTGTTACAGTAAACATCCCAAACATACTAACACCAATAAATAAAGACAACAGTACATATGGGGACATTGATTTTTTCATAAATTTTGATCTGTTTTCACTTTGTGTGTGACCCCATTTAATCACTTTGTGTTTTTAAGGTTGTCATAACAATCTCCAATTTTTTTTATTAAATTATGTCTTATAAGACAGTTCTATAGTCTTGTCAATAGATGCTTCACTGTATGTTTTTATAAACGAGACTTATTAGTCTCAATTTTGACTACCTCCTTGTAAGATAAATGTTCTAAAAGTTGAATAAACATAATAAATAAAAATCCTCTGTTAGAAAGGTCCCTCCCTATTTCCAGTGATAAATGACCAGCTCTGCCAATTCATATTGCACTCATAATGCAGGACATATTTGTCAGTTTCTTGGCCCCAGCCCACTCTGTATCTCCTCCTTGACTACGCCTTACTTGTCCCTCTCAAGGCAAATAGTGTATGTGAAGAAAAAAACACCCTTATTTTTTCCAATAACCTTGAATACTGTGCATTGTATTGTGCTGCGTCCCTGCAAATAAAATAGCCAACTTAGACTATAAGCAATGACAGAAATGTAAATAAACTACTTATTAAATGGTATCTATTATCATGCACTTATAACACGTCTCTGGATAAGCTTATGATCTATCACGGACTTGAGGGTTAAATAAAATTATTATTTGTGCTGATAATATCTACTGTGCAATTACCATTTATTTTGATAGTGTGGGAAATTAACAGATTAGGTCAGACGGTAGTAATTTCTTTCTGTTGTTTAATTGACTTTATAAATTTACCAAATTTTTTCTAGGATTTGTGTTATTTATTTAATTCCACGAACCACACACTCAACTATCTGCTGTCATGCCATACGTTTTTTTTTTCTTTATTTCTTGTTCAATGGCTGAACAAGCAGAAAGATATGTCACAGCAGTAGCCCATGTCCACAGCTGTGGCATGAAGCAGGATTCTAAACAGCAGAAGAAATTCCACTCCTTTCATGTCTCAAAACTACTAGTTTCCCCTGTCTAACCCCAACCTTCCATATATTTAACTTTCTTGTAAGAAAGCTTGTGCAAGTACTTGACACCACACTACCCTGCCTTGTGTCAGCTGCTAGGTGTGCTGGCCCCAAAGTGGAACCCGTGATCCTGGAACTGGGGTACTTGAGGTCAATATCCCACATATGGAGAGAGCTGATCACTTGAATGCTGGATTTGGAATCGCGAGCCTGCTGAAAAAAGTGCTCTCTGAGCTGGCTAATAAAAAAAACGTAATGGAGAGAGCTTATCTTAAGCTTTTTCCTAATCTGCAGTTAGAAGCACTTAATTCGAGGCTGAGTGGAAGCAGCTGGTACCTCAGCTGGTACAGTCAGAAACACTCCCAGAACTTGGAGAATAAGTTTTACGCAAGAAAGCAAGGAGGGAACAGCCTGTGCCTAATGATATAGCGAGGAAAAGAAGGGAGTGAGATGGGAATAGATTCCCTGTTGTCCTTCCTCTAGCAACTGTAACACTAGATGAGAAGTTAGCCCTAGTGCACATTCACTTCTGTCCTTTGAAGGAACTGCAATTCCCTCCGGGTCTAACCCACAGTTTCTTCCACCGCAGAAGAAAACACATTGCAAAGCCCCAACTTGTGGCGGTGACCCTGCCTGCTTTCTCTAATGAAGCCTATGGGGTTCATTTTCCCCTTCAAGACAGCGAGACAGAAGGCGAGGCTAGGGAATTCCCCACACCCCCCACCCCTTAAGTTGTCCGTTAAATTCTAGGCTACTCCCCCTCC
>VZTX01028737.1:197167-280383 GCA_013400915.1 Pardalotus punctatus | reverse complement strand
CCCCCCACAATTATTGCATATATATTAAGTTACTTTCATATGTATCAGTTTCTGGAAAGTTCTCTGTTCTTTGCACTTCCATTGGTTAGTTTGAATGTACCCCTCCCCTTATTTCATTTGATTGGACAATTGCAGTTATGTAATCCTCTTCTGTTGGCTGATCCGTTGTTCCTCCCCTTAGACTGCCCCTTTCTGTTCCGCTTAAAACCCCTTGTAACAGACAGGCTGGGTCTTCTTTTGCTTCCTTTCTTAGCTTCTGTGTTCCTCTCTGGGAATAAAGGATCGGTTACCGGGGCAACTGAACCCCTCTCCTATCCTTTGTCTGTTTTTCACTACTTTGTCATCACCTGCTGCTGTGCTCTGCTGAGGTCTCTTCAGACGGCTCCCAGCCTAGTAGGAGCCTACGATCCGGACACCAGGACACAAAAGCGGTCTCCCTTAGGAGGCACGCGTGCTCCCCATCCTGTGCGCTGACCATCCGGGCTGCTCAAGTGGGCAGCGACACCAGCTTATTGTGGAGGATCTAATATTTTCCAATACTGAAATAATTTTCGAATTTCTCTCTATTTCATCCGCTGAAACTTCTGATTCGCTGCTTCTTAAGCTCCTTTCCTTGTCCATTCTCCTCCACTTCATACAATAAACAATTTGCACCTACTATCAGAGGCTGCATTCAACAATGTCCCATTCTTCCTGAAGCTTGTTTTGCCTTTAGCGATGGGAGTTGCTGCAGTGGCCCTGGATGAAAGTTGCCTTTCTCTGGGTAACTACTCATAACAATCAGCATCAGATGACCAAATTAACTTTGTCATTGTGTTTTCCTTTTTTTTGTGAGTTCTCAGTTTTAAGAAGACGGGATCTGACATAGCAAGAATATCACCAGCAATTCTGATAGTCCTGACTATCTTCACTAACTTTTTTCTCTTTTTCTCCCAAATAAACAGGTTTTTCCACTTAGAGTATTATCTAAAATGTTCCCATCCAGGGTTTTCCCCTCTGTTAAAGCTTTCTGCAGATAAAGAAAAAAAATATTTGAGAAAGCAATATAAAGTCCTGTTGCAATCCCTTCATTTTGGGCATACTGTATTTCTTGGTGCAGATGAGCCATCCACTAATAAGTTTTTCAAATTATCCAAACAAACTCTGAACTTCCCGCTGGTTCATTTCTCTGCATCCTTCTCTTTTCTGTTGTTGTCAGCGGCATGGTTCCTTCCATGCTGTTAGACCACCTGTTCAAAAGAATAATAATAACAATACCCCTTACTGTTAAAAATATAGCATTTCTCCCAAGTTAACAAATTTCCCATTACACCACTTTAAAATTATCTTGGTGCAATTAACATATCCTGATTGATCCCATTGGAAGTATCCAGGCACTGTAATGTAACTAGTTAATCTCCACAGGAAGAGTCAGCCAAATCACCTGCTCACACTCATGATGGGGTCTAAATTGAATTCCACAGGCACAAGCACTGGCAGAAGTCACAGTTTATTTAATATCTGCCAGGAGTAAGCTGTGCTGTTATGGAAGTAGCTGCCACATTCCCTGTACCACACTCAGTGCAAACACAAAAAGCTCCGTTTAGTGGGCATGCTGCAGCCCAGGATCAAACCTCTTTCCTGCAGCTGGGCTCCCTACAGCAACAGTTACCTCCAACAGAGAGATGGCTCCAAAATTAAATTGCCTTCCTTCAAATACTGAATCTAGTAGCTTACATTTCTCTAATTGCTCTCATTCCCATGGCATCCCTTCCTGGCTCTGATAACAAGTTGAGTGTGGAAATGCCTTGTCCATCCTTGGACATAGGAATAAGGTTATTGACATTATACTCCTCAAAAGCTGCATAGTTTAGCAATGCCCTAAAGTTTGCTTAATTGGGGGAATTACGATTTTTTTTTTTTCCTATTTTAGTGCAATTTTTCCCATGGGATAACTTTGGATCTATGTCAGCCTTTTTTACAACAGTGATAATCTCCAGCTGTGAGGAGAAATCAGGTGCAGATTGTAGTTCAGTTATGAAAAATAAAATAAGCTATCAACAATGAGATGGCTGAGTCAAGATTTGGCCAATGATAAATGTGCAAGTGTGGAAAATATTTGATACCATGTACGTATTGTATTTTTTTTAAAAACCCAAACAACAAAAACAAAACAACCACACATAGATCCCATTGTGTTAGAGTCTAAATGCAAAAAAAGAAAGTAGCAGTTATTGCCGAAAAGAATTACAATCTAACCACATGGAATAGTATCAGTTCTTTTAAAGAACAGAGGGCTGAGCAATAGATCATATAGTCAAGATTTTTGCAGAAGGTTGTGACAGAAATACCAGAAGTCACAGAGGGAGGAAATGAAGATAAAATATCTCAAATTCAATCTGTAATCTTAATCAAGCTCATCCTTACCTTCCTCTGAGGGTCCTGATTAGCAGCGCAAAATGACTGATTCCAAGCTACAGCTTATTTTGAATATATTATCTGTGTAGGCTGAGGCCACTCCTGTGAATTGTGATGAACAAAAATGTGATGACACCCAAGGTAATAAATTCAACTTGTCAATCAGGCAAACAAAAACATGAGATTGTTTGGGTATACCAACCACCTAGTCCCGTAAAATGCTTATTTTCCCAATATTCTTAAGACAATAAAATGGTTTAATGAATAATTCACTTACATTGCTGAATAAAGTTCCTCCAGACTTTATTTGATATGCCCATGGTATAGCTTCATAAAGAAGAGAAGCATTTTATTCACATAGATTTCTGAATTCATGCTATAGCGACAATTAGGCATGGTCAGAAATTACTCTTGTTCACCTAATTAAAAACTTACCTTTGGCATGATTTATATTTATCTGCCATGTTTACAAAACCAGCATCCTACACTTTAGAAGAGACTTGAAGTATCTGTACCTTAACAAAACATACAGAGAACAAACGCAGCTATATCAAAAGAAAATGCTCAACATAGTCACTTCTGTTCTTTAAAGGTCAGTATTGAAAGTTATGTATGTAAAACAAATCTTGATTTTTTTTTCCATTTTTGTAGGCTTTATATAAATGCTAATTATAACAATAGCAATGTTAATTAAAACATTAAGCTTTGATAATATTCTGTTGGGTTTGGTTGGGGTGGTTTAATTAAAAAGCAAGAAGAGGTTGTTTTTCACTGTTTTGTTTCATTTTTAAGTCAGAGATGTTTTCAAGTTTGGTTAGGAACAAATTCCCACGTGTCATGGGTCTGAGAGGAAAATGGAACAAAAGGTCAGCTTTCACTTGCTGTTTCATGTTTTTGTGTAGAAACCATACACACAATGGGAGAAGGATGCAGCCTGAGAATGACTTGTATGGGCATGGAAATGCCTTAGGAAAAACAATTTAAACACAGCTGGGAATAAAACACCTACCGAAGAGTGCTATATTCTTCCTTTTTGTTGATGCTGCTTTATGTTTGGGAGGTTTATTATGGGATGTATTTTTGAGGGTTTTTTTTTTTTTTAGATTGTGATGTTAATGATTGCCTGCATAGAGAAAACTTATTCAAGGTGGGATGCTTTCCCTGAACACTCTTGGTTCCATCCTCCTGACAGAAGTTCAACACCTATTGTTATTCACTACTATCCAAAGTTTATTTACTATCTTTTTCATGAACTACTTTTCCCAGAACCACATATTTACTTCAAATGTCCTGTTTTCTCAAATACATCCTCTAGATTTTTGCAGAATTTAACTTCAGAGGACGAAGAAAGCCTTTCCATACTAATGTTATCATCCTGAGCCATAGTTCTGAAATTTTTCAGTTTGTTACCTATACCTTTTCTGCATTCTAATAAGGATAACTGGAAGCTCCTTATTTTTTAATGGAAACTTAGGTTTTTGAGGCTCAATAACACTTTTGCTTCATCTTCTGAAAGACATTAATATCCTCTCTATAAATCAGTGAGTAATTGTTCCCAAAGTTTTCTACCAGGGGACTCTCAAGTGCATGATATGATAACAGTATAATCTTCAGCTTAGAATGCTCTCTGCTAGTACTGTCTCAGATTCTATTCATGTTTTTAAAGGATGCTCTGCATGGAGTAATCAGTTTCAGTGATTTATTTTTCTTCCTTACAGGGTAACCTCCTTTGCTAATCACTGTGTTGAAAGCATCCTGTATTTCAGATTAGTTTGGAAAACATAAGCAATAGTTTTAAGCAAGAAACTCTTTTCTGTTGTTGGGAGGCACACAGAAAATTTGCTCTTACAGATGAGGAGTGTGTTTGTTTAGATCTAGATCACCAAATGATTAATCACTGAAATGAGCATCAAAATCAACACTTCAGAAATATGCTAACAAAAATACAGACATTCATCTACACAATGATACACAAGCAAAACTGATAGGACTTGAATGTCAGGCTTGTTAATAAAAAAAGTCTAATCCTTTAAAAAGAAAGTAGAAGACACAATAGGAAAAGAGAGCTTGATTTATACAGAGGAGGGAAGACAAAAGATTAAATTCCGCTTTCTACAGCACATGACCCATGTGACAATGAATAGATTACAACGCTGTGCATATGGATTTCCATTTAGATATGTATATATATTTAGGTATATATCAGCTACAGTAAACTGACAATACAATTAAGCCATAAAAATTTTATCACAGCCAAAATTCAATTAATCTGTCAACAGTAATTTTTCCAGTTTTCTTCCCACTTTAAAACTGATAGAGATATGTTCTCTTGCTTCCTTCCCTAGGTATTATTTCCTGTCATCTGATATTTGCTTCTACCAAAGCCAACTATATATTCTTGTTTTAGATGAAGTGCTGAGAGCCCTTGAGTCCCCAACAAGGTTTTTTAGTATTCATACAGGGAATTTTTTCATATTCAGAGGGACAATTTATCTGGGATTTTAAAATGACTGGTGTGTACAGAAATGAAGCTTGAGATCTGAATTTTGTGTTATTTGAGTGCTAACCATAAATAAGGGAAAAGAGCTGTTATTAAAGTTGCAGAATAAATAATTTATACCAATTCTCTAATAGTCAATGAAATAAGCCCTTCTTGGTTCTATTTGGTTGTGAAACTTGGGTGGCTGTTGTCATTTCAGTGGAATCATAACAAGAACACCTCCAGATACCTCCAGTACCTGCAGTAATCTCTGCAGTAGCTGGGTTTCTGCCATCTCAGACTTGTTTATACCAAAACTCACTCTTTGAACTGAATCTGGAAATTGCCTGTAAACCACAACAACCTACAGACTGCAAAGACACTGAGCTCACAAGGGAGGAGGCAGTAGACAGGCAGGCTGCAGCTGTAAGCAACATGGTTAGCAGATGAACTTCTGACACATTCTAGATGTAACTGGGGAACTTCCAATTACAGCTTCTTCAGCAGGATCTTCCCTTCAGAGAAGCAGAATCAATAAGCAGTGGAAGAACTCTTCAGCCACTGAAGAATGGTAAGCTGAAAACTACTATTTTCCATTCTTTTTCCTGTCCTAATTTTTCTTTTAGGTGCTATACAAAATGTCCCAAAAACAAAAGTGAAGTGACTGGCTGTTGTTTACTATGTTTCTTCATTGTGACACTTTGGCAGAGTAGTATAAATGTTTCACTGTAGAACAAACACATTTGAAGCCAGATGTAGAATACAGCCGATCAAATAATTATATAACTGATAAATTTTAACTCTTTCTTCTTTTTATCAATTTAGTTGGTTTTATTTTATTTTATTTTATTTTATTTTATTTTATTTTATTTTATTTTATTTTATTTTATTTTATTTTTTTGACAGTTTAAATTGCATAACAATATTTTAATAATTCACAGGGATTGTGACCCTCAGAGTAAATGTATTGCTGAGAGTCCTCTGGTTATTGCACTTTTCAGATAAGTGACACTGTGTGCTTTACAGAATCACAGAAACATTTAAGTTGGAAAAGACCTTTAAGGTCATTAAGTCCAGCCTTTGACCAACCACCACCTTATCAATCAGACCATAGCACTAAGTGCCATGCCCAGTCATTTCTGGAACACCTCCGGGGAGGGTGACTACACCACCTTCCTGGGTAATCCATTCCAATGCTTAACAACCCTTCCATGAATAAATTCTTCCTGATGTCCAGCCTGAACTTCCCCTGGAGCAGCTTGAGGCCATTTCCTCTTGTTCTGTCACTTGTTGCCTTGGAGAAGAGAGCAAACACCACCTGGCTACGCTCACAGGGAGTTGTAGAGAGCAGTAAGGTCACCCCTGAACCTCCTTTTCTCCAGGCTTAACAATCCCAGCTCCCTCAGCCACTCCTCATAGGACTTACTCTCTAGACCCTTCACAAGCTTTGTTGCCCTTCACACAAAGAGGGATTCATCTGATTTCCTGTAGATGCTGGGACTAGTTAGTCCCTTTTCCACCCACGGAAAAAAATGAATACTCCCAGAGCACAATTCTCATCCTCAAGGTGACATCTAAAACAGCTCAAATGATTCATGCCTTTAAATTCTTTACTTTTCCTGACTGAAAAAAATTCATTTAGGAGAATAACTCAATGTAGTTATCATTGTAGACACCTAGACTTCAGTAAAATAAATTAACCTTCACAGCCAGGTCTGACATATAAAATTGTCTTAATGTGTGTATATCTTGAAGTATACCACAAAAATATTATAGTCACAATGTTGTATACAATAACTGTGTTTTTTTCTCTAACCCTTTTAATTCAAAGGAAAAATGAATAGTTATAGATACACTTCAACAGAGAAGTAAAAGAAAATAATGGAACTTACTATTCAATATGCATTGCCTGCTACATGAAGGGATTCAACTGATCTGTCTTTGATGGAAGGACACAACCTAGAACACAGTAAATGGCAAAATAGTATTTATTCTCCTCTGCTCAAGTTTTTGTTTTGCAGTGATCTCAAAGAACATTACAAACAAAAGAGCTCTCATGGTTTTAATCAGATACAGACATAAACTGAAGTGCAGAGAAAGGAAGATATTTAAGGTTGCTTCTTAGGTCAATAATTAAGCTGGAATGAAATTTCCCTTCCCATTTTAAGTCACATTGGACACTTAGAGGGTCTCAGTCTGTAAAGTCTTTCACATAAAAAAGGAAAAGAAAACATTGGAGATCAGCAATATATGTATAACGTTTTTGAAGAAAAAGCAGTGACGTATTTTGTTTCTCACAATGCTGATGAACTAGTTTCTATGACATTATCAGACAGGGATTTTATCCAAAATGCATTCTTCTTTTACAGATGAAACAGAAGAGATTCACAAGGTTATTAACATGTTTTGGCTTTTTTTTTTTTTTTTTTTCTTGGTGAGGGAAGAGGAGTGTCTTTATAAGACAGAAAACACGTCAGGAATCCTTATTCAATCTGTAGCATTCCATTGTTAAATGCAATTTAAGACTACAGTGATTTGATGATGTATACTGGCATATTTGTATGATAAACTTTCTAATATATTTACAACAAATGGCTGTACTGGAAAAACTGTATATACAGACTGCTATGCAATTGTGCAATTGTCAGACAGATCCTGAAATATCTTTTTAAAGCTCCCTTTTTCTGAGGAACAGAAATCAAAATCAAGTAGACTAAGGTCAGCATAATGCAACTAATTCAGTATTTCAGACGGAAAACAGCAAGTCTGGTGGGAAAAACACCCCATCATATTTGTAAATAGGCTTTTGAAAACACATCACTATAATGTAGAACTCTTTCTTCAAGATATTGAAACTTTGGGGGTTTGGTGAACTGTAATATGAGAGTGGATGAAAAACTACAGAAGTCATGTGCATAAAAATTCAGAAGTTGTGTGGTATATATGTTAATTGTTAATTGATAGGTAGAAAAGAATTCTTCAAAGTGTGTTATGTAAAGACTTTCAGCACAGGCTGCCACTTGAAATACAACATTAGTTACATTAGCAGGGGACTAATGAATTGAGTTATGCCTAGATGATCCTAGCAGGAAACCCATACCCCCTGTGGCAAAGGAAAAATGTCTGCAGGTCCCTGCCATGCTAAAGGGGGAGGAAACACTTTCCAGAACCCACATATAACCCTGCAGTAATAACATCAACAGCAGAAAGAAAATAACAAAAAAACAACCCAATGTTTGATCACAGAAAAAGTCTTCCCTTGTCCTCTGAACCAAGTGACTGATGACCTTTATGATTTTAATCACTGTCTCCCTAGAGTTGCAACAGTTCTGAGCCTACAGAAAGCATCCCAGGCAATCTTGTTCCTCCTTTACTCACTAAAGAAGCAGACAGGCAGACAGCTTATGCATTCATACGTTCTGACACCATAAGGTAACACTGGGGCTATTCAGCTAAAAAATACACAGGGAGACTTCAGGAAACAAGAGGA
The DNA here is from genome assembly GCA_013400915.1 of Pardalotus punctatus. NCBI lineage: Eukaryota > Metazoa > Chordata > Aves > Passeriformes > Pardalotidae > Pardalotus > Pardalotus punctatus. Next base: position 272,017 of record VZTX01028737.1, on the reverse strand, counting down.
AGGTGGTCATGTTCAGTGATTTTTTTCACAACAAAATTGGAGCTAAACATTATGCATCACAGAAAACACACACATTGAGAATAAAACAGGGGCATTCTTCCTGTTAAAGGACAGATGAAAGTGGATTTTTAAAAAATCCTGCAATGAAACCCAACTATGCTGAGCTATGTAAATTTCTCTAGACTATATATACAGTATCTGTACATTTATAAACCTCAGATTTTAATGTGAGGGTGACTGAACCCTATCACAGAATGACTATGAAGGTTGTGGTATCCTTGGGGATATTAAAAAAACAGTCTAACTAGAGTCCTCGACAGCCAGCTCTAGGTGGCTGTGCTTGGGCAGAGGGGTTGAAAAAGATAACCTTCAGAGTTCCCTTCCAACCTCAGCCATGCTGTGGTTCTGTAACTCTGCAGCTGATGTTGTATTTATTTCATTGTTCAGAGAATGGAGGAAGAAAGGAAGAAAAGAAAGAAGAAACAGTATTACTTCAAGATACATTTTTTCCCTGCTCTTTGTAAATACCAGCAATTTAAGATCCAATATTTTAATGCAATTATTAAAATTCTGTCACAATGAAATACTTAACTGAAATAAGAGCTTCCAATCAGAGGTTAAATATTTTGTTTATATATACTCATGTTATTTTTCATTTATTTAGTTTCTTGAAGAAATAATTTAGGTGTTTATTGTTTGTTTTACTATTAATTAAGATGGTTTCTAAATAAATTTTATATTAGGGTAGTAGAGAAGTGCAAGTATAATAGTGCAGTATCTATAGATAACATGAGCAAATTAATTCATTCTAGAACTTCAGCACATCATTTATATATGTCAAAGTGTAATAGCATGGGATGCATCACCATAAATCATCTCTCTCATTTAAAATATTGGAAAGGTCACTTTCAGATTTAGGACAATACTAGCCATATTGTTTTTATTAACTGAGTGATCAAACTAATAATTGAAAAAGTGCTATTCACACTTTGCAAGTGCAGACTGTCAATTCCCTTTTATTTTTGTCAAGGATGACTTCCTCTCTGTAAAAAGAAAACAAGAAGTAGAAAGGGAGAGAATCCTAGTTAAATTAGGCCATTAAATAGGATGCTGATTGCATTGTTTCTAGAGTGGCAGGTTGCTGTAAATTGAACACAAGCTATACCTTGAAAGTGTGCCTAAAGAATTCCAGTGTCTAGAAGAATTGATTTATCAATTTCATGAATGTGTTGGTTCATGCAAGACCAGCATACAAACAGACAAACCGAATCACACAAAAGGTGCTAGAAACAAAGAATATATTTATGTATACATTATGAAAGAGATTATTTTATATTCACACTGCCAGTTACTTAAAACAACACTATTTGCAATTTCTGTCAAATATTAAGTTTATAACAAGTATTTTAAGAGGATAATAACCCCAGATAATCTGCAAAGTTTATTACTGCTGCCTGCTATTAATAAACCCAAACAAACAGACAAATAAAAGAAGCTGATGATGAACATATTTTGAATATTTTTGAGAACTCATCTAGTGACAGATAAAACTGTTCTCTCTCTAGAATATTTGTACCAGCCTAAACTTGCAAATATGTGGAAGAATTTTGCAAGAGTGACACAATGTCATTTTTTAAAAATTTCAGTGAGAGTGTAACCCCTGCACCAATTTTTTCAGCGTTCTGCAGGAAGCTGAGCTTCACCAGACAGGATTTGTTTCTCTAAGTGAGACTCAGCTGTTATTCACTCTCACAGTAGCACATATTGGGTGTAAAGTTGCCCTCCAGGGCCAGAAAAGTCTTACTCTAAAAGAAACATATCCTTTTACAGAATACACTTTCTAAAGAGAGCTGATTCTGTTTGTGACTCCAACTTCTGCACCATATGGGCCTGGGTTATTTTCTGGGAACACAATAAATAAATTATTTTCACTTGCCTGGAGCACCTTCCATTTGAGTTTTACCTTGATATTAAAAATCAGAAACATAGTTGACAATTATCCAAGCCTCAGCTGGTCATCTATATGACCAATGATGAGGGAATTCAATCTTAAAACCCCTGTATAAGACAATGAAATCAAGCTGTCTTCTGCAGCTGGTTCTTCCTATCCACTGATTAAAAGGTCAGTCTCAAAAATTAGCTTAGATTTAGATAATTAAATGTTTAAATGTGTCTGAAGGTGTATTTTACTTTTCATCTTCAATGTAGATTCTGTCGTTCGCACTCTTTGCGAAATGCTTTATTGATAAGCTCATTTCAACGAAATGTTAGAACCAGCACATTGTCATCAATCTCTTGACCTGTCTGGTTTTGGTTTTCAACCAAGTGTTTTCTTTAATCTCATCATCCTTTGTCTTCTGTAATTTCATTCTATCCTGGCTGCCCTCCAGCTCTCAAAGATCTTCTCCTCCAGCTGATCCCTATCCTTTTACAGTGTTTCTATTGATCTCTTGTAAGAGTTTGGGATATTTTTCCTTTCTAACTTACCTTTGATAACGTCAGTTGTAAGCACAAACTCACTCATCATCTTTATGATAAAGTCAGTCTGATGATTCTGTGAACCTCCTCCCTTCACTTTCCTCTGATGTCAGCCCTTCAACTTAGAGCTTGAAGGACAATTTTAGTAGGGAAAAGCAGATGATCATTGGTTCAACTTCTGCTACTAACATGATTTAGATGGCCCTCCTGAGGTTCTGCGCTTTTCACATTGCAGCCATTTGGGTTTCAAGGACTTCTGCTGTAAGTTGATCAAAGTATTCTTCCCACTCCTCTTTAAAAGTATCATATTCAAACTTGGCAGAGCTTGAATCCAGCTCTTTTATTGATATATGAGTTTGTCTAAATGTCTGCCTCTGACACATTTGGCAAACAAAATAGAAGAAAAATTATGTTTGCTTGTCACAAACACAGCAAAACAAGTAAAACAGAAGAAATTTTTGTTGGAGGAATTTTTCCTTCATAATAGATGTATAATGAACAAACATTCTTGGTTTTGGTGGAAAAAATAATCAAGGGAACAATTCCACTAATGTAGTCAGCAAAATGAAGAGATCTCTATCTTGCTGACAATTTATCTTAGTCATTAACAACTTGAGTTGTTCATGGGCCTATTATTTGAATCAGAAAAAAGCTCCCTGAATTTATTTTATTTTATTGAAAATAAGTGAGAGCCTTCCCTAGTTTTCACAGTATAAAATATGAAAGCTACGTATGTTTCATTATATTTTCATCCAGCACACAACAGTGTAAATTGTCTTGACAGAATAAAACTAGGCTCAAATAGCTTTGTCAAGTGATTAAAAATACATGGGGAAGTAATGATTATCTGAAACACTATTTGTATTTAGTAGGTGACAATGCTATGTATTTACAGTTAAGTAAAGAATGCTCAAAAAACAACAAAATAGTGTTTTAAATGGTGGGGGGAGAAGAAGCAGAAAATCAGAAGACTTGGTAATCTTTGAACAAGCTGATGTTCTTGAAGAACCTACTTGCATCAGATGCCTGCCTTTGGGATTTTTTAGTAACTTAAATTCAGCAAATTTTACAAATCCTGGATAATTTCCACCATGAAAATCAAATAATGTATAGTCCATTCAGTATACTTTAGTCTTTCTTGAATTATTCTTCAGCCACAGGCACTGAAAGAACAGCATGGAATGGGGCCTGTCAAGTCCAGCTTTTTCCTGGTTTGACAATTTTTCACTTGTTTTTGGCCTGGGATTAAACTTGATGATACTATTTTGTGGGAGTCAACACCTTCACAGCCTTCTAGATTTTCACTCACACTTCACCATAGAAAGTACTTTTCCACCAAAAAAAGACTTTTCCCCCAGGCTGCTATTTATAACCTGTCCCTTGCCCATCCTTTTTTCTCAGAACAAGGTTTTCTTTTGTTATTTTGGTTTTTGGGGTTTTTTTTTTTGTTTGTTTGTTTCTTTGTTTGTTTTGTTTTTTTGTGGTTTTTTTGTGGTTTTTTCCTCTGGCTTTTCTCATGAGAGTTCATGAGAACTATAGTTTGAAAGATTGAAATTAGCGAAGTTGTGCTAAGACTTGTCTGGTTACCAGTGTGTCTAGTTACAGAGGAATGCTGAAGGGAATTTCCCTGCCATTTTCAAACAGCCACATTTTGGCAGGTGTGGCTTTTGGGGAGAAAAGTCAGTCTCACTGTCACAATGGGAAGCTATTTCAGGCCCTAACTATTGCACCAATCAAATGCTTTCAAAAAAAAGTCCTCATAGGGCAAAACTGTCTCAGTGGAAGGAAAGCTTCCAGCAGTAAGAATTTCCAAGGAAGTGGGTAACTGCTGCCCAACATCTGTGCCTCGTTAGGCTGTGGGATGGCTGATGGGATCTTACCGGTTTGCCTTGAAACTGGTGGGTGAGAGTGGAGCCAGGAATGGCTCCAGTTTTCACTTTTCACAAGATATGAGGAAAGACACCTTAAGAAAGGATATAGAATGAAGTGAATCTGTAGCAAGTACAAAATTTTGGTAAAATGCAATTTGTAGCATCTTAAATATGTTCTCTATTTTACCCAATCTCTTAAATCCTTGTTAATATCCTTGCTTATAGAAATGTTAGTCATAATTGTTATACCAACGCTGATATAATTTCATGGTTTATCTGGACAGGATATACATAGAAGAAATGCATCTCCCCTAAAGCAAACATATCTGCTGTATTTTGATGAGTGTCTGTTGCAAGGGGTTTGTTTTTAGAGTGAAGTTTTTGTGTGGAAAGTTACCAGCCAGGAGATGAAAACTGAGGACATCTCAACATATCTCAAGATCAGATAAGGTAGATCAGATGGAGTCTAGAGCCCAAAGGAATAAAAGTGGGCTAGTGAGAGTCCATGAATTCTCATCAGAAATAGTTTTACTAATGAACAATGGAATTGCAGAAACAGATGTTATCTGTAGGACCCAAGGACACTGGAAATTGTGCTCATAGGACATACAGAGCAAGTACCTACTCTAAATGAGTTTCTTCTTCACTTACCTCCATACTAGAGTTTATGTTTGATGAAATGATCTGCAATGGTAATGATATGCAATTGCCACAATCAGCTTTTAAACAGTAATTGCATTGTTATAACTATTAGGGACTCTAGGACATGATCATTCTAGTTTGCTGAGTTTGCTTTTTCATGTGAATGAGTAAGATGCAAAGAAGCTTGCTTGTGTGTCGTCACTTCACACTGGCCTTATTTTATTTTGTAAGAGTCTATCTCTTAGAAAAATAACAAAAAAGACCCCCAAAAACCAAAACCAAACCAAACTAAAACATACAAAAAGTAAAAAATCAGAGACAGCCCATCATCTGAAAATTCAGAACCTTCACTAAGTGTTAAAAACGAGGTCCGGTCTCCTGCTAAAATTTAAAGGTTTTTAATAGGGAATAACAATCAGGGACAAAAGATAGAGCAAAAGGATTACAGCGTCCAGGGTACGCTGGGCAACCCTTGGCACGAAGCCAAGAGCGCACCGGCCCTGGTGAGACACTCTCTTTATATACATTTTTTATTGCATCAGCCTGTTACATAGTCATAGGTAAATATGTATATTCATACTTATTCTAAAAAACACATGGCCTTTTAGGTATGTGAGGAGTTCCTTTGTATGTTGATTCTTGGAAGATTTGTGGATGGGATGTCTGGTAACAGGAGTCTGTCTTATCGTGGTTATCTGAGATTGCTTGAGAAGTTCTCACTTCTGTGTTTATTTGAGGTTGTCCTTGGGGCTGGAGTTATGGCTTCCTGGGGTTGAAGTCATCACATCTGCGCTTATCTTGTTAAGCTTATAATTTGTTAGTTGTATTTTAACATATCTTTGGTTAGTTAATTTTTTTTATCTATCTCTAAAGTAGAACAAAAGAAAAGCATTTAATAATAGTTACATTCCTACAACATAGAGGTTAATATTATACACATAGCACTCATTATTTGCGAAAAGTCAATCCTTTAATATGCATTTATAACACTAAGCATTAATTTCCTCAGGTGAAAAATAGTTAAACATAAAAAGCTTCTATTTTGGTTCATGTAAACTCTAACTTGAGAGTGTACAAAGCATAAAAACTCTCACTGTTAAGATGTGTTGTCTGTCATGTACCAACTGCATATCTGGTTTTAATTTGTGGTAATCAGATGTTTCTCATCATACATTTCTTATTCATTATTTGCACTGTAGGCAAGACTTGTAAAGACTTGCAAAAGACATTTTCCTCCATGCCTTTAAAATAGATTCCAGCATGTCTTTTTTCACTCCTTTTGTTGTCACTGTTCTGGAAATTAGAAATTATGAAAGAACAACCTAAATAAAAAGGGAAGTGCAAGTAGATTAGAAGGCATAGAATGAAAATCAGAAATTCATACTCTGAAAACAGACCATGGAAATGCCATTTATACCATACCTAATTCTAAGCAAGGTAAATATTAGTGAAGATTATTGGTATTGATTTGTAACTATCACAATAACAATCACAGACAAGGCCCCTGTTGTGTTAGAGTGTGCAAAGAAAAATCATCTTGTTCAAAATGCTTCAATCTTAAGATGAAGTGAGTGCAAGAAAAAGAAGAGAAAATTCTATGAATTATCCTAAATTCTAGCTCTGGCACACTACCTGCTTAATAATTATATCCACTCTTATTTGAACTATCTGCTAAGGGTTACTGTCAGGAAGACTATTACAGGAAGATTTACAGTTACAGTTGTCTTCTTGCAAATGTGGACAGGTGACACATTTTAGATAGCAAAGAATTCCTTTCTTGTTTTGTGTTGTCGTATTAAAGTAAATACACTGTCGTTTGGGCTGGGTTCGGTTTTTTGTTTTTTCTTTTATTTTGGGTTTTGTGCGAGTCAGACAGGCAGGTGGCCAGAATAAGTCTCTGTGAACACCAGTGGTATCTCTACACAGAGATTTGACATGTCAAAACAGAGGACAAACAGCAGTAGACATAATATGTGGGGATTTCCACCACATTATGTTATTCTATGTTATTTTCCAGACCTAAGCGTTCCCTAAATTTCATGGTGGTGTATAAATATCTAACAAATTTAAGGAGTTTTTGCACACAATTCCTGTTTCTAAGCCCACCTTGAACCACTTACTGTAAAATTGCTATTCCCTGATGCAAATATCTTTTGTTCTTGTTGATCTCATTAGGAGCTATATATCGTCACATAATTCTAAGAGTTAACCTGAATCCAGTTCATCATGTACCACAAATCCAAGTTAAAAGTAGATGGATTTATAGTTCTTATTTTTTTCCTCAACTTTAATTATAATTTTTATCAGTTAGGAATTTATACTTTTTCACAGTAAATAAGATTAAATAAATTACCTGGTTGCAGAAAAGTTTGCTGCCTTTTTTTTTTTTTTTTTTTGTTTAATCATAGCTCCCCAAACAATCCTGAAAATCACATTTAAAAAAATTATGGGTCTAAATTTCATGTTATCAGATACCCTAGCATGATAGATCACTTATGAATGTGAGTTAAAAGATCCAGTAAATTTATAAAGAAGAAATGTTTTCTCCAGTAGGGTTAGGAAGCCAAAAACATACTAAAGATAACTTCAAGACCTAGTCATTATTGAAAAAGCCAAAAAAGTCATAATGATAGGTGAGTAATTAAAGATGCATCGTAGAAACTCACTAATATAGAATGGGTAAAGCAAAAGCATTATAGGTGCTTTCAAAATCAAGAAAATGTCACCACGAAATATGACAGGGCATCTCCCCTGAAAGTAAAACACATGAAAGTCAGAATCAAGGTGATCCATAATAGCCCACTTAAATTCTCTGCATTTTTCCTGGTTTTCCATTAATTTTACATTTAATAGCTTCATTCCCATAAACTTCCCACTTTTAAAAAGTAGACCTCAGACATATGAAATTTATATGTATATTCTTTCTCATCTTAAATGATTATCAATTTACCTATTTCTACACTTTCATGATTTATATTCTTTCCATGTTTTACACCCATTTCCAAATAAAAATATATCATCAGCCAGAAGCAATAAAGTACATGCCACACTAATGATTATAAAATTGAAAATGAAATGTGCTCAAGACTTCAGAAACAGTTTCTTATGTTTCCTAGTTTGAGATATGGTACTACATAACTTATTTGTGCAAACATAAATAATTGCTTTTCTAAATGTAAATCTAGTTTGCTTTCCTACTAGAATGTTCAGAATAAATCTAGTCAGCTCTCATAAACAAAAAAATGCATTTGGTCTCTCTGTTACATTGTATCAGAGCCAAAACTGTATTAAAGAAAAGTCAATGAGCTTTGCATTATACATTTCTGTTAATTTTCCAGTATTTATTTGCCCATCAGATTTTCATCATTTAGAGTTCTTTACAAATTCAGAAATTACTGTTCTGTATAGGAATGATTCTGATTAAATCCTGTAAGGAAAAAAGATGTACTGGTCATTTTAATCTGAGTCATGTAATTTATGAACAGATTTCTAAACTATACTATGGGGGGAAAGGGAAAGGGAAAGGGAAAGGGAAAGGGAAAGGGAAAGGGAAAGGGAAAGGGAAAGGAAGGGAAGGAGAATGGAAGAAGAAGGCAATGAGACCATGGTCAAGAGTTTTTATTCCAGGATATTTAACTAGCAACCTCATATTCAAGACAGCACAAGACTTCCAAACAGTTTGTTTAGAATAAATTGTTCTTCTAAAAATACAAAAATTTCCACATCTGTCTTCACTTTATGGAAGGAAAGGAAGATATTAAAGGAATATAAAGGAAGACCTTATAGAAGGAAAATTTAGATAATATCTGAGAGAATATTTTATGTCCACTTAATGGAAATTTAATATTAGAAACATATATTAATGCAAAAGTAACCAGAAGAAAAACATGGAAAAATATTCCGCATATTTTTCATATGTAAAAACACTTCAAATGAAAGGGAATTTAGTATAATTAGCATCTCCTATCTTCTCTGTCCTGGATATGAGCGGTTTACAATTTCTGTCTTAATTTTTATTTAGTGGACATCAGTTGGAGAACTGTAACAGGCCTCAGGATCAGACTCTATAAAATCACAGAAGGCATTTTGAAACTCCACATTTAAATTTCAAATGCACATCATGAACATTATCCTTAGGACTGTTGGAACCAGTTTCTAACTAGTCATCCTGCATCTCTAATCTGTGTTATCTAGTCCTTGTGAAATAATGTTGTTGTCATAGCAGCAAGGTAACTAAATATTTTAATCTGTTCATCTTTCTATTCAAGACTTGTGTTTACCCTTTGCTTCTCATAATCTCATTCTGGTATAACTTGTCTGCTTGTATTTTACCCTTTTTTCATATATTTCCTGCTCTAGCTCCCACAACATACCTCTAAACCTTGGAATTTCTTCATAACTTTTTGAATTTTGGACAGTACTCTATATTTTGTCTGCTCACCTCTGTAGATTGTCTCTTAAAAGAAGGATCTGTGTAGTCTGAAAAGAGAGGACAATTATTTTCAAGAACATCAAGTACTATGGCACACACATAGCTTTGGAGATGCCTACAATAAGGGTATAATTGATTCATCTCGCATACAATAAAAATTGAGTATTGTGAGCTTTTCTATTGTGGCGTAACAAAAAAATTCTGTTGCACCTCAAAAGGAGAATTTCCATACTTACCCTGTAGATGGAAAAGGAAAATCAGCAGGAACTGACACATCATAAAACCCCCCGTAGATGAAAGTAATACTTGTCTTCAGACCTCCCCTTTTGCAAGCTGGAGACTGTTTGTCAGATCCAAAGATTTTATTTGAAAATTGATAACATGAACAAGAAACAGTGGTCGCATTCTAGCAAAAATTCTGGGCACTAAAATTTGAAACTGAATTTTGCACATTGCAATTGGATTCCTTTTTAATGGAATTGGCATCAGATGTTAAGTAGACCATGAATGCCAAAGCTACTGCTGAGAATAAGAGAGGAATGAAGACTATTAGTAAAAAGTTGGTTAGGATATCATATTTGTAGCCACCACCATCAATTTAGACTGGAGCTTTCATTACAAGAGAGGATTTTATCTAAAGGCACACAGGCAAAACACTCTATACATTTATAGACTTGAGAAAGAAAGAGTTTATGTAATAATTTCAAAGGAATACTGAAATTAAAGTTTTTGTGTAAGCCAACATATAAGCAAATTCAAATAAAAAGAGCATTTGTTGACTGAAATTAAATTTAAAAAAAACAATCAAAATAATTTGGCTGAAGAAGGGCACGGCAGGGCAGGGAAGAGACATATTTGTAAGTTCATGGTTTTCAATTTTTGCCTTCAAATTCAGGGGATTTGTGATCCAAATTAGTTTAAAATCTCAAGAACAAAACCTAAATAAGCCTGTTGTCAGCAAGTGTAAATTCACTGCACAAAGGTTCACCTAATACATTGAGAAGTTTGCAGTCTAAAAAGATCTTTTTCCCTTAGCTTTGGGGTTGCAGAACAGATAATCATGGATATCAAAACCATTTTAAATTGGACAAAGTAGTGTCCGGTTATGGCTTGAAGCTAAGGATAAAAGTGTAGTATGAAAATTTCATTCAGATCTTGTAACTGCTGTTTTTGAATATTTCCGTTCTGATGGGTGGAATGGAAAAAAGTCAGTAAAATGGGACTGTTGAGTCTTATTGCATTGCAAAAATTCACTGCGATGCTGAGGTCTTGGGGGAGGTGGGCAGCACTTCTCAGAGCCTGATGATGGTCAGTTGACTTCGTCTATAGAGTGACAATCAGTATTCAATACTTGTGGTGCTGACAGTGTTGATTGTAGCCATCGGATGGCTGTGAGCAGACAAAAGCAGCAGGCATGTCTGAAGTCTGGCACAAGCATGTGGTTTCACTAGGCAGAGGCCCATGGTAACTATAGTTAAAATGCTAATATCAAATGTGACAGACCACTTCAGTACTCTGCAGTTACAAGTCAATACAGTCCACAGTTACCTCAGAAGACAGACAATCAGGTTCTTCTTTATTGTTGCAGCTACTACTTATGGCTGTGCATTAGGGATCGTTAAACCTGATGCAGTGATTAGAAAACCTTAAAAATAAATCTTCCTGCCCTTGATGACGAGCAAGGATATTTTACCATTTCAATCTTTCAGTCCATCATCTCACATCTCATTCAATCTCTTCACTGCTCCCATCTACTGTGACTGACAAAAGAGTCCTACTTTCTCCTATATATGCATCTTCCCTGCAGGAGGACTTGTCACTGGTCAGCTCTATAGCACATGAGAGGTTTTAATCTTCTTTCTGACTAAAGTGGTGAAATGTTTCAGCATAGCCCAGAATTGCTAACATTCCGTACACTATTCCAAAGATATTACCTCTTCACAAGAATCCTTTTGTGTCTCAAGGGCACACAGCTTTTGCAGTTCCTTTCTATTTCATCTCAGTGAACATAAATAAAATAAAGTAATAATTAAAAAGCTCAACCAAAAGGGTTTTCATTTGATTGACTTGTCAACATCAGAGCCATTAAACTGCCTAAGAGAACATGTACCGTGGTAAAAAGGGCAGATTATATTCTTCTTCTAGTTTAGGGAGAAATAGGAGTACAAAATGCACCCTGTGTTACTCTAATAACCAAGTTCCAATTGCTGGAGGTTTTTTTTCTATTTCATTTGGATATGGTGTATTTTCAAAAGGTGCAGGGGAATATCAGAAGTTTTCTTCAGTCGGCAGATTCATGCTTGTTAGAATGTGGACTGAATCCAAACATGTGCAAGCTCTATTTTAGGAGTAAAAGCTTTGGTTTAAAGATTTAAAGTTTTGACGTAAAATTTGGTTTATATTCAAAGTCTGTAAATATCTTGGTCATATGAAAACTCTTTTTACAGAAGTTAGTATAAAATCTGGTTAGAAGTATCTCAACTGGGAAACCAATTTTTAATTCAATGGTTCACAGCAGAATTTGTGAAGTCCTGTTTGAATACAACTGGAATGTGAGAGATTTAAACTTGATGTAAGGGGAAAAAAATATCATTGTGTTCATCAAACATTAGAACTAGTTGCCTACAGTCATTGTGAGGGGCGGTCCTCAGAGGTTTCAAAAACTTGACTGTCCCTGAACAACCTGATCTGATTAGACCTGTTTTCAGCAGGGATTGGACTAGAACACTTCCAGAGATCCCTTTCAACCTAAACTATTCTATGACTATTTTATGTCTTTCCCCTTCAGTGAAGATAAAGCAGAAGATAATTGTCTTTTCTTGCAGCAAACTGTGTGTGCAGCATCTTGAGCTCAGACATATGACTTGTCTCTAAGCATTCCACTGCAAATCAGTATGAAAGCTCCAGAGCAAAGTAAATGCATTTATATGCAAACTTCTAGAGATGTATGCAACTAAAGTCTGTGCTAACTGCTTGTGTTCCTGGGCTATTTAACATCAGAGACCGCTAACACCATCAATTCACATTTTCTTATGCTTATTTGAACAACTGTTTCCAATCTCAATAGGTATTTGTTTGGTGCTGCTACTAAAACCTATAGTTAAAAAAGTGTGACCTCTGATGTAGCATAAGAACCATATATAAATATTTTGAGAAATTGCCCTATATGACATAATGCTTGTGCATCTTTATAGTGATCAAGCTCTGATAAACAGCTCAATAAAAGTGAGTCTTCAGCAGGGACTTAAATACATAAAGGATAATGTCTTTACATGGTTTGGAAGGTGAACACAGCATTCTACCAGAAACTGTGAAAAGATGTAGATGCAGTGAGATGGGCATAGGCCATGGGTTCCCACTTTGTAAGAGTTCTCCTCTGCTGTGAACACACTGAACAGTGCAGCTGAATAGAAACAATAGGTCCGGGTTTCCTGAGAATGTACAAACATTCTGACTAAAATCTTGTCTTCGATTCAAATGATAAAAGATTTTTCTCATCCACATGATGCCTGAACTCAACAAGGGCAGAAGACCCCTTGAGAAGAGTTCACTAGTTCTCTGTTTCCACCTTGCTTCATTAGCAGGCCAGGTTTTTACAGTCAAAGTGTGTCAGCACCCTTATACTGGTTATTAGTGATGAAAGCCAATAGCTCATCAGGATCTGAAAAATGCTTCTGCAAGATATTTTTTAAAAATCTGATGAAGTTTCCAGTGAATATTTCAAGGACTGTGGTTGTTTTGCATGGTCAAATGGGATTTGCCTCTTTTATTGACCACATTTGTCAAATTCTCAACACTTTGGTTCTCTGACCTTCCTGAGTGCCTCAATCAATACTGATTTATTATTTGTTCCTAGCTGGTTTCTGATGCAGCATACATAAAAAATTTCAAGCATTACTTGGATTTTCCTGGTATTAGAAGGAACTATTTATTTCTAATGTACAGAATTCTTATGGCCTCTAAAATACTACCCAATGTATCTGCAGTACAGCATTGTGTACTCATCAGAAGCCATTTTTAGAGTAAAAGAGAGTAGTTATTTCTGATAAGGACAATAAAGGTGCCTGATGATTCCACTATTTTTAAAGTGGAAGAACTCCTGTTCTAGGGTATCGACATTTGCCAAGGAGAAACTCTAAAGGCTTCAAAGCTTTTATTAGGAATTTCAAAGCTTCAATCCTATCCTGGCTGCGCACTGACTTCACTGGTGACACATTCAAACGGTTTTCCTTTACTTTGTAGCTGCACTCTTCTCCCAACAGACTAACTTCTTAAAAGGAATGGCCTTTGTGTTCCAAACAAAAGAGCAGCAGCATATGAAGATGTTTATCCTAAACCAGATACAATCCAGCACTGCCTTACTAAGCTCACTTGCACAGCTGTGGTTTTTGTACAAAGGAACAAATGAATTTTGGGATTGGTTAGGGACACCAAAAATAATTATTAATATTGCCATGACCACACCCAGGTTTACAATGGTAAGTAAAATGGTATGAAAGAAATAGGTAAGGCAGGAATTTCTGGGTAATGTTGAGAAAAGAAAGAAACCAGTGGAGATCATTTTAGCTGCTATGAAATGAAATGAGTGACATATAACTTTCTTGAATCCCACTTAGGATTATGAAAAGAATGTGAATGAGGACGATATGAAATTTTAACATTTCAAACTAGGAACTTAAAAAATTATCTACACAATAGATAGATTTCCAGTGCAGTAAAAAAAATAAGCTCTTCCTTGGAATGTAAGTGACAGCATGGTCTCTGCCCCAAAGTCCTTCTAACCTAATTTTAAAACACAATAAAGGAGAGTGGCAGGAGGGAGAAATGCTGGCAAGAATTCTAAGGAGAGGATTACAAGGTCACTTATATGTCAAGCACAAACTTCTGGTTCTGTTATCCGTAATCAACTCTGTATTATTGAATTCAGTTTGCCTTAGAACCTCATTCATGGACACAGACACTGCAGTGGACATTAATGTATCCCCTCAAAGCTGCAAAGTTTCAATATATAAATGAAAAGCAAGGCAAGAATTCAATTTTTATGCTTAAGAATAAAGAAAGCTAAATATGCTGAATCTCAGAGTTCTGTATATTGAACACATACAGAAAATTTTTTTTAAAAAGAAAATGTTAAAAATAAGTCAATTCCTATAAGGATACAGATAGTAGTATTTCTTGTAATATTACTCACTGGATATTATTGCTTTCCTAAGATGACTTTAACTTCTGCAAATAATTTCACAGAGCTCCTGATAAGTATCTGATATTCTCTTTAATTCATGAATTTGGGGAGCTATGCTACTCTTTTGTTTATGTCATCTGAAGAGCATTACACTTTCATTATATGAAATTCATAAAATGTAGCTAAAGGTACTCAGGAGTCAATAGCAAGGTCATAATTTACTATCAGGATTCTGCTGACATTTACAGACCATTTAAACTTTGTTCTTCTGCTTTATAACGTCAGCATCAGCACAATCCTTGAAGTGCATCACTGCCTGCAGTGTGGCTGTAATGGAACTCATATGAATAACTACCAAAGAATTAGAATTCCTGTTTATGATTTATCTATGCACCAACTGTAAACATTCTAGTAAGAAACACTCCATTATAGAAGAGCTAAATTAAAATGAACATTGAACTGAACCTTTTAAAAAGAAAACTTTCTGTGAACTATAAGACAATAAAATGATATGAATCTTTCATAAATGAATCAGGTATTAAAGTGGTAACTTTTCTCCAGTGAGGACAAAGAATGCTTAGAATATTGTCATAGAAAAAATCTATTGAAAATTTTATATATATATATATATATATATATGCAAATATATAGACCATGGATAAATTATCATCAAATGTTGCATTCTNATACATAAAATTTTGTTTAACTATATATCGTTTAAAAAATTGTATAATGTGTTGGTGTGTATATGCACCTAATGTACAAAGACTTCCACAGTTACACAGATTTCTCCAATTATTTTTTTTTTTTCTCTTGGTGCTGGACTACTGTATGTTCATCTTGTGGACTCTGTAAAACCAATCTGAGCTAGAAGTTATATTCTAAAGTGAGGGCAGGAACTCTAAGCCCAGAGGCAACAGAAGAGGAAGAGGATCAGTAGCAGAAGAGAAAGAAGGAATTGAGACAAAACAGAAGAGTCTGAGTTACTCATGGTCTTAAAATAGAGTTAGAAGAGATGAACACTGAATAGAAAAATCAGGTTTTTTACGAAATTCTGAATTATTGAGGAGATAAAGTCAGTCTCACAGCCAAAATGCTCTCTTGTTTAATTAGCCATGTACTGGTGGACTGATGTAAAAGAGACTGAGGTACCTGGTCATCAAAGTGTCACAACAAGCTGATGTACAATACATTGGTCATTAGCCAAATGATACTTTTAATAATCTGATCTGGCCTCATCACTTTGAATTGCACATGACATAGCTCTTGCAATAAAACTTTGGAGCTGGAGCTGCTTTGCAAACAGCCGGCTTGAGGTACAGCTAAAGTGCATTCATGTCTGTCTATGAATAGAAAATTGTGTAGAAAGTGTCCTAAGCTGCTACACCTGAATATCCACTAGATGCCAGATTTATTTGCTATATATTTGTTCTTTATTACCATATGATATCTTTGTTACTGTTCCTATCATCTTGCTTGAGATTAAAATCAATGATTTCTGGAAGGCAGGCAAGTAAGCTCATCCAATAGCAGGTCCCAAAGACAATCAACTTCTAAAAGCCTAGCTGCAAAGTCAAAATCAGATCATGCATGTACCGGGCTTCCAGTTGTCTTATTTGGCTGATTTGGTTCTCTGGTGCAAACAGACATATTGTTGTATCAATGTTCAAACAAAAAACACCTCTCTGCTAGGTAACATGCTCATATTTGTCTTTTTGTATCTTAATGCAGAACTTTCAGGTTTCTTTTCAATCTTTTTTGTTTGAATTGGAAGGAAAATAACTCTTTCTAGCTAAGAACTTTGACTCTATTATATTTGAAGTGTGACTTTCTCAACTTCCATATTTCCATGAGAATGCCTAAGAAAGATATCAGTCTGCTCCAGTGAAAAGAGCACTTCACACCAGTGTTTTCCTCTCAGTACTAAGTTTCTGTCTAGTGCTGTGCCTTTTCATATGGACTTTTTATTCTTGATCTTGTTAGTTCATTTATTGAGTTCATTTCACCTTAAGCCCAGCTCCAGATTCTCCCTCACTCCAACTCTGTTTAAACAGAAAATATTTTTCTCTTATGGTACTGATCCTCCTCACTTCTCACCTCCAGATGTATAACGTACCATGAAATAGTCTTGTCCAATTATGGTCTTGTTATGAAGCACATTTAAATCTTCTTCATACATGAAAAACAGACTCACTGGCATGTTTCGAGAGAAAAAAACCTGGCTATTTTCACCGGTCATGAAATAACCAATTATGTTCCCTGATTATTATGATTTCAGATTCTATAATACAGTATCAACTCTTATGCTGGCTCTTTCTTTTTTCTTATTAGTCAATTTTTTTTAATTGAAATTTTTCATAGTAATGAAATATAACCTCTTTAGTGAGTTCATTTAAAAGATAATCCACAATGCAAGAAGTGTCTCTTGCAAGTTGCAAGCTGAAGAAAACTTCCAGAAAGATGAAAAAAAAAACAAACATATAGGAACTTCCCCCGTATCATTCAGACAAATGAGTGATTCAGAACACGGAGAAGAATTATGTCAAGGAGACCCTATGCTCGCTAAGTTTTCATATAGGCCTCTTCCTCATCCCACCATTTCTAAATGGTATATTAAGTCTTACAGTTTGATGATTTGGCATTTCAGTCTCTAATATGCTGATAGATTGAGTTCAGCTTTCTAAGTAACCTTGTAACTGCAGCGGTGTAATAGCTGTAACTATAATAAGGCCTCTTTGGCTGGGAGTGCTGACAGTCATTCAGATTAGTCCAATTGACTGGTTAATATCATACCCTCATTATGTCTGCTGAAATGCTTTGAGCTGTGGGTAATTGCTTCTGGTTCCGGAAAAGAATGAAAGTTTCTTCTACAACTTAACTTGTTTGGTGGTAGAGTCTGTATTCAATTTAAATTTTTATGGATATGTCTAACAAATACATCAAAGGACACAGAATAGTGATGCTACTGTCTTAGCAATGTTTTTTAAGGATTTACTACAACTTCAATAGGAACATCTGTCAGTTAGGGTTATTTCCATTGTCCCAACAAAACTGGAGGGCTTGGAAAGCAGTATGAAAGAAAACAGTGGGTTTTGTCCACAAGCACAAAAGTAAAAATATCTTTCACTTCTACCAGATCTCTCAGAGGAAAGTCTTAAGAGAATTGCACTTAACAGCTTCTTTTTTTTTCTTTTTTTTTTTTTTTCTAACCTTGGAGGTTTTATGTATCCAACAGGTTATTGTTGCCAAAACAACTGGTTGGGCAGAAACAGGGCGGGGTTATAGGAAGGAAATCACAATACATACAATGCCTTCCAAAACTTACAATTTTTTTTTTTTTAATTTACTTACAAATAATACAAAATAATAACACATACACACACCCATTTATGCATGTACAATTAGTGCCTTACCCTTACCTAACAACTTACTCAAAGCAGCAGAAGCAACATAGCATATATACAGGTAATAATAGTAACAATTGCAGACACCAATTTAGCAACAACTCTCAGTGGTGAGTACCCACACTGCTCTGAATTTAAAAAATTTGTAGTCTTTATAACTGTGATATGACTTGTTATTAACATATGTTAATTGCAGAATCACAGCACAGCTGAAGTTGGAAGAGACTTCTGGAGGGCATTTGATCCAATCCCCACACTCAGGCAGTCATCTGTGGCAGATTGTCACACACCCAAAAGATAGGTATAAACTCATTTTAACAATAACTCACAGAAGTGCAAAAAGCTAAAGCTGAAACTAGTTTGTACTGCAATGGTTAATTCCTAATTGCTCTTGATAGCCATGCTTAAGATACAGCCAGATTTTCTCAAGGCAAACCAGTCAGGTAGAGCCATGCTGCAGGCCTTACCCCTGGCTCATGTAAGTTGTGTGCCTAACCCTCTTTCAGAGAAGAATACTCACCCTCTTCAGCTTTCTCTGATAGACTTATAAAAATGTATAGATATTTCAGTTAAAGAAGATAATGTCCAGTTCTCTGTACCAGTAAGTGCTCTGGGTCTGCCATGGGACCACACAACTTTCTCATTCCACTATGAGATTTGCACTGCTTCTGGAGCCTCATTCTCCTTCCTGCAAGTGAATGATTATTTGCAGTCTATAAATTGCAGTGTTGGCTGATCAAAACCATAATGTGAGAAGTGATTGATTAATCACTAATTATATGCTTTGTCTTGCAAATAGAAGGCATAAGAGTCATTGACAGAAGAGTCTACATACACGTCATGTGAACAGAGGTCGGTGTCAGCTGAAAGGCTAGTCCGTATGGTTCTATGATACCCTTATAAAACATTTCTCACAGGAGCCTGTGATTATGTGCACAGGAAGATCTGCTACAGTGGTATAATGCAGGCTGCTAGGATTAGTATGTCACTTCTTGGAAGCTGAGACTGGCTACAAAAAGAATAATTTTTCAGACTTGGCCCAGACCACTGCTGACAAGTACAGTGCAGTCTGCATTGCAATATATGCTGCCACACATGGGTGTTTTATATTCCTGATCAGATGACACAGACTGTCACTGGCTCCTTGGTTTGGCTCAAAGATCTTGGAGGGTCTCCATATGAAAACAGTTGCAAGGCTTAAGCTCAAGATGGCAAAGTCCCAGGGCTCATTAAGATATCTGCATACAGAACTGTGTGCTTTACTGTGATTTTCAGACTAGGAACAAGATCAGAGAGCACCTTCATCTGGTCTGAATCTAGACATTGGTTCATCTTTTCCCTGTGTAATTATATTCAATGCAGGCAGTAAGTCCACTTCGGACAGGTGAACAATTCTAGTCTCTGTATAAAAACCTTTAAGGTAAGTGCTAAGAGGAACCTAGCCACATGTATTTTGTTACTCTTCCTACACATCTGACTTGACTATTTTTCTGTGTGTTTTAAAAGAAATATTTTTGACAGGACACTGGATGTCTATTATCTTAGTCACTACTGAGCAGCAAAGCAACATTTCAGCTCAGATGCCAGAAATAGGATAGCAGCAATCAAACCTGCATTCTGCTTTTTGTCTTGTAGAACCAGTGTAAAGAAGGTGGATTTAAGTGATGATCAAGCCCACGTAGATTTATATTCTTGAAAGTCATAACTGAGAAATGCATGTAGGTGTTTTAAGATTCACCTCTAATTTATCTTCATATTATCTCTTACCTTTCTCCTTTCACAATAGGGTTGTACTATAACTACTAAATATTCATAAGAAAATTCATGGCAGGGTATCAGGGTAGCAGAATAACTAATAGCTGCTAATGTATTAATAAGGGCAGGCAGTACCCTTGGGATGACCTGTGACCTTTCGACATCTAATTGTAATGGGTCATTATACCTGGCTGATTTAAACATGTCATTACAGAAGATTTGGGCAGTTGTTAAGAATTTGTTAACATATACATGAAATATAATGAATTAATTATTAGCCCAATGAAACAACAAAAAGAAAAGGTTAGTCTATTCCCACATGCCTCAATCCTTTTGATGTTGTATAAAATATAGTTGCCAGTTTGTGCTTGATAGAAACCAATTTAACATTTAAGGGACTATAAGGATTTTCTACTTGAGTCCAAATTTATTTTTAAAACTTTAATTTCTCGTATGTGTTATAAATAGTGAAGGATTTTTGATGTTGTAGGGTTTTCTGGTAGTCAACAGACTCTCCCAAAGATATGTGGCTAAAGGGTCTCTTCATGGCAAGCTGCATGTGTGAATACACATTCACAAAAAATATCTCAGAGCCCCAGCACAATCAGATAAATTCATTGACAATTATTACACTCAATCTGTGTTCACATCTTATTGACCATAAAGATCAGCTTCAGTGCTTAATGTGTAGTTTATGATGTCTTTATTTTTTCTTAATAAGAAAGGAGCAGAAGGTAAGGACTTTGCTGTTTTCAAATTATGAACAGTTACATAAAAGCTGTTTGCAATATTTTTTTCGTATAACTTTTGCATGTTAAGTATGTTAATCTTTAAATAAACTCCTTTTGTAGGACTATGCCATAGCCAAACTACCTTGAAGTGGGAAATTTCTATAAATAAATACAATTAAGTAAAAAGCCATGAACAATAAAGCATTAATGAATATTAAATAAAGATGACCTATATAACAAGCTGTTTACTTTACGCCTGTTTCAGAAAAGCTCATGTTCTTTGTCTCATCCCAGTCTGCAGAATGGGAAGGATACTAAAGAAATTAAGAATATCTTTACTGCTGTCAGACTAATCGGCTCTTTAGTCTAGAATTTATAATCAAATGTGACATGATCCATATGGAAAGCTTCTAAAATTAGGATAAATATTAAAAACAAGTTTTGTGAAAATATTCATAATGTGTGCTTTAGAATCACAAAACTCTGGTTCTTTAAAAAACTCTTGGAAGTTTTTGCCTTCAGAATTGATGGATAAATGAATGGGGCTGTACAAAGACTGCAGTGGAGTGAAAAAAGGTCAGAAGAAACCAAAGCAATTTTATAACTAAAGTCTTGTGAGATTAATATCTTCTTTGGAATGATTATGATGCATGGCAGAAGAGAAGATACCTGGTTGCTGGGTGCATCTATTTCTGTTTGCTAAATCCAGCTTTCACAGAGAACACTTCTCACATTTGAAACTACATGATCAGCAAAGGTAATCAAAAAAGATGGGAGGGAGAAGAGAAGGAAGAGGTACAGTTTAAATTTCACCTAGAGGGAAAGACAAATGAATCTGGATGATTTATAACATATGAAGACATCTCTCCTAAGTTATAAGATTTCTTCTGTCAGAGACAGATTTTGATGTTGCACATCATGACAGCTAACCTTAGGATCCTAGAGCAGGAGACAAAACAGTGAGCAGTATATGCCCAACATGCAAACTGAACCAAGTATAAGAGCTGACATTTGTGATGTTACACATCCTGCCTGGAGGGAGAAGACTTTTCTCGCTGTCTGGTAGACACTCAGCCACAATGAAATCAAGAATGCAGGAATTAAAAGATTTCAATTTGGTCTGGAAAAATGCAATTATCTGGAGGAAAAAAAGTCGCAGGTCATGAAAGCACATTCACAGAGAAGCACGTGGAGAGAGGTCCCAGTATTTATTTTCCATTATTTGCTCAGGCTGTAAAATCAGGCTCCCCAAGATCCCTGTCTCACCAATCCCATGACTCTTGTGTTCCTATGCCTCCTTGGTGGCCTGAGAGGAAGAGGGCATGGAATGCAATTTGTGTCTCCACTGTGATTCTCATTCTCAGTCACCGTAAGCAGCCTGTAGTCTGCCATTTAGGGGATAAGGAGCTGATGGGGAGGGGGATGGAGGAAGCTGATATGAATCTTTGCGGACTACACAGAAGCAAAGGCTAGGACTTTATATGTCATCAACAAATGGGCTGATATTAGCTGATATATCTATCTATATATATGGCACATGGATATTTCCACCACCACACAGAGATTGTCAGTTAGCTGCCCCCAAGTCCACATCTCAGACAAGTAATCTTCTCATTATACTTGGGCTGATGTTGTCATCCTGTACGTGGAGGACCCTGGTATGTGCCACAAGCACCAGATTTGTCCTAATGACTAAACTGATTTACTGCAAACATAGCAATTTCCTGCTCTGTAAGCCTGAAAATAACTTGTTAACTTTCCAGAACTCCTGAAAAATTCATATTGTGCCTCAGTTCCTCTTTATTTTTATTTTTTTTAGTATTCATGTCTCACAACCAAGGCAGAGCTTTTTCATTCTAGAAAAACTAATTATCCAAATAGGATGGAATTGGATTTTCTTACCTAGATTCTGTCACATCTTATCTTGACATTTAGTTCAGAAATATGTCATAACAGCAAAATAGGATGTTGAGGTGAGAGTATGTGAACTCTTTCAAAGTTCCTCAGATCTCCAATTATAACTGCATTGTTGACTTGGGTAACTCTGTTAATGTGTGCGCCTCCATTTTCCTTTACTGTAGATATAAGTCATAAGCTTATCTGTATTGTGAAACTGCTGTGTGTGAAGACCTCGAATGCCAGATTATAAATTGCTTTCTGAGAGCCTCATAAAAAAGGTGAAACTTACAGCCAGTGCCAGGAATGATTATTATCATTAATAACAATGAGATGTGCTACGCTGTTAAAGCAGTCATTTTTTTCCCCTTGTTGGATTAAGAAAGCTTTCTGTAGTTTTTGTGTAATCAGAGATATGGAAAGCATTTTGGGATCCTTTAGATAAAAGGGACAAATAAAAAATGTGACACAGATCATCCCAGTGTTAATCATAGCATTAAATATTCAGTAACCAAGAATTCATAATTGAGTGCCTTTGAGTGGAGTAAGAAATTATTTTGTGCTACATTCCAAGCTCAGGTTTGCTGCATGTTGTGAACAGGGCAGAACAAGCTGAGCAGGCAAAGCTGGCAGAGGTGCTCTAGGAGCTCTGATTTTCTCTTTATTGATTGCTGTCCCTGACTAAATGTCATCAGTTGCTTGGTGATTTACAACATACTGGTAATAAAACAGAGGGATATGAGTAGCAAGGCTTTTTTTTCTCCCTGTTCAACCCTACAGTTCATTCCTTGGTTAAGGCAACACCATGGTGACAATCAGCATGCAGCAGAATGTAATGAAGGTGAAGAACCATGGGCAGATTATGCTGAGAGAAAGACGCCTTCCTTCGTTGCACTGTGAGTGATAGTCTGTCAAACAAACACGAGCCAGTGCCTTTGAGCTCTGCTTAACAACACAAACAATCCAGCCCAAAAGCCTGAAAAGTTTTCATGTTCAACTGAGGGAAAGTTTCAATGGAATTGTAATGAGAGATATCTTTCTACAGTTCTGCTGAAGACAAGAGACATAAAGTTATCTATCCATAAAGTTATTGAATAAGCTGGAAATCCCAATGGCCAGTATGCAACATTATTGAACCAAAAGTTCACAGCTGTGGTTCTTCTTGCTCATTTATTTATTCGCTGTACAGAATGGAAATTTAATAGGTTTTTGGAAACCCCCTAAAATCTTCCACAGTAGTAAAAATATTCACAATACACTTTCTATTAGCTTTCTTCATCAAATCAAGAAATTTACTAAAGACCCTAGCAACAATATATGTGTGCAAAATATGTATGCTTATAATTAAAACCTAAAAGGGCGTGCAGGCAGAAAATTTGTTTTTAATTACAGGAGACTAACCTTCAGAAAGTGTGTAAAAAGGACAAAACAGATAATGGTGTTGTGTGTCCAGCACAGAGAGAATTCTGAAAAAGTAAAATACATTTTTAAACTATGTCATGCAGTCAATAAATTGTAAACGAAAGAAAATTAAAAACTCTGTGGTGATACACACAGTGACACACACTAGTGATGTGAAAATGCAAAACTACAGGAACAAGCAGCCCAGAATTATTGAACCATTTAGGTAATCTGAAGACTGAGATCCTCTTTTAATATGTATTATTAAAGATACTGCTATGATGTGTCCCCTATTGATCACGCTAGAATCTGTGAAATTTAAGAGCCAGTACTTTGGGAGCTTATGAAATTTTACCCAAAGTATTCTTGTATTTTAATCAGAAATAGTAGAAGAGAAATACCAAAAAGAAGAGTTTATTCAAGTGTGGAAGTCTTTGTATCAACTATTTCGATTATTTTTCCTGTTTTATTCTTTATTTTTTTATCTATGTTAACAAATTGAAAATATTTATTTCTTGTAAAACCAAATAAATCAAAATTTATTACCCCCACTGATTTCTCTTCCAGCTCTACCTAAAAGTCAAGGCATAATGAGGTAAGGTGAAAATAATAATAATAATAATAATAATAATTTTTAAAGTGTTTTAAAGTTTTTTTCAGATGCAGACATAGTCTTGAATTCATGACATTTTGAGATCTGTCTCAGAGTCCTGAGATTTTCTGGTGAAGAAATTACAATATTTTTACATTTAAGAGTAGGATTCATTGCTTTAAACTCAAACAAAAAGTAACCTTCCAAAATGATATTTCAAAATGATGAAGTATTGATTACATCCCCAAAATTTTATTGAGAAAAAAAATCCAAAACAGATTAATATACTCAACTTTTAAAATATCTTGGAACAAATAATTGTGGAGTTCAATGAAAGACTTCTTCACTCCTTAAAAATCCAATTCATTTATATTCTTGTGATTAAGTTTGAACTTCTTTTTACTTGGTAAGAATAGTGGTTTTATTTGTAGACAGCATAAGATGGATGATGCCCTTAACTACTCAAAGCTTTTCTTTCAACTGCTATTGTAAATGTTATTATAGGTATACATCAGCAGGCTACATTTGGCAAACAGCTGCAAGAGAGAACTGTCTGCGCAGCAGCACAGTTGAATCAAAGCCAACTCTGAGCTGGATTCTGCATAGCTGTGGCCAGTGTTATACTGATTCTGCACTATTAAAGCCCTTCTGAAAAATGAAATTTATTAGCTTGGTCTAATTTTCTTGCTTATCACACTTTTAAAATTTGCTCATACAAGTTAGTTCGCTGTAGATAGTGAAAATCATAAGTCAGTGCAAGCCCTTTGGTGGTTCCTCTGTTTGGGATTTAGCTTTATTACCTTTGGAAAATGATGAGATTTTTTTCTTTTTCCCCTCAGTTCTGCCAGATTACATGATTTCACACCAATTGTTAGAGGAGGAACTCTAAAGTTACATCTATGGCCATATATTAAATAATCAAGGGACCATTCTCTGTCACTGCAGACACCTGGCACGGCATGTCTTGTCCCCATAAAGTTAAACTTCCTTGGTTCTAAACCCATGTTGGCCCATTTTGATCCCCAGAGCCTGTCCGTGGCCCATGCCAACACCTCTGCAGTGCCTGGCATCGCCACAAGAGACCAGACTACAGATTGGACGTTGTCTGTGACAGGACACAAATGCTCACACACGTCCTGGCCTCAGGTTTCCTAGCCAGAACAGTGCTCTTTAAAAGCTTTGCCTTTGTCTAAGTTCAGAGCTCCTACATGCAACTCTGCTAAAGCAGACTTTCATGTCGACTGCAGAATGTCTACTGATAAGTTTGCTATCAAATTCTGCAGCCATTGTCTGCAGAATTCATTGTTATTGCCACAATGCTTATGTGATTGCAAAGGAAACAGAAGGAAACTAAGTAATCAGTGTCTCTATCAAAATAATGACCAGACATTTGGTATTCTAAAGGGACTGTGTTATACATACATGGAAATGAACACCAATCTATTTTGTTGCCAGTTTTTGTAATATTTATATACAATTGTTCTTGTTTTCCACAAAATTAATCTTCTTTTTTGCCCATGCTAGATCCCCATCTGCTCTAACCTTCACTAGTGTGCAGTGAAAAATAATCCTACATATGGCTTACTGAATGAAAGGTTTCACTTTAATCCTATTTTGTTTGTGAATACTTAATAACTGAAAATGATAAAGTGATAAAACTTATAAAAATTGTGCCTATAATTTCCAATGGAAACCAATTCAAAGTAATTTATCTTACCTTTGCCAAAGCTTGAGGTTCTTAAACTGTTTGGAAATCATCATCAATTTTAAAAGACATATGAGTAACTGTAGGTTTGATTGGTAAGTCACTGCCTCGGTTTTCCTTCTCAGGAGTAGCTGCCCCTTTTTCGATGCATTCCAAATTCCATAGGATTTTGTAAGGAATGTATGAAAGCCAGAGTATATCATCTTCAAACCTTACAAACAAAAACCTAAAGAATAACCACACCATAATGCAGAATAGTTTTTCATAAAATCTCAATATCCTTAATATATTTTTTCTCAGAAGTATCATAAACAACCAGCTACACAGACTATTTTATTCCTCACAGAGAATCAATTGTTTGAAATCCATCTTTATCTAAAACACAATAACAATGATATTAACACATTCTTTGCCTCATGAATACTAACATCAAATAAATGAAAATAAAATGTGTTTTTTAACAAACAATAGAACATCTGAGATACACAAGTAGTAAGAAAAATAGAGAGAGGAAATAAGCTGAAAGCTTTTGTCTGTGAGTGATCAAAAGCAAATGTTATTTTCAACAGTAATATGGAAGTCTGCATTAATCAATACTCTAGTCCAATTATTTTTCACTCTCATCTCCTGTTATCTTCAAACATTTTTAATCACTGAACATCCTCTTTTTAATGATGCAAGTATGGGAAGTAATAGCTGAATTTCCTTTACTAGACAACCAGCTAGGGACAGACAGCAAAAAGAAATAGAAAACCCAGCAAAAGGGCGTTTGGAATCGTATTATTTCACTGTTCCCTCCAGCAGAGATTGAAAGTGAATTACGCACTGTCTAACAACCACGATTTTTGCTCTCTCTCACGCTTCACTTTTTACTGAAGAAATCTTTCGGCTCCCTTGATTTTGTTATTATAATGAGTTAAAATATATAATTGGATATTGATTTGGGAAATTACCCCACCTCACAAGGCATCTACTATTAGCTAACCATTCAATTATTTGCAGTAACACTGAATTTTTGAAATACGGAATTTATTTTTTCTCTGCACTAGGAATGCAAAGAGAAATGCAACATTTGTGCTCATATTTTGCCTGGGTTTTTTTCTAAATTTACTAAAATATAGACTGTTTTTCTCATTTAGATTAATTCCTTCAGTGTCCTACATTGATATCTACAATGAAGTTGTTACCCTCAGTCATGTTAGGTCTGTAAATCAACCAACAGAAGTGTATTATTCTTATAATAATTTGAAGATTCCTGCAAAAAGATGTGCCTGTGATTAAGTCCCCAAACTTGGAACTTTTATGGACCTTCTTGCTGTGAGGAAGTCAGGAACTGCAGGGATGCTCAGTCTGTAACTTCACAGTGCTGCAATTTCCCTCTACCTGATAACAATTGCCATGTATATTCACCCATAAAAGATAAGAACAACTGATTTTTTTTCAAGAGATTTAAGAAGCAGAATGGTACTTGTATGCACACTTCAGACATTCAACAGAAATGTAATAAAAGCATTGGCTTTTTCTGTTTTCAGTACCAATTGAAAGCTGTCTTGGCCACATACAATTATTGTACAGCCAGTATATTTTTAAAATGCATTACCACATTACAATATATAAAACTGCATTGTATACATGTTATTTTGTGGGCTGATATAACAGACAACCTGCAGATAAAGCAAGTTTGACAAATTGGCAGAACCTGGATATATAAGGGAAGACTGACATGTGGAATATTCTTAAGCAAGAATGGGCTAGATTTGAAAATAACCTTGGGAATACAGGACATATTATCATATCAGACAGACCTCATTCTATCCAAGGTAACAGTTGTATCATAGGGTTTTCTTTAGGTTTTTTTTCTCTTTATCGAGGGGAAGTGGAGAAAGAAGAGACTGATATTTTGTTTAGAGTTAATAAACAAATACAACTAAAGAATGGTTGGGGTAACATGGAAATCAGGATGGTATGGGGATACATGTGCCAATGTTTGCAGGCAGAATCTCTAGGACAGTTGATACACTGTGAGAAACACTGAGAATGGGGAAACCGAATCACAGGTAGATATGGCTCTTTTGAAAGATTTTAGAGAATATAAAAACAGACATAAAAATGCCACAAAAACAGTTTCAAATTAATATATTTCCACTCTTCAAATGTCTTTGACAGGCAAGGAAAAAGCAAATTATTCCAGTGACTTGGATATTCACATGTAAATACCTACTAGCAGACCCGGACTTACTAGATAAGAAACACTGCCTGACACCCTTGTACCCAAACAGTGGTTTAGAATTAATACCTTCTTTAACAGTATGTTTGACAGAACAGCAAAACAACATTTATAACATAGGGACTAATCTTTCAGAGGCAACTCACAAAACCTTTTCCCCCTTCTTTCCAGTTTTCCACATGATTCTGCGCTATGAGTCACTAGGTTCAAATATGTGTTCCTCACAGTCTTTGGAGAAATTGTCTCAAGCTGTCTGGGAAAATTTTTTGTACTCTAACCATTCCATAACATATTTATAGAAAGTCACCTTTAGCTGTAAGTAATGTTAAAAACACTTGTTTATATGAAAGTCCTTCACAGATCAAGAGAAGAGTTTCCTCAAAATGTTAATTACTGATTTTGTTCCACTCAGTAAGCACTGTGTGGGAAAAAAATTATGGCAAAGTCCCCATAAGGATTCCTTCCCTTTCATAAGCATCTTCATGAAAGCAGCAGAAGTTCTTATACTCATTTGTACCAATAACAACTTTTTTAGCTAGTAGGAAGCAATTTTTATAAGGACCATTAAAAACATGCTTTGTCACATTGTTTCCTTACAGGAATTAGGTCACTTCCTTACAGGAAAGGGATTGTAATGAACATGTGATTAATTTCCATGAAGTTTAGAAACTTTTCTCTGTGCTCCCAACATGAAGGTATTAAAAAAATGTAGGTAGAAACACATGCTCCTTGCCATCTAAATGGCAGAATGTAGTTCCTACAGTGGTTCTCTCCCATATTTCAGTACTCTACATTGTATATCCAGCACTATCTTATAATTACTTGCTTATAACTGAAAGCAAAATTTCTGTTGATTTTTCCTAGGTCCTCTGAAACTGGAGACAAGGCTTCTACTTACAGCAGTGGGGCTGGGCATTGATAGGATATAACTGTGCAGAGGGTTCCTTCAGTTTAAATGCTACTACTTAACATTAGCATTAGCATTAGATCTGCCAGCATGGGAACAAGTATTTATGATGTTTTCTTTCTTGTTTCCTTTCTTCATACATCATGTCCTCAGCCAGCTTTTAATATTTTGCAAAGACTCCAACCAGGTAGACATGTCATTAACCTCAAATATGGAATTTTGTCAGAAACACTTTTTGAAGGAAAGATAGCTTTGTCATTTCATTAGAAAATTTTTATTAGAGTTCAGAAACAGTTTTATCTGAGTCCTCTTTTAATCATCAAGCTTGCACTGTCTCCCTTCATAACCTCTGATTTCTGGGTTGAGGTTAAAATAACTTCCTTTGCAGGAAATCCTGGTACCTGAAGCCCTTGTCATAACATTAATTTAGATACTGAATCCATGATGAATTTATAGGAGAAGAATTTTCTTTCCAAAACAATGTGGGGTTTTTTTCTAGAATGATATTCAGAATATATTTACATATTGGTGATGAAATATATTACTTTGTACCTTATTCTTTAAAGGCTTTAAGTAATTTTTCCTGGTTATTTATTTATTTATTTATTTATTTTTTTATTTCAGCTTCTCTTGATTGTTACCTAAATCTCCAAGGGCAATAATGTCATCCAAATAATGGAATATCACTCTGTCTTTTTGTTTCCAAGGTCCTACCCTTCCCTTAATGGGCCAATTCTTCCCTAGAAGGATTATTTCTTTGGGAGATATGTCTCTCTTCAAAGTGTCTTAGAAATCCTTCAGTGTTAAGCACAACAACTGGATTTAACCATACAGTTCCATTCTTTATATTTGATTAACTTAGGTACTCTATAAAGATGCCTTTATACTCACAGTTTTTATGAGACCAGAAATATTGTAAAAATGGAGAAGTAGTATAGATGTAGTGGGGGCTGAGTCCAAATATCAATAAAACCTTTTGAATGCTGAGCCTGGTCCATGATGCTCCAGGACAGCTGCGTGCAAACCAGCTTCTCCCTACAGGCTTTGCACCTACAGTTATCATGACGCTTGACATGAGGTAATTAGATCTGCCCACACGTGCCTACAAAACCTTTCTCCAGGGACAGTGTCACTGTTGCTCAGCTCCCTGGTGTTGAGCAAGCAGTTCTGAGTGCCATCCTGGGGCAGGGATATTCCTGACCACAGAGACAGGTGGCTGTCAATGTTGGTGATGGTTGTGAAGCTTGCTGACCCCACTCCAGATTGAACTCCTCCTACATTATCACACTACGCAAGGAAGACAAAGACACCTTAAGTCACGACACAGAACAGCACTGCAAAGGTATCCAGGATGAACACAGAACAGAGAGAAAGGCTGCTGCACAGGCAAAATGCTGTGCCCAAGATAAGAAGCCCAGCAAATGGGGAGTTTAGTTTCAAAATTCATACATTTATAACTAAAAAAAACTTCTGTGACTGCTTTCTAGTTTGGAAAAAATATTTTTGCCTTCCTACAAACCACCCAATAAACCACTTTTTTTTTTTTTTTAAAGAAAAGAGCCAAAGCAAAACTGAAATATTTCCCATTTGGAATCAGTGTTCTAGTGCTTCTTTGGAAGGGTCATTCAGATCTCTGGCACTCCCTTTTTCTTCGTATAAGAATTTCCATCTGTACTTTCTTGTTATATCATAGCTATTGACTGCTACTACTGAGTATCTTTTCTCCTACCTGCTGGCAACAGTAGTGGAGCTATAACACATAAAAATGTTTATAAAAGGCTTGTATTTACTTCCTGATTCCATCCTAGTGTTTAGATTAGTATTACACATAGTGACAATTGAACATTTGACAAAGAATTCGTATTGAGGGATTGTTTTCACCATAATGATATTTTTCTATAATTTTTAAGACTACAAATATTAATACATAGAAAATTCTTGAAAGTTTTTTAACTATGCATGTAAAGATCTTTACAGCTCAAATATTAACAAACTGGTAAATGTAAAGACAGACAATCATCACTTAAACATTGTCTTCAAAAACTGCAATTGTTCACTTTTGCAGTTGTAATTGTTAACCCAGATGTGATAAAAAGCAATATAAGTGCCCCAGAGAAGAACCCAAAAATCAACAAAAAAAAAATTAAATATGGAACAATAAACAGAAAACTGTAAAGGTCATATTTTCTTTTTGTTTCTTGGCATTTCCCCCAATAAATCTCTTTCCTGAAATTGAGAAATATGTTTAGAGGAAAAGCAAACACATTCTATGAAATGTAGATAAAGGCCAGTATGAGTGTGTCTGTCTCTGTGTGTATGTGTGTGCATTTAATGAAGAACAACAGAAGGTTAGAGATTATCCTCAAACCAGATTAGAACATTTTGTTTGCAGCAAATTAAATGAAACTAATAAATATGTAAATCAGACTATTATTATGTAAATAGCACAGTTTCAGTATTCTGTTTGGTGAAGAACCATTTCAAAACTTTCAGTTAAAAATTACAGTTGTCTAAGTATCATGGATTTTAAGACAATGTCTTGACAGACGATGAAATATTGGGGAAATATTATTTCTTCATCACATTCCATCCTACAACCACCTTACTAACAGATCCAATCACAATCTAAATGTTATTAAAAGAAATGAGTGAAAGAACTGTACAAGACAGTTATATTTTCTTCAGCTTCATTCATTAGGGAAAATGTCCTATGAAATGGATCTGTGCAAACAGGAAAACTTTGTCATTTTCTTTCTAGGAAATTCTCACTCAGCCAAATCTTTCTCTCTCACACACATACACAGAGATAAATTCCCATGGTCTCTTTTTCATATTTTCACTTGAATAAAGGAAATGCGTTAACAAATTCTCTTTATTTTATTGAAATCTAGTTTATCTAATCATCTTATCTCTTCAAACATTTTCATAACAAAATTAGCAAGTATTCATAACCCTGTTGAGAGGATTTCAACATTGTCATTAAATTTTTCATATGGAAGAATTTAGTATTGCTGACTTGTGCTGGGGAAATGAAGAACAGTCTTCATTCATTGCAAGAAAAGCTACAAATAACATTTGTGTAAAGCTGCAGTATCAGTATTATTTAATATGAGAACTAAACAGTCGTCCTTTGGATGTGACAGCCCATCCACATTAAACTGTTACATAGGTGAAACTGGCCTTTCTGCTTTTCAGTGATGTTTCAGGCAAATCCTATTAGCAAATTTCATGTTGCTAATCACTTTGGGAGATCAACAGATCAATGCTTACTGGCCTTTTGATGACAGTTACCATGTTAATTAGTAATGTAAGTAGGAGCACAAAGGGAATGTTTTAAACCCAAAAGCAATGTTTAGAAGACTCCTGTCTGGAAATCAAATGTGACATGCACAAATTCTCTGGTTCTGCAGGAGCAAGACGAGATTTAATCACTTCAAAATTCTCTACTTTTAACTCACTCTTGTCTAGAAATGGTAAGAAGTGCTCATGTTTCTCCTATTTCATGATGGATAATGTGGACAGAAGTACTGCAACATCAAGATGTGATAGCCTTAAAATGGGAAATAGAATATTTCTCAGTCCAAAAGTGCCCCTAGGATATTTTCTGTAATTTCTATGGTAAAGTATCCTGGTGGGATTTTTTTTTTTTTTTAAGAAAGGTAAAGAAAATACTACATATTACCCACTGAATATTAGAAATCTCTGCAGAATGTGCTGATATGCTGCCTTGCTTAACAGTCTCACCTTGCTCACAACTGATGGACTCACACTGAAGAAGCTGATAGTGCCGCTGATGGCGCCACTGATGGCAGCTGGCAACAAGCCTT
The DNA here is from genome assembly GCA_013400915.1 of Pardalotus punctatus. Taxonomy (NCBI): domain Eukaryota; kingdom Metazoa; phylum Chordata; class Aves; order Passeriformes; family Pardalotidae; genus Pardalotus; species Pardalotus punctatus. The sequence goes on along the minus strand of VZTX01028737.1, from coordinate 238,967 downwards.
GGAGACAAAAATGAGGAGGGCTGCAGCAATAAAAAGCCATTCACACTTCTCTTTCTCTAGTCTGATATACACTACATGGGATTTGCCTGGATTCGGCATCCTGGAATAGTGTGTGGAAAACACAAAAGTTCAGCTGTGAGGCTGCACCTGCACCTTCTCCTGCCTGCCCTTACATCAATAGTGGCAAGTATAGGGCTCTGAGAGAAAGAACAGATACTTCTAACAAAAGGAACCTATACCATATTACTTCTTATTTTTCATTAATTAATATACCAGATAATGCACAAACTCTATATTACATTGTTTACTACTTAACCTGAAATCAGATGTGCAACGGGAAATTTGGAATGGATTCTGAATTCTTTCACTCACCTTGTTCCTATGGGGACAGGAAGAATAACTTGTTCTCCACTACAGAGGAGGGTATATAAACTGTGTTGGTAGATAACATGGGTTTAAAATGCTCTCAACAGTGGGACTGAAATGTCTTATGCAGTTTTTATTGCCCAGACTAATGAAGTTTCATTTGTAAGGAAAACCAGTGACATCTCAGTGAGGATGACAATTAACAATGGGATTTTACTGTGTAAAGTCCTACTCATCAGACTGCCTGCAGGGCATTTATTGTAGAAGCTGAGATCACCAAGGACATGATGAGCTTTGGATGATGGACAAATATGATTATTGAAGGTGGATTTGCATTTGCATAATTAAGAAACAAAAGCAAAAAAATAAGTAAGCAAAAGGACTTTGAAATTTTAAATTGTTAAATCACTCTTTTAATTGCCTAGTTTGAATAATAAAAGTATTGATTGTTCACCACTCTCTGGTGAGACATAAGATAGAGATTTTATTAGCAAGTGGATCAAGACTGCTGTCAGTAGCTTTGAAAGAAAATCAGACATTGTTTTTCCAGAAGCAAATAACCCTGAATAAAAGTTTGGCCATGTTCCTTATATAAAGGTTCTGACACTTTCTAGAAAGAATAATGAACATTAAGATCTAGAGATACACTGTTGCCACGAGTGCTTTTAACTAGCAGATGAGGCCTGAGAGTCATTTCAATTTTCAGGGAAAAACTCAGGATGGATCAAGGCAATCAGAGAGGTGTGTAATCAGTATATGATTGAGATTATTGTGGGAACGATAATCTGAAATTTCTGTCTCTCAGGAAAACTGTTGACCTGCACAGCATGCATTGGATTTTATTCAAGAAGCAGAAAGGCAAACAGTAAAAAGTAATGACTGCTTAGAGATGGAATAGGAGGATAATCACAAACCAATTAATCTAAAAGAAGCATAACTCTAGAAGAGAAAATTATGGAGCATCAAATAAGAGTTAAAAGTCAACCCGAATTCTAATGTAAAATATAAAAATATATAAATGGAAATTATGGAAAAATTGTGTCAATTATTCTTTCATTTCTATGTAAAAACGGAAAGCAATAAGACTGAGCAAGTGTATGGGATATATAAATAATGAGGGAACCAAGAGATAATGTCAGACTTCACCATTAAGTATTCAGCCAAAACTTCTCATCTAAGTTTAAATCACCTAAAGGAGGTAGGGATGATTTCAGTTCTCCACATTCACTTACTCCATACTTTCTTGGGTCACCATAAGTAAGATTTTTCAAAGGTTCCTTAAGACTCTAAACAGCATTGCCCTGCAATGAAATGTAAATCTCTGTTTCCTACTTTAATTCTGGAAATGAAAACATTTTCAAAGTGATTCGGGAAACTGCTTTAATTCTTTCATTTTCTTTGTTCTCTAACTGACTACACTGAGGTATTATAAAAGAAAGAACGTGTTAATAGAGGTATTCTGTTTTATAGTGATCACAACCAGTGAAAAATATGGATAGCTGGATAGAACACTAGAGGTGAAAAACAGAAATAATTTCCTCTGATTTATAAATGACACATTGCAGACTAAGAAATACCTAGAAGTAAACATCTAGGAAAGAGATGTTTTCTCATCTCATTGCAATTTTTCCTATCATAATGGGAAAAAATCAGAAAGACGACCAGAACTGGTAGCATAGGAAATCTCTTCTGTATTAAAGAAAGAATATTATTCTTAAGAAACAGAGCTACTCCTGTGCAAACTCGGACATGTCACAGGATTTCTCACTGTTGACCCTTGGAATGTTATAGATGGTGGAGATAACTGCCCTATCCCTTTTTTTTGAAACAATACCTATGCTATGATGACTACCTGAAATTTTGTACCACATGCATGTTCAACCTCACTACACTGTGAAGATAATTTAGTGTGCGGCAGACTCAAGATTCACAGAGACAGTGAGGAAATGCCAGTGAGAGTTCCTGCATGGGATAGTGTTTAGACTACTCTCCGGATTGTTTTTGCATCCTGATCTACGTACCTGCCCCCTTACCCAGATCTTTGGCTCTTTATCAATTGTTGTGAATTTTCTGCACAATGCAGCAAGAAGGGAAATTGAACTAATTTTAAATAGAATGTCTTTCTACAAGCAAACTAATTGATTAACTAAATACAGTATTACAGCAGCTGTCTGTATTCCATTCCAAAAGCACTGGCTTTAAAATTTCATCAAGAAATTACATCTGCAAACACAAAGCATTAATTATCACTAATGTGAAACAACATCTATTGAAATAGTATAAACCTAAAATTATGTATGCCTGTCTAAGGTTATGTGGGAAAAGTTCTATTTCTAACATCTACACTACAGGATACTGAGATATACAGGGTTAGTCTAAGTATATTCAGGGTTACAGTAAGAAACAGGAAAGAAGGCACCACATTGGAAGGGATTTGCCTGATACTTTGGCTACTATTGTCACTCAAAACAAGATTGAACTGCAATGAAATATAAATCCCTTTAAAGCTGCTCTTTCTGCCACCCAGATAAGTTAAAAAAGAGAACTTTTGAAAAGGACTGCCACTGTGACATATAATCATCAGCTACTGCTCTGCCTAAATATAAGACAATGGAAGGTCAGGAAGAAATGTTGAGAGACATTTCAGGTGTTGGACTTTGCAATTTATTAAGTGCCTTAAAATCGATATGAGACTTCACAGGTGCCTGTGACAAGACTACAGGACATATGAGTGGAATATGGAAAAGAAATCAACTTCATCTGCCAGAAAAATGTGGACCACATTCAGTGAAAAACATGATTCTAGTATGCCATAGCTAACCTAGAGTACAAACCATATTAACTTATTAACTTCATTAAGATATGTGGCATGCAAAATTATATATAATAGAGGTCATTACATAGGATAAAAGACTGAAGTGCAAGATCAAAAGGAAGTGTAAAATAGGCTTGACTTTAATTTGCCTATCCAAGGAAATGATTGCACACTGATGAGAAATCAATCTTAGGGGTAGAATCTAAATATTAAAAATACAGAAGACCTACAAAGGCTCTTTGGGATGTGCCAGAACTTAAACTGTATTAATGGATACACTTACTCCAGATAGGAGCAAATCAGCCAAACCAGACTATGAGTGCATCAGCATGTCCTGCTGTGAATTTCAGAAAATTCTAATATCAAGTCCTGCCAAAATACACAATAGCAGCTGAATGCTATTATATATTTTTTTAAATGTGCAAATCATTAAAAATCAATGGTTGTTTTCTCTTAAAGTAATGGAGTCTCTGATCTGAGGTGATAATATTAAAAAAAAACCAACAAACCCAGCTTCACCATGACAGCACTGGTCTTTCAGCAGGACCACAAATACACTAGATGCTCTTGTCATCAGCCAGTACTTCCTTAACTGATGCTTTCAGTTTCAGAATTGCAATGTTCATGATAACAGACAAATTGGAATACTGAGGCATAGATATACATACACATATATATTGTGTATATATATATATATATATGACATGGCTGACCTCCTAGGGTAGCAGGCAACACATCAGAAAACACACTATTATTTTTGTCAGTTAGGGTGGGAGGCATATGTTTAAAATTGATAGAATCATAGAATAGTTTGGGTTGTAAGGGACCTTTAAGGTTATCCAGTCCAGCTCATGGATCTAATTGTCTAGAGCTCCTCTAAATTCCTTCTAGGAGTAATTCTAAAACAGTGTTTCACCTCACCATTAAGTGGAGGTGTGATAATTCATTATCAGGGTTGTAACCATGCCTTTCTCCGCAATGACTGTTGGAGGAGTTCAGTAATTCAGATGCAGGCACCTGAAGCCAGGTGAAGTTAATCCACTCTGCACTGGTGTCTACACTGACACCTGGAATGCACAGTGTTAAGATAACCAGCCTGCCTTTTGAAAGCTCTCTTTTCAGCATTGCAGTAGTGTGGAAAAAAGGACGTCATCAAAACAAGAACAAAAAAACCTGGGTGCTGTCAGCTGCTACCGACACACCATCGACAGAAACAGCAGATCCTTGGCAGTAGCTAGGAACTGCCTAAAGGGCTAGAATTTCAGTGAGGGGAGAGCAGAAAGAAGGTGCAAGTCCCTTTATCACCAAACATCCTCCTACTGCTCTTAGTACAGCAGAAGCAGTACATTAACATAGTTCTGCCCAGACTAATATACTCTGCTTCCTATCGTGAGTCACAGCAGTTTTTAGTCCTATAAGGGGTCTACCATAGTACACAGAGATTTAATCTTTTCACACTGAGCATTCCCAATAATAAGCAACTCTGGATCACTTTGACAAATGTGTTTCAGATAAGGCTATGAGTCATTCTGAGGGGACAAAAGTAGCCCATTTAAGTGTCACTGCTGCTGAGTACATGTACTCAGTATCTTTCAGAGCCTTCCTGCAGAAAATTCTCTTACTGCCTGCATCCAGACAGACCTGTTGTTATTATTTTGCATTTAGTAACATTTCTATAACCAGGTAAGTTGCACTTCATTATCTGTAGTAGTCTCAAATAACACATAAGCAGTGCTCTAAGTATTAGCTAATATAGCCTAAGATTTCAAGACATCCCAGATTCTAAGAGCTGCTACCTCATATTTTAAATTAATGATTTTGAAGTATTTTGTTGACATTAATTATTTAAGCCTCACAACACCTTTGTGAGCATTATCAAGGTAATTTCCATTGCTGTCACACTGTTTTAGAGCTGTGGTGAAAAGCAGCTCAGGGTTCCAGGCATTAGATGCCCCAACTGAAAATGCAAGTTCGTTTGTGTAGAAAGCCAAAAGGTATACAAATTGATCCAGAAATCAGCATAATTGTTTTCTATTAACATTTAAACTGAATGCCTTTATACACATTTCTTCCTTGAAAATAAAGAAGCCACATTTGTAGAAAAGGTCCTTTCATCAAAAAGTATTTTTCAGTTTAGAGGAAAAGATGAAAATGGAATGAGAAACCAACTGGAGAAAGATATATACTTCATCCTCTTCTGTTTTTGGGGGTTTGTTGTAGGGAATAGGATCAGAGATACAAAAGTAGCTACTAGCATGGATTGAAAATAAGGATCTCAAATCCCCAGCTTTCTGTGCCTCTCTCTGCTTCCAGTTATCATGGGTATGAGTTTTAAAGTCCAGTACACAGTATAGATGGCTTGCATAATTAAATCAGCCATCTGTGTGTGCAAAAAGGTGTACACGTGAGAAAAAGCTCATGTCAGTCAAAAAGAATCTGCTGCTCAGCATGCTCTGTACTTACACACTTGTGTACTATATTTGTACCTGATTTACTTACTTCTGCTATGAAGGATGAAATAGATTAAAACAAGGGTTATCACTCCATTGGAAAAATCTTAGTAAAAACTATCAATTACAAGTTGAGCTGTTGTCCTCACTGTTGATACAGTCCAAAAAGCTATATAGCCCAAAAAGTTATATTCTACTTGCAATCAAAGATAATAATGAGGACTAGACTTTACCCCTTGAGAAGTCACAGGGAATATTTCACAGAAAATAGACAAGGTGAGGATACAGATGTCTTATAAATTACCAGCATGATTATCATCAAACAGCATTATTTTTCCATTACTTCAGTCCTAATAAGATAATCAAGGAAGATACCACGCATGATCTGTGTTCTCAGACAAGTTGTTAAAACAAAGTGTAACAAGACTCTGCAGCTGAATCACAGGTTACCATTTACTGAAGGTATTTTTACATCTGCCACTTCTACATTCTTTTTAACCAAGGCAACTGGATCATGCCTTATGAGCTTTCATTTAGAAACACTTGAACAGGAACAAATGACAGTTTTACTCCTAAAAATGTAACTGTTTAAGAGACATAATTATCAAGGAAAACAAGTTAGGTTTGAGTACAGGAGGGCACAGTATTTCCTCATCAATTACAGCATTCACTGTTATTCTTCATGAATTGTAAGAAAATAGTGGATTTATTTCAAAAGGAGGAGACTGCAGACTTTTGTGAGATGTTATTAACTCTCCTATTCACTTAACTGAAACCTTCTTGAAACCACCAACGACCCAGTCAAAAATCTGTGCCTGCAATAGAGTGTAATGACAAATGACAGTGATCATACTGTTATTCAGTATCAACAGCAAATAATTAAACAGTGAATGAACCTGACGGAAGACCTTTATGATGTTGCCAAATTCTATGTGGATAAACTGAATGTTCGTAACATGTCTAATGATTTCATCAGTGTTAATTGTAACTGTGACTGGGTGAAAGGTTCACATGTTCTCAAAGTAATGAAGAATCTGCCAAATGATTGAACAGAAGCAATTAACTTCTGCCCAAATATTTATTGTTTTGCAAATAATCAGAAACTGGGGAAAAGGATGGTAGCTGCAAGAGGAAATCTATTATCTTCACAGAAGAAATTTCCTTACACAGCAACTTTGAGTTGTAAACAGACTATACTTAATATTGACAGTTTCATTCCTTCCTCTGTAGGAATATTTAGAAATGCTTTGCATTTTAAATATAGAAAATAATTCCTCAATATTAAAAAGCTGACATGCTGTTATGACTGACATGGAAACAATATATTCAATGTTTAAGGCCAGGTTGGATCAGTCTTTGAGCAAACTGGTCTAGTGGAAGGTGACCCTGCCCATGAGAGGGGGTGGACTAGATAACTTTTAAAGGCCCCTTCTAATACAAATCATTATATGATTCTATGATTCTATTGTTTGTACTCTTGATATAAATCCTATATAAAATAGGATTATTCCCTGTGGCTTAAAAGAAAGCAACACAGAGTTGAATAATGTAGCTGTTGAATCAAAGACATAATTTAACAAGAAAATATGTATCTTCAAAAACTGTGCGAACAAATTTGTACTTATGAAGATTTCTACATTCTTATTCAAGAAGGCAGAGTAAACAGGAACAGAAGGGTATGTAAATGATGGACAGTAAGCCCAGCAAGGAACATATACACGCACACAAAGGTGAAAGCATCTAGAAACATTAAGATTTGGTGTGGTAGCACAATTATAAAAGATTTGTACCAGGTTGAATTACTGGGCCTCAGTGACTGTATTATTCATGTTTACTAAATCTAATGTTAACATTTAAGACAGGACACCTGAACAGAAGAAAACAGTAAGTATTGGTTCATTGTGTGTGTTAAAATACCAACTGAAATTCGTTAGAGTAGAGAACCAACTGCAAGCTGTACATGGAAGAAAAAATGCTTCAGGAATGAAGAGGAGTTTTTATTAGTAGACTAATGGAAAACTGAATGTTTCTGATTCAAAATGGAGTTGAGAAATCTGGTCAGAGGAGCAAGATGAGCAGAGAGGGTTTTAGTCTTCATGAATACACCAAGTCTATATGAAAACCTCCCAGAAATATTTGGAACTACTCTTTACAATTGTGAAGAAAACTGTTCCAATGTAATCAAAATATCATACATTTTACTGGGAGGCTCATGACTTCACAAATCAGAAAAAGAACTGGCTTTGATTTTAATGTTTAACATTTTAAGAAAGATGGAAATTTTTGAACAATTCTTTTAAAAATCTTTAACATATTAAAATTTTCATCTTGCTACATAGATCTCATAAATAGATCCTATAAGAAATTATAAATTGGATTCAATGATCTCAGAGGTCTTTTCCAACCTAGTTTATTCCTGAATGGTATATTTTGGTACAAAAAAATGATGTCATGCAGTGGTTTTCAAAGTTTTAGTCAGATAAGAATCGTTCAAGTTTGTAAAATCAAATCAATCAGGCAATTGTCCTCAAATCTTTAATCAGAAAAAACCTGCATTCTTGCCCAATGCTTTAAGTTGAAATAATGACTATTGTGGCTATTAAATGCATGGATCACATGGATCCCAAGATTATTCTGGCAACTATGAGATCCCTGTATGGTTTTTTTTTTTAGCTAGGAGCGGTGATGAAAAGAGTTGGATATCCCCAATCAAGTGAAGACAGCTATGGCCCTGCAGCCCATGGAGGTCCAAGAGGGATAGATATCCACCTGCAGCCCATGGAGGACCCCACACCAAGCAGGAGGATATACATTGAAAGTTATAATCCCTTAGAAAGCCCGTGATGGAGAAGATTCCTGGCAGGAACTGTGGCCTGTGTAGAGAAAGCCATGCCAGAGCAGGTTTTCTAACAGAAACTGTGACTCTGTGGGAAACCCATGCTGGAAAAGTCCATTCCTAAAAAGGCATGCAGTGGAAAGGATACATGCTGGAAGAGTTTGTTAAGAACTCCAGCCCATGGGAAGGACTCACTGTTGCAGTTCATGTGTAAAGGATACCTCAGTGGAACAAGGGAAGAGAGTGAGGAAAAGAAAGGAGCAGAGACAAAGTGTTATGGACTTACTCAGACAGCTATTTTTTAGTGCCTTGAGGTTCTTGGAGAAGTAGAAGATTTGGCAGTGTAGATGAGTACCAGAAGAATAGAAGGATTGGGGGAAGCTGTTCTTAGATTTGTTCTAATTTCTCATTTTCTCACTCTGATTTGATTGGTAATAAATCAAATTGATTTCCATGTCTGTTTTGTCTGTGATAGCAATTTCTGAATGGCCTCCTTGTCCTTAACTCAACCCATGGGGCTTTTTAATCTTGTTTTTTCCTCCTGTCCTGTTGAGGAGGGAAACATATAGAGTGATTTGGTGGGCACCTGGTAGCCAGACAAGTTCAACCCACTGCAGCAAGAAATAAAGGAGATTAAGCCAGACTCTTCTCAGTGGTATCTGGTGCAAGAACAAGAGCTAATGGGCACAAAATGAAATAAAGGAAATTCTTTCAAAATATAAAGAAGAGCCAAGTTATTGTGAGGGTGGCTGAACGCTGAAAGAGATTCCATAGGAAGGTTGTGGAGTCAATATCCTTGGAGATACTCAAAACCCAACTTGACATGACTTGAAGCAACTTGCTTTAGTTAATGCCATTTTTGTAGAAGGGGATTGAATTAGATGGTCTCTAGAGGTTCCTTTCAGCCTCAACTCTTCTGTGATTCTGAGAAATATTAAGGTTTCTGAGGCTGAGTTTTAGTAGGACTTGTGATGCATAAGAATCTTACCTGCAGAAAGGCAAATTTCACTCCTTTGTGTTCAGCTGTACACAAGCCTGCAGTTTGAGAGCACCATTTTAAGATCTTTAAACTCTAGCTAGGGGTAAAAATGTTAAGGAAAAAAACTAACATATTTTCTATAATTGAGAATGGTGCATTGTAGATATCTATATAACATGTAAATTTACTTCACTAAAATGTAGAAAATACAGTTAAAATCTTCCAGAAAAGTGTCTTATGCTGTTAACATTCAGCAGTTCTTATTAAGCTCATGTCTTGGCCTGATTAATTTATCTTAAAGTTGGAAGTATTTTCTATAGACCTGAGAAAATTGTTTGAAAGAATGAAATATTTCTACAGGCAAATATGATGATAATTAAACTCTGATTTGTGTGTACGAAGTCAAGAAATACTAGTGCCTTAAAATAATGAAAGCAGATAGTAAAGACCAACATGGAGAACAAATTGTAAAACAATAATAAGACTCTAGAATAAATGCCCACAACCAGCAGATCTCTCTAGTGTAGTCTTAAATGTCTGATCACAATGAATTATGAATATTTCCTGGTTCTGTACTTTTCCCTGTGGAAGACTGATCACTGACCTGCCTAGCACATGTTGGATGCACTTGCCCAAGGACAATCTAATCAGAGAAAATACGGAGGCAGCATGTGTTAAATCCCAACCCTAATCAAGGCTAAAGGCAAAAGGCCGCAATTTCTACCATATTTGAAAAATTTAAAGCACTTATCAACCCTCTGCAGGAAAGGACCCTGATGGCTCTGCATTTTAAAGAGAAGAGTCATGTGTTTTTTGTCTCCCTTGGTTCAGGCTGTGATCATTTTAAAATGTGAAAGTAAAAGGCTACAAGCAAACACAAGAGTGCATATTAGAAGGAAATCACCTTAAGCAAACTGCTCAAGATATACTCTGGGGTAAAGACTTGTAGCCTATATTGACTTAATGCACAAAATAGCATAACAAATACAGGCATTGAAGATCAAGCTGTGGTTCACTATGATGAGATAGCCATGTAAAGCAGATAGACAGATATCTGAGAAAATGAACACTAAACAAATGCTGAGAATGCTTTTTTTACCACTAGCCATAACGCCCAAAACTTTCCCACATGTGTCCTGTGAGACTCCCTGTTTCCCATTTCAAGAAGTAGTTGCAATGACTTCTGATTGCAAAACCTTTATAAAGTCGAAAGGACAGCTTTCAAACATCCTTTTCCTCTTCAGATTCCCACCTGAAGTGGGACCATAGTAATTTTTCAGGGTACCAGCCAAGTCACCTCAGGCCACAAAGCTCTCTCAGAATTTATCTAGAACTGATGATCTCAGTGGAGGGGTAGCTGTCAGCTTCATCATCAAGAGGCTTTTTCTTACAGTTACTCCAAAATTTTCACATTCTCTCTGCTGTGGTCTGGGTTTCTTCTGCAGCTTTTGAGTGAATGAGTGGTAACTTTTGGTAGTGGCTATAGCAGGAGGAACATTCTCTCCCACATGTGTGAATCTGCTTTAATATCAGCACAGTTAGTAAGCTTGTTGATTTGGGGAGGGGTTTTTGATTTCAAAATTAGTACAGTTAAAAAGGGTTTAATGGACAAAGTCATGTGTGAGTTGCATATATTCATTCTTTTATTAAAAAATGCTCAACAACAATAAAATCCTATTTACAAATAAAAAGATACCTCTTGTCAGTAATTTAAACAGTCCATGCTATTGTCGGGCTCTTTGGCATCAGGGTCATGCTGTAATTGGAACAGAGATCATAAGGCAGAATAAGAAAATGTTTTTTCTTCAATGAACTCCTGAATATAAAAATGCTGTCATGGCCCACTATACACTTGGATGTTACCACATATGAAAGGGTGAAGAGAAACTGGAAGCAGGGCTCCATACAGCCACTCCCAAAGAACATTTGGGTATGATGCATAGGCTAGAACATTAAGCACTCCTGAGATATTCATATGAAAAAATTGTCTGCCTTCTTATATCTTATTGAAATATACATGTGGGGGATAAATGCAGATCATTTGCCCAGTAGTATAGAATCAAATATACCTCATCTTTATTATTATTGGCATACTCTTGACAGCATTACAAATTCTAGCCATTCAAATAATTCCAGTACCTAGACTGAAGTCTTCTAAGGTGTTGAAGTACTGCAATAATAACACATGTAGTGTTAATTGGATAGTGTACTTTTTTTTTTTTCCTACAATAACACTTTAGCTTTTAATTTGAAGTTATAAGCTATTTTGAACAGGATTGTATTTTTACCAATTAACACCTCATGGCAACAAATCCAAGATTCCCTGATCCTTCAGGGGAGCAATCAAGCAATGTACATACAGCTCAATAACATGGATGCTGCCTAGCAGTCAGGAGGTCAGCACACCAGTCCTGCTCTAAATACTTGACTGCAGTAGAATCATATGAAGAATCAGGTTGCCTTTGGTTGGAAGGGGGACCAGAGCTAACATTGCCCTCCCCTGAGTCAGTACTCTCAACATCATGCTCAAGAAAAAGATGCCACTCTGCATATTTTGAGGAGTTCCCAGCATAGTGGGAAACACTGAAAATCCGGTCAGGAACAGCATGAGGCAAGTGAGGAACTACACAATTGTAACTTGGAGGAGGAGGCCATTCTTGGCATGCACAAGTCTGTGTGTCCCATACTAAACTAAATCCAGAATAAAACAAGTGAATGAAGAGTTCATACAGTGGAAGCAAAAGCTTCAAACTCCTGCTCACAAAATCCAAAAGCCATGTCAGTACTTTGAAGATTCTGAAACAGTCTCAGAATTTTCTTAAAATAAGAAAATGAAACATGGCAATCCTTAGCAACATTCACTGAATGACAAACAAATCACCTGTGTGACTTTTAAAGGTTTTTAGAAGAACAAGTGGCCTTTTATTTCTTCAGCAGGATTGCTTAATCTTCTAATCTATGTTTCAACAAAGTTTGAAATTTTGGTTTTAATATTTCTCAGAAGTCATATATTTCAAGGGACAGAGAAACTTTATTCTGAAAACAACTGCTATGAGATGAAAGCACGCTCAAGAAGTAATTTTTTCCCTAGTGTTTCATAGCATGAAATCTGAATATACACATAACCTCCATTCCTCTCTTACTAGTTTATGTCAGTTTTAAGAAAAATTTTAAAACTTGCCTTCCTAACTGTATTTAGAAATTTATTTTCTTTTACAAAGATTTAGGTCTTAAAACACAAAATTATTTTCTTCAGTTGGCTTCAAAGACTAATTATTCTGAAAAGTTAGTAAAATCTAATAAAAATTGAACAATGTAATGAAGCACAGCAGTAATTGAGAGTGGTGGTTAAAACTATAACCATGGAAACAAAGAATGAGAAAATAGAAGGTATTTTCAATCTATGTGTTGTCATGATGGAGCTATAATGGAAGTTTTAAAGGTTTGTTTAATTAAATGTTTAAAAATTCAATAATTGTTACCAAAATTTGCTTCACTTTTAAAAAATATATATACACATACTGAATAGCTTGGATAGTATAATCTAAAAAAAAGGTGACTGAAAGAGGACATGAATGTTTTCCTCCATACATTAAAGGTTGTATCTCAGGAAAGGAGACCTCTGTGAGCAACATTATTACATCAACAAATGGAAGTCAACTGATCATGACAGAAAACTTTTTAACAATCAGAGCAGAAATGTTCTGGAAGAAGCAAAAAATAACTCCTGAAAAATTAAAGTCCCGGCAATAGTATTTTGATGATGATGTAGAAATGACTCATGAAAGGAATACATGATGTCCATGAGTAATTTAACAGAAATTAGGGGCAAGAGTAGATGCGTGGATCAATGGAGTTGATGTTGTGCAGTTAACATCCACAATACACACATTTCAAGGAGGTGTTTCTGAGTCTCTCTACCATAGTTCCAAGGACAGAATGCTCATTAGCCATTACATGAAATGTAATCTGGGCATGTCTTTTCCAGATTGTTTATACCTAAAAGTAGTCCAGTTTGTGTTCTCTGATGCTCCTCTCCCTCCAAATGTTTGAATGGAAACATTAGGGAGAATTGCTTGAAAAACACTCTGGTAGCAAAGTAACAATCCACTAAATTTTGAGAGTGAAAGTTGCATATACATGTTTTAATTCAATTTTTAAAAAAATTCTTCTATAGTATGATAATGCTTTAAAAAAATGCTTGGTTCACATGTACCAAGAGTTACTACCCAGTCTACCAACTCAGCTGGAAAAAGGCACTAGTAGAAGATATACAAGGCCTTGTGGTGTCTCAAAGTTGAAACACATTTTATGAAAAGTGATGGATATCAGTCTTTTCAATGCTGAATGTTGCATAGTAGAAGTTTTATTCTTGTCCTAATAGAAGTGTACTCTTAAACATATATAAAAATGTAATTTCTATGATATGAATGTACTTTCATTACATTGATACAATTACAGATACAAATGAGAGTTAAGAGGGGACCGCAAGAAATCAATCATAGTAGTTTTCCAGATTTTCAAATATTTTTTTTTTTTAGAAAAAGGCAACCTGACTCTTCACAGAATTAATATATGAGGAATACAGTTTCACATCTAAGAATTCCTTCTACATTTCGACTGCAATTTATGTTGTAATAGATAATGCAAAAAAATTATATTAGATAATTTCCTTTATAAAATATTAAAATTGTGTATTTCAACACTTTCAGAGGTCATTTATTCCTCTTATTCCCCCTTCCTTCAAAGTACATACTGACAAAAATCAAAATCAATTTTACTAAGTATTTTGATCTTGACAGAATTACACTGTTCTGTGGAAAAGGACCTGACTCCATTTTTGTCTAAACTCCTCTGGTTAAAATGTTGAACTTGCATCATCAGCCAGAAATTATAGATTCTTTCTGATCTTTTGAAAAGTTATAGAAGATTAATCTGCAGATAAAGGTAGATTCTTGCTACCAAGAGACCCATACCAACTGTTTCAGAAACACAGTTACTGAATCTCTACAAGTCATTTAAATTAATATAATGATAAAAGGTAAAATATAATTTTAATGAAGCAATTAAATTACCATAATCTTATCAAGGACAAAGCTGATGAGATGCAAAAGTGTCCTACACAGGAAAGTACAAACAAACAGACATTTATTGATAGGTCTGGTTCAAATGCTGGATGATTTTAGGATTTTATTGGTGTCATTAAGTCAGAACAATCATATGCTTATTGTTCCCTAAATTTACTTAAATTACTGTTCAGAGAAGAGCTGAACTTCTTGAAATTTGATGTGGGGAATAAGGAAGAGGAAAGAACACTTGATAACCCTTCCAGGAAGACAAAGAAAATATTTAAAAAGTAATTCTTTGCAAGTTTACCTCAATTTTAATTTCTGCAAAAAAATACACCATGTCATATGTCAAAAACACAAGTATGAACTTCTCTGAAATAATTATAAACTTTGGTAGAAAAGCTATAAGAATTTCACTTTCTTACATTGGACCAGGACCCTCTCATTACACATCATAGTGGTTCCATAACACAATGTCTGCCTCTGTCTTCTGCCTCACAATGACCAAATTCTGCTGAAATCCTAAGGCAGGGAGATTCTCACATTAATCATGTATTAACATTTAAAAAATTTCATACTTTTTTATAGTTGATGTGATAATTATTTAATTGTGTGCTGTATTACTTATTTGCTTACTATAATTATGTTACTTAGTACTTACTATTTTATTAACTTGATATTTAAGTTAGAGCATACACAGCTAGTCCCTGTTTCATCACCCAATAGAAAAAGCATGTACACAAAATACACCTACTAAAAGTGATTTTATAATTTTAGTAGACGCTGCATGCTCCCACTAACATTAAAAGAATGACCCCCAACAGACTTCTTTTGTTCCGCCTGGAACATATTGACTCATGTTCAAAAGCCACATGCAGTGGGACTGACAAGTGCAGTGATTCCACGCACCAAGTTCAGCTTTCTTATTTGCCTGATGGAAAAGAGTGGTGTGACTCTTTCAGATTTGTTCTTGTGCTTTTCACAGCAGTGAAAGGCAATATGGCAACCAGTTCTGTGTTCACAAGAAAATGAGTGTTGTAAAGCCTGTCCATTTTTTTTTTCTGTTTTGCACCAAAAAATCTCTTTATTCCATTAAATTTTCTCTGGTAGAAACCAGCAATCTGGCATAGCTGTCATCTTACTTTCTTTCTTGACTAAACCAGAGAAGCAGCTAACAAAACAGAGCATGTGTCCATACCATTTTATCCCTCTCTAGTGTTTTCATCACACAACAGAAATCTACCTGTGGAAGACCATCCGTACCACATGGAAACTTGTGGAACAGCTTATTATTAGATATCTGTGCTATTTCCATGTATTGGTGTCTGATTATCTCCTCCAGTGCTCAATACTATGACAAAATATGTGTTGTTATTGCCAAGGTGGATCATTTCAAATAGTTTTAATTTTCTCTCTTTTCAGTTAACAAATATATGTGTACCCGCATGCTAAGATGCGGATACACATAGTCAGATCCAAAGTTGAAAGACAGTTTTGGAAACAGTCCTTTCCAGAAATAGACCCAAACACACTTTGAATGTCAGAAATGTTCTTTTTGTGTTGCCCAATCTTCCATTTCCATCTGTTAATTAAAAACTTAAAAGGGTAGAGATACTGTGGGTATACCACTAAAGTTGCCTTTGCCACCAGTCCCATGAGATAAACCTTCCAAAAAATTCTCTTTAGTGCCACTTGAATTCATTAAGGGCTAAGAGCACTCATCTTTCTGCGGCTGCCTGAGATGTTAACGAATGCATTGGCATTGATCACAGCTACTCAGCATTGTTCACTTCCACAGGCATGCGTCCCAGACACTGCATATCTATTTCATATTCTGAGCCGTACAGATGTAAAACGTATAGGTTTTGTCTTGCTGATTTTGTACTCTGTTGTTCTGCTAGCCTGCAGTTTATTTTAACTTCTTCATAATTTATTAATACCATTTTTCTCTAATCCTCCTTCAGCAAACACAGCAGGGTAGCCTTCATTCAAGCAAAAGTCACAGGATTCCTGTTAAACTCTGCACCTACATGAAAATAAGCTTTTAAAACCTCATGCTAGAATTAGATTTAGACTTGGGGGTTTGGGGCTCATTATTCAATACTTATTAAGGCAGAAGTAAGATTTTAAACCAAAATGAACTCTGGGATTCTAATAATTACCTTACTTCTGGTATGACTGCGGAAAGCTATTATACACTAGCCTATTATACTTCTTTGTTACACCACTCTACAGTTACTGAAAGTTGTACTTTTTGTGCAGAGAAAACTCTTAAGCAGATGCATTGAAAAAGAGCAGATGTGTTCACAGAACAAATTTTCCATGCTCTATTTTCCACTATGCATGCTTTTTTGTTTATGGAAGTAGGAGGCATAATTCAGGTAATGTATGGAAGAGGACCTGACTATCCATACAAATCATATCTGTTTAAATATTGACTGGAAAAGACAACTCATTTTAAGATATTTTCCTGGGTCTGCTTTTTCCACCTATAATTTATATAACCTTCTCCAAAAATTAATATATTTTAGACCCTTCAGCCCTTATGAGTTGAAACTTTCAGGGCTTAGGAAGATCATTCCTGTACACCTGCAACCACCAAAGGGCAAGAGACAGCCTTCCCTACAGGCACTACGTAGCGAAAGCTTTTATACAGCAATGTGAACCTAGGTGAATATATCTTACTATTTATTAAGGCTTTTGTTATCCTAATAATGATGTCTTGAAATACTTTTTTTGGCACACATAAGAAGTCAAAAACTAAATTCTAAAGCTTTTGAGAGAAAAGTCTGAGCATTAGCTTTTTCCAAAATTGTTTCACCAGAGAGTGGAATTAGTTTGCAGGAAAAATAAAGATACATTGTTTTCTTTCAGTGCCCAAGTCTTTCATAGAAAAAATGTGAAATAACTCTCCGAAACTCCAAAGAAAGCCTTCCACTCTGCCGTTTATTGAGAAATTCCATCTTCTGCATTCATTTTATAATGTCGTTAGTTAAAAAGATTAAGTTTAGTTTAATATCCCTTATGGTTTCCTGCAGTCACATAGTAATTCATTACCCTTTGCAATGTTTTGTGATTGATGCTATAAGACACAATAGACTGGATTAATCAAAGAGATAACAAGTAGATTTTCACTTCTTGAATATTAATGTATAACTGAAACTCCTATTCATTGACATTCAAAAACAGATAAAGAACCAGCAGGAAATCTGTAGCAAAGAACAACTGGAACCCAATTTCTGCCTTTAAATTAAAACAGGCAAAAAGTATTTCTAGATAAAAGCTGTGTTTAATATTTAAGAAGTCCAGTCTCTTTAATAACAATCTATATCAACAATACATTAAAACAGCATTTAGAGATATAATGATGCACTTGTTTTTGTATTTTAATAACTAAAATAATCATTCATACTACAGTGACCAGTTTGCAACTGATGAGCACTGCCTTGGTACAATGCTTCCTACATCACTCCGTTGGTGGACATGACAACACAGCTTTCTCTGTTTTTCAACATTTTAGAAGGCACTCAAAATCTCTCATCTTGGGTAAATCAGGAAATGGATAAGTAAAATATACACAAATTAAATATGAGATCCAAATTCCTAATTTGAGCATGTACATTTTGAAACCACAAGATCGTGACCTATCTTTAGGATATTCCTTCCACTGTCATCATTACTGATGTCAGCTTGACCTCTCCTTAGCCCTGTAAATGGCTGCATTTTTGCTATCAGCTATGCACCAAATATACAAAGCTCTCTGTTCTCGGATTATTTCTCTTGTCTACTTAACTCTATTTAAAGTTATTCTTCAGCTGCACAACAGACTGCTGCAGGAAGATCTGTTCTGGCTTGATTGGGCAAGTGCATCCCACCAATTAGAAACTGGTCTGGCTGCGTCTACAAATGTGTTCCAGGAAACTTCTCTGAGCGCTGCAAGTCGTTTGTCAATGCTTGCATTTTTAAAAATGGTCTTTAGACAAAATTTTTCCAAAGTCAGCATGGCCCAGATTGTAATCCTAATGTGTGGGAACTATCCTCAAAGAAGTCATTAACATTCCATTTCTTAATAGTAATACAGTCATGGGCCAGGAACTTGCACCTTATTCTCCTTAATTCCAGGAGAAATCCTTAAGCATCTAGATATTACTAATGTCAGCCAGAGTATATGTATCTTTTGATCTCCATTCAACCTAATTAATATTTAATTATGTAGCTAGTATAGAAACCCAACAGAAGTGAAGTGCAATGTGAGAATCCACTGATCTGATAGTTTGGCAAAAAAGTGGGATTACACCTTTCCTGCACAGCCAGGCAGGATAGAGGTTTCAAAAATATCCTTTTGAAGTGCAAACTGTGTGTGCTGCCATTAAGCTATTAGTTATTCCTGTCCTAGGTATTTCATGCTGGGATATTTTGGCTATGTCTACAAAGAGGAGTAGAAACGAAAGTAGATCAGGCTCAGCATGCCAGGCTCACTAGCTATGAATCCAGCTCCCAGAGATTCCTATCCACTTGCATCCAGCACTGTTTGCATCAGCTTTAGATGTCTCCCATTTTGAGGTTGTCACTATCTGTGAACCCCAATTCTCAGGTAGAGGCTTCTGTTGTAAACCACATTAGGGTAAGGGCACCCAATTCTGGGAAGTAGCTTCTGTAACAAAAGGAGTCCACAACTTAGGTTTTACAGCAAAGCAATTTCTCCACAGCTGTTTTAATTGTATGGTTTGACTTTCAAAGATTCTGTCTATACAAATCCCAATAGAAGTAGGTTAAAACTGGAAACAAACCCAGGAACTTGTGATTCTTTCCACAAAACAGCAATTGTATTCCATACAGTTAAAATACATGATTGTTTATGTGAAACATTAAATACCTTGCATCCAAAATTTTAGTCATAACAAGGAGTGATCTATGAAAAACAAACATACAGACATGGAAAATAGTTATTTTTATATTAGATACATGAAAGTTATGAAAATATCTGTGAAATATTTTGTCAACAGTAACACAATTGCAACTAGATTTTATGATAAAAAAATACTTTCAGTAACAAGAAGTTGTGTTAGAGCAGAAATTCATCCATCTCTTCAAAATGACCAGTTATTTTCTATTCATCTTCTGGTTTTGCTGAAAGATCCTGTCTTAGCCTGCATTAGGAAAAGGGCTTAAAAAAAATCACTGTAATAAATAAGAGTGCCCTTCACCAATCACTTTGCGTGCCCTTTTTTGAAAAATATTCATATATACACATTTATTTTTTAATGCATTTTACACAGTTCTGTTTAATCTACCTGTTTGTTGCTTTGCAGTCCATAAAAATATTTACAAAAATTCCATGCTATACATTTTGGCAGTTCTTTTCATATTTTTGTTTTGTAGCATTGGTCAATTAGAATAAGAGAGGGAGAACATAGCTTGAAATGGTTTTTGTTTTTTTAGGCTGAGATTGTCTGGAACTTCTTGGAATAAACTGTGTTTAAACTGTATTCTCCTCTAACTGGCATGTTCAATGAAAAAATTCAAAAAGCATATTCTGAGATTTACATTGTTGCAAGGCACTCCTGAAGGAATAGTCAGTGGATTAGGATCTGAGAAAACAAATCTCTGTTAGTTTGGGAAGTCATCATTGAATTACAAATGCTATTTAGCGTTAAAGATACATAAAAATGTGATTTGTGGAGACAACACATTGATGATCAAGAGGTAATTAAAGCAGATTTTCCAAATTTTGCAATCTAGTAAAGGTCTTTCAAATGGATAACCCCGTAGTAATTTTTAAAAATTTTTTTAAATAAGATTTTTAGGAATCCAGGTTCCATTATATGCCAGTTCTCCAAAGCTCATACAAAATGTGAAATTTCTTTTGCTCTCCAATGAGTACTGACTGGTTCAAGGAATCATATCCCATTCTACTTATACATGCCTACAGTTAAAATGTTTAATAGCCTGAAGAAATTCTACTGGAAATTTTTGAAAAAAAAACTTTCACTTTTACCTAATCAAAATTTCAACATCATTTCAAACTGAAAGTACTTCCCGCAACACCTATAACTTTACTTAATTCATTGTAGAAAAAAAGTAAAGTAAAGAATTAACTTTACTTAATTCATTGTAGAATTTTTCAGGAAGATTATGTTTCATAGATATGCTCTCTCCATTTCCAGCTGAGTGTATCCTGGTCCAGAATTTAATGTATAGTAAATGGGCAAGGCACCTTGGGAAACATTCATCTTTAGTGTGTAAAATGAGACATTAAGGACACAGAAATACAATTCCCATGTGGCACATCAATGGCACTGCAAATGAAGAAAATTTCCAAGCATTCAAGTGTTAAAATAATTTTGTCCTATGCAGTGTTATTCTGTTTTGACTTTTGCCTTAAATCTGGGTGAAAATATTTAGGGAAATATCATGATTTAATTCCATACACAAATCTGCTTAGTTTGAGTGACTAATACTTCTCTACAATTACATGACCTTGTAAATTTACTAATCTGGAGCTGACACATATTATCTGTTTCTACTTTATTGAATTTCATTTTTCTGCACATTTTCTTTCATTATTCAAACAAATTCTGCACCTAGTTTTATATCTTTCCTATCTTCTTTTCTCTGTTTTTCAAAATTCTCATTTCAGTGCATTGTCTGATAATTAATCTCATACCTCTTTCTTTGTTATGTCACTCCCTACAGTTCAATTTGTCTTTGCCAGCTACAAATGCTGATGTAATTTTTCCAGCTTGATTCAAGTTGAAATGCTGATTAATTTGCATCCATTATTTGGGGTAAATGTACTAGAATATACCAGTATATTTCCAGAGGAAATACTAAAACAATGAGCTTTTGACTATCCAGATTTTTCCTAAGAGGTGGCTTGATTCTTTGAACGGCATTTCAGTAATCTGCAGAATTAATCATTAATCTGTAAAATGTGCTCTTGCAACATTCAGATTAAATGAGTTTTGATTCTTTAAACAGTTAGAAAACTAGAAAGAAATACAGAACTGAATTATTTGAGCTCATATATTTGCAATATTGAATGTGATAATCATAAGAGTGCTAATGTCTCTTCAACAGAATTCAATGTGATACTTGTTAAATTCAAAATAACTGTTTCAGATTTTTTATAGTTGTTTAATCAGTTACTCTTTGTTTAGATTTGAAATACAATTATTTTCAAGATCATTTTGTTTAAGAAATCTCCAAGTTTGTATAGTGTTACACCATTAAACAAAATGTGTCAAGTACTTAAAGCATCCAAATAATAAAATCCTGACAGTGCTCTTACTAAATGGCAACTTCTCAAAAATAATAAGCTTCTTGTCATCTTTTTTGATGAAAGAGTATGAAAAATGTGCTGTTCAAGAAATGAATCTCTCAAGTCCTTTCACTTTTTTAATTTTAAAAAGTGCTGCTGGCAGAATCCATAAATCTACAGAATCATATGGAGTAGCTACCATAGACAGTGGTCTGAAAAAAAAAATTAGTATTTATGTAAATGGCCATGTCTCTATTGGCATATAAGAAACATATTTATTCTTATAAGTGCAGAATTTTATCTCCAGTCTTCACAACACCACAGGCTACCCTTAAGGAATGACATATTAATTTTTCAGCTGTCATGAATATTTACTGATTTCCTGGAAGTCTCAATGACAAGATATGATTCCATAAATCATTATTTCTAATGGCTCTCTTTTCAGCTGCACTGCTGATAAAGTAACAAAAGTAACTAGTATGAGAAGAACTAAGAGAGTGCAAGAGACTGAAACGGCCTCTCACCTTCAACACATTTACTTAGATGTAAGTGATGTGAACTTTCTGGAAGTTTATTAACTCTAGAGAGCACTGAAATATTGTCTCTGTTTCTGATCTTTCATGTGCCCTCCCAGGTAAATGCTCAGTAAGCAACCTATCATGACTTATAACCCAATTACATTCTGTAACTGAAATTTTTGATTTCAAAAAAGAAAAAAAAATCTTCAGGAGCAGGCCTCAATTTTCTTCAAGGCTGATGACCCAGGAATTGTAGAATAAAACATCTCAGAGACATAAAATTCCTGTGTAGAACTACTTAGCAGAGCAAATAAATAACCTCAAAATTATGAGATACATACAGGGAACCAACAAGAAAATAAAACAAAACAGAATCTAAACTGGTCATCAAAGATATTCCTACACTCCATTTGTTCAAGAAATGTAGAAATTAATGGAGAGAGTGTAAATAAGACTGACGCAAAAATAAAAATGGAAATCTAACCAAATGGAAGAGTTTGTTCTCTTTCATTGAAAAAGGGATTGCCAAAAAGAAAAGGGAAAATGGAAGGGCAGAGGGGAAAAAAGCCTAGATATTATTCAAAATTAAAATTTTCTTCCACCTCACATTTGTTTTTTTTCAACTTGGAGCAGTCACCAAAACATCAGATCTTGGGTACAGAGATTTCAGCTCTGCACTGAACATTTCCCATAGAAACTGCTCATGAGCTGCTGCTATTTGAGAAGTCCTTGGCACGCAATTTGATAGAGCAGATCTCTCAACTGTACTTTAGATTTTTGGTAGAAATATGAAATCATGTTAAGCACGATCAGACAAGGTACAATTAAAGCAATCACATTCCTGGCGGTGCCCACCTGTCATCAGTGCAACAACAGCACCGGTGTCTCTGCCAGCTGGTAATGGCATTCCAGAATTCACGCTCACAGCCCATCTCAGACATGCTCCTGCTTCTGCATGGTAACCACTCAGAAATTAAATGCATGTCTGTCTCTTGCTCTCCTTTTTTTATCTCTGCCTCATTTATCTCCATTTTAAGAGCCAATAATGAGATGAATTAAGTGGTGATGCCCTTTCATTTTTCCTCATTAGGGTTGCTGGCTATTTCAGCCTTACCCCTGCTGAAGAATTACTTCAGGGATGCAGCCATCTTGCAATTCCTCTTCATTAAACTGGAGGAAGTAAAAGTATGTAAAAATCTCATTGTCCCTGTTGTGTCAGCAGTCTGAATGAAGAATTTAATGGTTATAAATGGGCTGTCTCTTATAAAAATATCTCATCTGTGCAATGGTAAATGCAACTTTACAGCATTGTATATGTTTTGCTTTTCTTCATCTCTTAGAATCCTGCCTAAAACATTAAGGTTTGTCTAGACTTACTGTGACTGATGAAAACTTCTTTATTTTCTCAATTTTAAAAAGTGATGAGGTGTATTAACTTATTCAGCACAAGGAAGAATAAGAAACCCAAATGTATGTCTACAGTTTTCTCACATTTGAATTTCATTTCTGTCTCTAGCACTTTTTTTTTCTAGACAGCACAAGAAAAACCCTCTGACTCACTATGCTACATTTCTGCTGACACTAGTTAGATACAAGTATTCAAAGTGAAGTATTTTCCTGTGACAAAGATAGTGTTTCATTTAAATAGGTATTTTGGAAATAAGGTCTGCTTGGAGAACATTTTTCTACAACCTAGATGAAAAATAACATTTCAGCTTTTTAAAACAATGTTTTCAAATTCAAACTAGTAGTTAGATTTAATATATCTTATATTATTTTGAGTGGTTTGCAGTAAAACCTTTAAAAGTATTAGAAGTTGAAAAATAATACAGTGTCAAAACACTTTTTTTTTTTTTTTTTTTTGGTAATTGCTCAGTTTTGGTGTTCTGGTGTTTCCTATGGAAATTCCAGCCCAGATTCATTAATAAAAATAATTTTAAAATAATTGGAACAAAATATTTTCTGAGAAAAACTTCACAATCAGAAGTGGTACAGTCAGGCATCATACTCCACTGGGAAAAAATACATCTTATTTTTAATATTAACTTTAAACCACAGCTTATTATACAGCCAACATGAAAATAAAATTTATGCTTGATATTCAGGTTCATAAAAATTATTTTGGTGTCGTTGTTGTTGTAATACAATGAGAAAGAAATAATTTTTACAACTATTATTTATGAAGTCTTTAAAAAGAAGTTGAAAATGAAGAGGAATATAATAGAATCTGGCATCTATCATAATTAATCCAGTTGAATGTCAAGACATGTGTTTATGTTTAGAGTGCCTTTGTGTCTGCCCCTGTGGGTTTTTCAAACAAAAGCACAGGGGGAGGAAGAGATAAAACTAAAAACAATGAAAGGTCCTTTGTCCCTCCGAAGAGGTACCATGATCTTCACTGTATGAATAGTAACAGGAACTGAGGTGCAGAGCTGGCAGTGAGAACCACTTCGATTGTCCTGCCTTGCAATGCCAGTTGGGCAGCGGAGTTGCTGCCTCAGTCCACCTTGAAGAGGAGAATTTACTTATCCTGCAATTCCCTGTCTCCTTTGTTCCTCAAGCAGACCCAGCCATTCACAGCCTTATAGACCATGGCACAAATCTTTATTATTCTACAGAGAGCAGACTTTTCTGTTCATTAGTGTCACATCGGGAGAAAACAAGACACTTGCTGTCATTACCAGGAAAGAGCGGAGCAACATGGCAAACCTGTGTCCAAATGGATGCTGGAGTTCCACAAAGCTTATGCCACTAACCCCTACCATGTTCACCTAAACACGAGTCAGTGGCACTGTCTAGATGTGAGCACAGAAGACAACTCCACTGTCCTGAGAAACATTTTGGAGAATTGACACTGTGGCATCTTTTGGAATTACTGCTGACCCTGTCCTCACCCTCCTCAATGCCTAATGGACACCACTCCCTTGAGTTTAAAATAAATGTGTTCATTAAATACTGTTCATTTTATCACTTCAGGATTCATACAGATAATCTTACCTTCCAGTATCTAACAGAAGCAAGAGAGATTAGAAAAGCAGTTCCATTCCAAAGGAAGAAAAATAAATCCAACCATTACTGCTTTTCATTAATCTATACCATTATTATAAATTATAGGACTGTTAAATACAGTTTGTCAGTATAATCCGTTATTTCATACCAAACATTATTTGCATATTTTGATTTCTCATTTATAACCACCTATGCTCATTCTTCACTTTTATTTGAAATGTAATTCATTTGAAAGTCTATAACATGGATAAGAATCTAGTTTGAAATATAGACGTACTTAAGCTTTATAAATTGGGACTAGAGCAGTAAAAAGAAACATGCAGCACTTTCTTCTTTTCTGCAGGTGTACTCCAAAAACATGCAAAGAATACACATACTTCAGAGCAATAAATATAGTAATTTTCTCTGAAACTAAAGGATTGCTAATGGCATTACAAGGCAAGCAATGCTGAGAGCAATTTTAGGAATGGTTGGTTCTTTTAGGTTTATTTTTTATGATGCTAAATCTAGGCAACAATATTAGTCACTAGCCTTGGTCACATTCAAAAAGAAACATAGACCTATAACTTCCTAAGTCTAAATTAAGATAACTGCACGCTCTTCAGAGTTAGAGTGCAGTGGCTGCTAAATGCAGGATGAATAAAAGTTCCTCAGGCATCCATTTGCAAAAAGAGAGGAAAAACCCACCAAAAAAAATAAACAAAGAAACCAAATAAAACCTGCCAAACACTTAAACTTCAGTAGTTATAACCAATGACACCTACATGAGTCTTGAAAAAGCTGGGCTCTTCATTCTCCAAAACACAGCTAACTATGTGAAGCATTTTTTCCCTCAACTTGCCTGCAAACCTGCTTCCAGCTGACACACTTCAAAATGAGGGCTGCACAAAAGAGTAGAGGTTTTGTGGGTAACCCTTTTACACCTTATGTGCCAGGTGGGCATCCCATAATGTGTTACAGGTGAGACTTACACACTTCTTCTGGACTTAAGCACAAGACATAGTCCTGATGCCTGATGTGTTTTACTGGGAAAGTTCTCCTCAAGTCCACATTTCTAGCCAACTTTAAGAGAAGTGTACCGAAATCCTTACATTCTTAGCTCACTTTGAGGTCATTGATTCTACATCTGTCCTATCCTACATAGATCCTGTTTCAAGCAGAGTAGTTTTCAAACTGAAATTATTTCAATTCTCTTATCATCAGTTGAGATTAACATAGTTTCAGTTAATGTAGGGGTCCACAGCAAGTTTTTCAGCTCTCTTACTATTTTGTAATAAGTCTATTTGCAGTAAATAAGAAGAAATAGATACCAACTGAGAACACTTCACCTCTTTCAAAGATGTAATTAAAACCTGATGAGACAAATTAATTTATGAAGACACCTATTTTCCTCAATTATAAAGAAAAGCTGGCTGACTCTCTTGGATCAAGATTATTCCATTTCAGCTGACTTAAAACAGATGAAAAAGTACCCACTGATGGTTTGATTTTGAACTTCTGCTGGTCATTGCAATACTTCATTTTAAAGTGGTACCTGGCAGCTGTGACAAATATATATGATCAAAGCAAGTACAAGCTGCACTTCAAAACACCAGACTGCACTGAGCCTAGCAACTATATGTCTGCTTCAGTTGAGTTTAATATGCACTGTTTCTGAACATCCTTGCTGAAACCTATATGTAGGTGAAGAAAGCCTTCACACATGTTCCCACAGTTGCCTGTCCCTGTTAACAAAACCTGTCATCACCTTCACAGTAGCAAGGAAATTGCATAGCAAAATACCCATGGAGGATATTGCATAGACTTTTAAAGTTCTCATTAAATGTTCAGCTGTTTCTGTGCTGTTTAACCTCCTTTCTGAAAGGCTTGCAATGCACTGGAATGGGTTTGCAACAGTAAATAAATAAATAACTTCACCCTTTTAATGCAGAATTTAGCCCCACCATTCAGAATATTTAGGCACTGTGTTTTTCTGTATCCTGTCAGAAAACATAGAACAGAAGAGTATTCAGCCACAGGCAATAAAAACTTCTGAAAGGGTTTTTATGTATGATAAAAAGATACCTCACATACAGTTTAAGGCTATTACGATTTAATATTGGATACAATCTTTTGAGTGCAGTGCTTGCCAAGAAGTGCAATCCATTAAAAGGACTAGCTTTGCAGACTGAAATTCAATTTTAAAGGTTGCAGGTTGCTGATGGAAGTCAAAAATAAGTAAAAGAGCTCGACTCTCATGTTCAGATTATTATAATGTGTTTATCTAATTTCTTCAGCAAGTGTTGTGCTTATGTTTTCAACTTTCTTCAGGAAAAGCACCTGCTTTTGAAATGGAATAAATACAGTATGTCAATAGCATGACTTCAGTAGGCTTTACCTCACTGGACTCTAACCAACGTGAAGAGACAACACTTATAATTTAAAGGATTCCTGCAACTTTCCATATGGTTTTGACACCGCAATAACATCTTCCCATCCCATGACCCTCCATGCATATTTAGAAAATTATGTACTCACATTTCTTCTGGACAAGTGGTAAAAAATGTAGGGTCAAGTCACAGAAGTTTACACACTGCTGATGGGTAAGGGTAAGAAACAGACACTGCCTGAAAACAGGTGATCCAGGTGTCTGAGGTCAGACCATGCTAAATATTTGTTCTCCCATGCAGCATGGCCAGATTGCCTGACGCAGTGAAAAGGAAGGGAGGGGACTTCCCGTAAACCTGTAAGTGATTTTGCTTAGGAAAATATTGACATATAGAGTTCCCCTCCTTCTAGATGGTCTTTAGAGTTTGTTCTAACCCAAACCATTCTTTGTCCACCAAGGAGAAGCTGTATAACATTGTGGAGGGTCTATACCAAAGATTAACTTGACTAAATCCTACTTCGCACTGAGCCAAAATTTCTGCTTATCTGCACTTTCCAAATCTCTTTAGAGTCAAGCCTCGACCATGGCAGATTGTAGGAATGTTTGAGGTTATCCAAACCATCCTCCAAGCTTACCATGAGTTAGCATGGGAAAAAGCACATCAACATATTAATACACTCCTCTCCTCCTAGATAGAAAATGATCTCTAGGGTGCATCGTTCCATAAAAAAACCCAACTATATAATGTGAAGGCATGTCCATAGCAATCAAAAGAAATGCAATTTAGAGCACACAAAATCTCACAGAACACCATGTGAAACTTTTTGAATATTTTATACAGATCAAAAGAAATTAGACATTGAACCAGGCACAAACAGCAGCGTTTGGTTCCTCTATCTGGGGATGTCCATGACCTGCCTGTGACAGGCACCACTGGTTCAGTCCAGAGCTGTTTCCAATGCAGACTCCCCATCATGTCCCAAAACTCTTCAGGCAGGGAACCTGTGACACCTCTGCAGAGAGGTGACACTGTGAAAGGAGCTCACGCCTTAGGCTGAGCATGAGGAAGGGAAGGAAAAGTGCTTCTATAAACATTTGCTATCTTTGTGGTCTACTTGTTTTGGTTTTTAACTTCTCTTTCAATATACAAATCAGTAATTAAAACTTTGTGTTAGCTGGCAATAGATTAAATTTTGAGAAGTTCTTCAAAGTGAACTGTCTGTTCACCATGTCTGTCTTTTTTTTCTGAAAGACACCAAGAGTGGAATTACCTTTATCTCTGGGGGTAATGTAGGCAACTACTTGAGCTTGTACAGGAGTCAGATGACTTCCCTCTGCAGTAGTTGTGGTGCTTCTTAAGAGGAAAAACAATTAAATATATCAAAAGTGGTTATTTCTGTGTTGACTTCCCATGGGAGCCTAGGTCAAACACAGATAACTTTGCTAAAGTCAGAAGTTAGTTGAGATCAGTGTACCACTTCAGGAAAATCCTATTTCAGGCATAAACATTTTCTTTGGTGGATTTTTGTCATTGTTAATGGTGGTATTGTTTGGGTTTTTTTCAGCCTTAAGTTAGATCCAGAAACATAAGATTTACAAAAAGTTGTGTGTCATAGTTCATAATGTCAAGGCTGAATATAAAACTGTATTGGCTTGCACGGTTTGTAAAAGAGGGAAAATAATTATAATTTAGTATTATGTATTATACTCCACAAAATTCCAATAAAAATATTTCAGATAAAAAAACTATCACAGTGCTCATACAGTCAAAGAGCTGGAGCTGTAGGTTACCCATTATTCTATCTGGCTCCCGACATGGCATGGGAACTCAAGTCATTTTGTAGTTCCCCCATTCTGTCTGGTTTTGACACAGTTAAATTAAGAGCATGCAGACACCAGCAGATATAAACACCAACGGTTCTTCTCATTGAACAGTACAAAGCAAGGACCTAACTTTTCAGATAATTTTCTAAACTGTGAAAGTTCATCTCATATAGAAAAATTAAGAAGTAAACAGAATCTGATCACATGGAAATAATATATTTCCAAGATGCAGATATAAAACACTTCATATATATACTTCAGCTAGCAACTGAATACATAAGTTCATATTTTGACTAGAATGTAAAGGGAGGATATTCAGCAGCTCTCTACATGAATTTTCCCCCTTAGATGGATGATTCCAAAATATATTAATTTTCTTATGTCATTTATGTACAGTCATTTATTCTTTGACACTCAGTGTTCAGTATAAGCACTATTAAAAGTAAACTACATTAATTATGTAAATGTAATTATCAATGGTCCTTGAAATGACAAGAATTAAGCATTTTGCCAGGATTCTGGAAAGCTAAGGCCCATTTATTTAAATTCATTGCTATGTAGTTAACATAAACAGGACCAAATCTTAAGAGGAGTCTCTGGATATTGACCTAACATAAGTATTGATAATAATTTAAACAAAATTCCCAAGCATATATAAAGTAAAATTACTAGGATTTGAATTTAATAAAGTGTGCCTTTCTACCATTGCCTTTTTCAGGTCAAGAGATGAGAGGGTAAACCAAGGTAGATGGGTGGATTATATGCATATTAATTCTGGATGACAGCCACTTTTCAAAGTTTTTGTGAATCACTATGCACCATTATGGTTAAACTTTTAAAGTACTGATTACAAAAGTGACACAGGTCATTAGACCAACATATAAATGACTTGTCATGACCTTCTTAACAGTAACAGGACATTTAGCCTATGGATCATGTCCTCAAATGTCAAGTGGAGTTAATTTCTCATTCACAGCAGCAAGAATTCTGAAATTGTGTAAATAGATGTAAGGTAATTGCTTACAATAGTGATTATAAATGTTTGAAACAACAGACTATAACAATTCCCAATCTTCATACCTAAGTGTACATTGTATTTAGGCCAAAGCATATAATTATTTTTTAATTCCATAATTACAGTGTTTTACGGCATACTGGTGCACTGAGATGCAGGTGAAATAGAAACAGAGATATACGGTTAACAAAGCCACTAGCCTTTATATAGTTCATGTTGCACTCAGGGAGAAAGAAACACCAAACAATCCAAAACACTTCACCCTTGCCAGTAAGTGCTAAGAGCACCAAACATTCTTTACATGAGGACATTCTTTACATGAGCAGTATTCCACACACTTAGCAACATTCATAAGCTAATGATATCAAAACATTAAAGATGTTAAAAATATTTATTTTATTTCATTGCAGTAAGAATAAACAACTTGCATATGTATTTTATGTTCACAAATCTATCTGAAAACAGATATGATATTTACACATAATATGAATATTTGCCTCTAATTCCTCCAGGAACACGGCAATAATCATGACTTTTAACTCTTATGCAATATACTCCATTAGTAAACTATTCACATAGTTCTCAGAAATGGTACCATTAGGAAGTAATATGCTTGGAAAAAACAGTCTTCTGTTTAAGTCTTTTTTTTTTTTTAATGAAGAGATATTTTCCTTCTGAGTATTCTATGGTGGCATCTGGACACTACCACCTTCTTAACACAACAGTACAGGGAAATAGTAACAATGGCTTTGAACTTGATAAGGGAGAAAACTAAGAATTTAGAAAATTAAATGGCCAAAATTTGATGTGCTGAACCCAGCACCAGATAAATACACAAATGTAAGACGGGGAACAACTGGGGAACAGACTCTAATGTGATTACTCAGTTAGGGTTACAGTAAATGACATTTTGAACAATGCTAGATGATATTGTATGGTTACAACATCATCTATGAGACCTGGTAGTCATCTTCAATACCTGTTATTCCTGAGCTAGAAAACTGGACAAGTTTGCCCAGTACTTAAGGAAAGATGTAAAACAGATACCAGCATATAGCAATGAAAATTACCTTGAAAATTTTGCTTATTAGAAATGGCTGAAGGAGTGCTATTCAATTTAGAGAAAGACAGACTGAAGGAAGATGTATTTCTAATAGGTAGATGGATTCGATAGATAGATAGATAGATAGATAGATAGATAGATAGATAGATAGATAGATAGATAGATAATGAACCTACGCCAGCAGCAACAGAGATGCACTTTAGATGCTGGGAAAAACTTTGCAAGAGTTAGGATGGTATCTTACTAGGATGTGGTGCCTGGAGAACTTGTAGACTCATTAAAAAGACTTCAGTCAGTTAAATAGACAACTGTAAGATATGCTACAGCTGATCTTGCCTAAAGTAGATAACCTCTTCAAGACCTTTTCCTCACAGTTTCTTGTGTTTTTTGATAACACCACATGCAAGTTTAATACTGTTTCACAAGCTAGGTTCTTGCAATATTTTGGTTTCAGGGAAAACATTGTATAAAAACGGTAATATTTCTAAACTGTAGCTCATCTGATTTTTGTCTGATCTACTAGCTGTCTCTGTACTAGTAAATAAAATTATTTAGACACATAACTTGCAGACTATGAGGAAAAATGGCATGTGTGATCAGCAGGTATTTGTACAGCTAAATTCTTCGACTCAAAAAAAGATCTCTGTACACATAAAAACTACTGACTCTCGGGACCCCCTATGCATGCTCCTGGAAACAGCTCCAGCTAGTACTGGTCAGCAATGGTCAGCACTGCTCAGCACCACTCAGCATTGTGTCAGAGATATGCCAGCTGTAAGTACATAGAACAGGACAGTGCTCAAGCCAGAGCATGGCTTTGGTTTGTATATTTGAAAAGGTCTAAGTCCATCTGGATTAATAATTGAAACCTGGGAATTGTTCCAAATCACTGGAGATGTCTTCTTATCAGGAATAAATCTCAAATGCTATAGTTATTGTATGAAGTGCAGAACTACAAAACGTCTCCATAAGCTATATTACAGCCTTGACCACATTACATTAGATGTTATGATGAGAAATGTGCTACCCATCAGCAGTTTAAGATATTCGAGAAATGCAAAAAATTGTTTAAAGTAATATCTTCTTGCCCATCAGCCAGTCTTTCCTGACTGAAGTTGGAGCTTGCAGGGGCTGAACTAACTTAGAGTTTCTGCTTTTCTCTATTCTGTTAATGCATCAAGCCCACAACATGCAATGTTACAGTAAGAAAAGGTGCAGTGATTTCTGAAGTTTGTTTTGAATTATTCCAAGGAACTCACCCCAATTTTTCCAAAGCTCATACAAACCTTAAAAGGAAATAAAAATTATATTTTTTTTACCTCAAAGTTACAACTCTGCACATGGATGACATAAAACTTTATTTTTACATTCAAATGATCCAGTTAGATGTTCACTGTTACATTCAATTTTGTCTTTAAAATACTCTAAGGTGTCAGTGATTCAATATTTTTGATTATTTGAATGCAGTTTTCTTCGCTGTCTAAAAGCACCACAAGCTTAGTAATAAAGAACAAATTTAATGTAAAAATTGTATGTCTAAAGTGTATATAAATGTCTTTAAAGGAGATGGAAATTAAATCCTGTTAATGTAAAATTCATAATCAATTACATTGTCATGAAGTTAAAACAAATTTTGGAGCATTAAATACTTGTTTTCTCAACATTCTCTCTTCTGTTTTCATCCATGAATCTTTTGTTATTTGCCCCCAGAATTCTCCTTCTGACAGTATATATTAAGCTAAGCTATATTGAACTCTATTTGCATTTGGGAAAAAGTTTATGTCTAAGAAACGCTGAGTTTATCAGTCACAGTACTATTGTCATATTCATAGCTTATGACTTCACTTTATTATATATTTTTAAACTGGAGTGTCATTCATTAGTGGCTGAAACAGCATGCTGACCTGATTAAGAAAAATTAATAGAAAATGTAATTATTCCAGTTCTGCTTAAGTGAAATCCTTTCATTTCTAAACAATATTGCACTGTTGGCCTCCAGATTCTTTCATTTTTGCTAAGGAATTCACTTTCATTTACAGACTGCTAAAGCCATGGGTTTTTTTACCTTTTGTGATGAAACTAGGCCACAAAGCACAACTGCAACAGAAGGAGTTTATTTTTAAATAAATAGATCTGAGATAAGACTGCAAGTTTCAGGTGTCATTGAACCAGCAATTGTTATTTGCTTCTTTGAACAGGAATACATGCCCTAGAAAAATAGTATCAACAAAAAAGCAGTAAAATATTTTGCTGCAAGCCTCAGAAACAATTTTGAGGTTAGTTTTTGCTTGAAAAATCAAAGTAAGGCAAATATTGCAGAGAGAGATTAATGGAATTATAGTTGCTTAAAAATAAACAGCTTTTAAGCAGCTGCTAACTATATCCGTGCATCGGTTTAACTCTGATAAAATAGAACATAAAATACTTTGCTCCATATTCACAGAAATAGATAGCAAATTAGCTTGCAAAAATTTTCATTATTCAAGGATTTAATAAAGAAGAAAATCATATCAAATTAAATCTATCAATAAACAGGTAAGCAGATTAACACAAACTCTCCATCTGATGAAAGTTATGATAAAATGTAAAGCAAAAGATTTTGCATGAACAAAAGTTGAATTTCCCTGTGTTTTGGGAACTTAAAGTAGAGCAATTCTTTTCTATTGGAACAGTCTTCCAACACAGGATTTCTGCTTCTGGTTGGTTGTGAACAAATGGAGAGATGTCCAGGTCTCCTTGGAAAATTTTTGATTTAAGGGCATGAAGTAGTAAGGTGATAAACATCTCCCAGTCTTCCAAAAGATTTTTTTTTTCTTTTTGTCAAGAGATTAACAAAGTATAAACAAAAAATTTAGCAGAGAAAGGATAGCAGGAAGATTGTGTGGAAGCTCAGTACCTTGCAGAAAGAAAGTTTAAGGTTTTTTGTCATTGACCTGTTTTTGGGACCAGATTAAAATATTTCTTTTGTTTTTCAAGAGGGAGCTTTAAACAGAAATAAATAAGTGCATAAAAGACCTTTAAATCAATTTAGCATTATAATTGGGGATTTGAATGTTGGAAGAAAAATGTCTAATAATTCAGGGAAAAAGAACCAGTCAAAGAATGGGTGTATAGCAAATCATAGTATGTGCAAATAGGAAACAATTTATTGGTTCGAGAAGACAAGTAAATTAACGCTCCAATTATTATGTTTGCAGAATTCCTTGGTGAGTAGTTCTTCTCATTGTTAGACAACCCAAAATAATTCAGTTTTGCACAGTAAGTTTTCTAAGTAACTTGTGGGAATTTAACCATAACACTAAATAAGGCTAATGGGAGCCTTACAACTGATCTCTCTTCAAGAGTATGTTAAAGGTATTTACCTCTGAGAAAGGCTTTAAATGTGTTTAGATCATGTCTTCAGAGTGGTTAGACTTTAATGTAAGGATGACAATCTACCCTTAGGCACATATTCACACGTGACTGAGAATGGTGATTCATTTATCCAAGCGTTGTCTCTCATCATCAGTCAAAGGAAAAGTTTATCTTAACTTATCTGGATAATAAATGTGCCTTTTTTTGTTATAGCTTTACCTTCAAGCTTTACCTAAAATTTTAAAAACTGAACAACCTTTTTTATAAACACATCTCCTGTTACTGAGGCAAAAAGTCTTAAAAGATTGGAACTTCCAAATGATTCCTCAGCATGTCAGCAGTGATAACAAAACTGTAATGAGGAGTGCTTTTAATGCAAACCCAGAATATTTCTCCCATACACATTAATCCCAGACTGATTTATTCTTCAGTATAAAAACACTTTTATCAGCCATGATAAAAAACCCACACAGAAGTAGTCAAATTCATGTTAGAGAAAACAAAAGCACAGCAGAAGTCCTCAAGATTAGAAGAAATAGGGTTCTACAATTCCAGTGCACTTTCAATATTTACAGGACAGAGATATATAAAGCAAGCAGATTCATAAAGTCCTCATTATAGAGCAGTGTGTGCAGTCTTGAAAATAAAAGGGATGTCATCACTTTCTGTTGCTGCACATTCAGGTCATCTAATCTTCTTTCATTAAAAGGAGTCAAAGTTTGTCTCACAGATCATATCAACCACATTGTTCCAATAAGATAGAGAGAAGGTGCCAATATTTATCCTAGGTCAGTTCAGAAGTGAACAGCCAAGAAACCCCAAAAATAAACATAACAAC
The DNA here is from genome assembly GCA_013400915.1 of Pardalotus punctatus. Taxonomy (NCBI): domain Eukaryota; kingdom Metazoa; phylum Chordata; class Aves; order Passeriformes; family Pardalotidae; genus Pardalotus; species Pardalotus punctatus. Next base: position 203,202 of record VZTX01028737.1, on the reverse strand, counting down.
CAAAAACCTAAAAAAAACCAAAATGCAACAGTAAAGCCAACAAGCAAAACACAAGTATTCATATCACTGGCTGTCTTATTTTTTTTATGACTTTCCTTATCTGCACTGAATATTTGTGCTAGCCAAAGGGAACCTCAGAGCAAACTGCACTTTAGACTCTGTATGTCCATCCGGAATGCATCCCTCAAGTAACAGGCTTCGTCAGCTTTCTTTACTTTCTCCAAGTAGGCTTATATTGTTCTCCCTCTGAGGGGTACCTGTAACTCTGCTTTCTCTCTGAGAACATGTCCAATATTCTTTTTAAACAGGCTTGTCAAAAATTGCATATCACACAGAGCTCAAGGAAGCTGCAAGAGAGGCCAACATGCATATTTCCCTTCCTTACACCTTATTCTTTGGCAGCTTTTGGCAGCTAGATCCAGCACAGCTGAACCTGGTTTTGCTGGAAGATACAAGACTGTGCTGTGTTGCTTTCTAATAAAGACCTCATAATCCATTCACCCTTAACCATTCCCACATCACTAGCAGTTGTTAGATATGCATACTGGCAGAAATTAGTATAACTTTAAAAAAAACAGTGCTTTCTTTTCCTTTTGCATCTAGCTTTGGACATTTAAGGCTTGTTAGGGTATGGAGACTACACAAGGATTATACCCCTATACAACATGGACTTTTTTTCTTTTTGTCCCATAAAACCCTGGACAATTCTTTGACATCACTCATATGGTCCATTCATCCTTTCTCCCTCTCTTGCCCAAACATGCACACACAGAGAGACTGGTTTGAATTCACTCAATACATTGAGGAAAGCAAATGGTAAATGGAGGAGAGCTCATGATACCTGTGACTAAACAGAATGAATGTATCTTGCCCATCATCCTCAGTGATGGATGTTTACAACACAGGGATGACAACTTTACCAACAATATAAATGCTTGGAATATAAGCTATTGTTTCTTCTTCTAATGAAATATAATTCATTTATAAAATTGCTGAAGTGTTCCCAGCAATAATTTTCAGAGAGACTGAGATTCATCTTAGTAACCAGCAGTATTACAGGGGACTCCCGACTGAGTAGAATAAGGTGATATCATGTGTCTTGTAACCACCAAACTACATATCTTTCACTGTATTTGTGCTTTTCTAACTACAAAGCAATGAACTAAGTGAGAGGTATAAATACTCCTATCATAGAAAAACACAGAAAAAATGAGGGGTCAAGTGGTCACAAATCAATACTCCCAGAGACAAACAATTGTTGTAGAGGTGCACATTTTATTAATGAAGGGTGAATATTGATTTAGTTAATAGCACTGTTCCAGTAAATTTTCACAAGCGTCAGTGACCCTGGTTTGTGAAGTCTTCCATAAAGGCAGATCCCCATTATCTGAATGGGTGTCTGTGCATTTATAGAGGGCTTCTTCCATAAAAATTATTTTAAGGGAGCAAAGATGACTAACAGAAAAGTTTCAAATAGTTACAATGTGAACTTTGATCAGACCATTAAGCTCTACTTCTCCCCACAGCTTCTAGGAATCTAAAAACCTCAACCTATTCAAAGTCCGGTCCTGAATTTGCAAGGATATACAGGTAAACAGACTGATATTTCAGATATTTCCCTGAAGATTCTTTGGAAACTGGCTACTTTTTCTGCTTGTATAGTCATAGTTCATAACTTCACCTTTTCAAGACACTCTGTATTCTATTTCACACATCATTTGAATTCATAAAAAAATAGATTAGACTAGATATAGTGAAGATTTGGACTTTATTGTCATGGGTTTTTTCCCCTCTAGTATGAAACTGAGGAGTCCCTTAAAAATTTCTTCAAGTATACTGAGAAAGGAAAGAATGGCTGCAGTATTAATATTTTTACAAATATTGTTAAAATACAGTTGTTGTTTGATTATTAAAATAAAGCTAATACTGTCCATGAAGTCTTTTAAATAAAGCCAGCTGAATGAAGGTGATGAATATAAATCTCAACATTACAGTCCAACTATACTGCTATAAATACGTGTTGCAATTTTGATTATTAAGAGACAGGATTTAAAAAAAAAAAAAAAAAAAAAAGAAGAAAAGATCTTTTAATTTAGGTTGACTTTTGAGGTTGATTTTTGATAATAAGTTTTTTAGACTACAAATGCATATATAATGTTCTGGGTCTTTTAAATCTTTCTGTATTATCAATCCTATCCTTTCCTTCCAATGTCTTTGTTTCTATTCAAGCAGGCCAAGTGTATGGAAAATTCAGTTTGCCCAAGATGGCTGTCAACAGACTGTTTACTGACACCCTCATGGTGCTCCTAATTAGCTTACATGGAATTATTTCTCTTTTATTCAGTACCTACAGGTGATAGAGATGTTTAAGATTCAATTAAAGTCAAAGGCTGTTAAAGTCAATATAACCAGCAGACCAACCACTTGGGCACAATTGTGTTACTTAAATATAAGCAATGGCACGCCATCACATCTGGCAAGACAAGACACAGGAATCAGCAGATCAGACACAGGACCAAGCTGTGACCAGGGCCCCCAGGTCTGGACTGGCAGCAAGCAGGACAAATATCGCAAGTTGCCTATCTCCATTGTCACCAGACAGCTCCAATTAGGCAAAGGAATCAATGCCCCTGGTATCTTCAGTCCAGAGGGGCTGTTCTTTTTCCAGGTACAATTTTTTAAGTTCATACATATTGAGTCAACTGTGTAACACTTCAGAACTATAATTCTTTCTGGTGAATCTTAAAATCTCTTAAATTTACATGATCTGGTCTTGTTTTCTGCATAGTCACTGGTGGATAATCAGAAGGCCAAACAACAGCTACTACTCCACATTTCAGCTGAGAGCAGCGCAGGAAGTACCCAAGTTCCCACTCTGGGACACAGAGGAATTCCCCTGAAATTCCAAGGGCTATCAGCAGGGGCACGTCACCTTTCTTCCCCCACAAAGCCAGGTATCTCCCTCCATTATGCTACAGAGCTTCTGAAGGGGAACTTGAAGGAGAAGTAAGGCCCTATTGAAAGCATGTTGTAACATGCAGGGAGAAAGTAGTCTCATGCTGCTTTTGAATCCAGATAAACCTTGAGTCCCTCTGAAGTTAATCTAAAAGTAACAGATAATTTTAAAAAAAAACACCCTAAAACTGAGTTGACTTCAGATGTAAATCAGTCTCTTTAAGATGGGTATATCTCTTTAGTGACTTCAATGGAGTTTTGGCAGTCAGGTTCTCATTTATTGCCTTCAACCAGGTAGGATAAATTTAACCCTCTTAACTAAAAGAAAGTAAAAGATAATAGAGGATAATCAAGTTTTCTTATTTCTCCTCCCCCAAGCCTGCTAGGATCTTATTTCAAGGCGCTTGCTAACATATTTTGATGGAAACTAAGTTTCTGACAGACACCTGTCTGGTTTTGAGACAGCTTTCTCATCTTCATAGTTCAATGAAAGCTAAGTAGACTGGCACAGAATAGGTTGTCAGTGTCTTGACAAAATATTTTGCCTCTAAGCCTCAGAAGACGCTTCTGATGATTATTCTAAGAGAATTTCATTTCTACAGCAAAAAAAAAAATTTACTCATAAAAACCATATATTTGGGGGGTTTTGTCTTGTCCCAGGAAAAATATTCCAATGAAATATGCCATCCTTAATTTTTTTTTAAACTAAGTAATTTTATGCATAAGATTTCTTTATAATACCAAAGTATCTACATATATAGCTACTCTGACTTCAAATAAGGAATTTTCTAAAATTATTTTTCAGAGAAAAGTGAGTGGTCTAAAAGACCTTACCCAGATGCTGGATGCTTGTCCCTGTATACATACAGCAAAGTAGGTATTAAACTGTTCTTTATAGAGTACCCCAAAACTGTTAGTTAAATGCAATATTTTGAAAAGTATTTTGATGCTGGGATGTGTCAGAAAGGTTTTCCCTCTGAAAAGGTTTCAGTGACAAAGTTACACATAAAGTTGGAAGGAGAAAAACAAATAAAAATGTTTATGCATGCCCAAGGCATGTTTTTTTTAAGATTCAGAAAGACTGCATTTTACCTCTAATATAGAATGAATCTGGTTTTATTTTTCCTTCAGAAATATTTTTGAAGGTAAGTCTATTAATACATAGTCTTTCTGGTTTTACTGTGGAATTTAGTGTAATTGTACCGGGAATAAATTTGTCTGGTTTTGCTGTTTTAGGTGAAGAATTAGGAAAATGAAGAGGGAAATTGCTGGGATTTTCTTTGCTTTTGAAATGTTCTGTAATTAACAGATCAGTAACTGTGTATATTCCTGACCTTTTTCTTTTTTTCTTTTTTTTTTTTTTTTTTGTGAAATAAAGTTATTTTTTCACACTTCACTTTTGTGTACTTAATATAGTTAAGAAAAATATTTTCCAATCCACTGGTTTTATGGATATTAGGGAAATATCCCCCTGAAAGATTTCATGTTATTTCGAAGGTATCATTTTATATCAAGAAAGTACAGACGTGCTATTTTTAAATTACTTTGATGTTTTTCTGGAAGTCTAAGTACTATCATTACAAAAGGATTGCATTCTTCAACCAAAACAAAGCTTTGTATTGAAGTATCTTGTGTTGCTGTTATTTAGAAAAATATGTGCATTAGTGTACACGACTCTCTTAAATTTTTTTTTTAAATGCTCATACAAAGATTTTTGTTAAAGAAAAAAGAAAAATACCATGTACAATGAAAAAAAAATTATCAAGATCATCCTCTTTTTGGAAGCCAGAAAAATAAAAACCTTGAAGAATCATCATTTCATTTAATGACTTAGCAAATCTATTGGCTGTCAATGAGGTTATTTAAGATACTAAATAAAATTATTAATAAATTATAAATCAAACTTGAGAAGGCACAATTTTTTATAATAACTGTACCAAGAAAACTAACTAAAAAGCAAAATTTTTTACCAAGTTTGAAATACTGTGCTCCTCAAGAAGCTCCTCAAGTTTGTTCTCTCTGCCTGTAAGAACACTGTTTAAAAGGCCGGAAGGAGATCCAGCAAGAAAAGCAATGGACCAAGCAGATAGCACAAGGGATATTCAGCAAGACTAGAACTAAAACATAATTTCTCCTGTCATCAGTACAACGTGAGAGACAGAAGGAACATTATTCAAGCACTAAAATGTTTTTCCATCCCTGTGTGGATGCAACTTTCAAGCGATCCATCTGTACATTGCTACAGTATCACTAAAGGGAAACAGAAGTAGCTCCAGCACAGCCCCTGAAGTTAAATCTCAGACAGAAAGGGAAGCTGATATCTTTCTCAAGAGCATGTATTCTTGAGCATTTAGTAATTTAATGGATCTGCATTATGAATCTGATGTTCAGTGACCAAACTGCTGTTGTTTTTCAAAGTATGCAATTTTTAGGGACAACTGAAGAAGCCAAACATGCTTTTTTAATAACCTACCATACTTCTTACCCATAGGCCAGACAGGAGTGAGAGCATGCCCTACTGAACACTAAACACAGTACAGTCTCCTCACTTCAAATGGCTGATAATCTTAAAAAACACACAGCAGGAAGGTGAAAGATACAGTACACAAGCAGTGCAATCTCCACAACCATTTCCTTAGTTATAAATACCTAAAAAAGTATCCAGGGCCAGAAGGAGGAAGAAGGGTTGGCATAAACAGACAGTCAGAATATAGAAAAGTCTGTTACATGGCATCAAAGTTCCCTGCTTCAACAGTTTTGATTCCTCTGCCCCTGCAAGGTGGGCTCTGTCCCAAAGCTACATGTGTGTATCCTCTAATAACTCTGCTGTGAGTAGAAGGGAAATGAACCCAAGGCTATTCATTTCTTCAGCCTTCAGAATAGCAGGCCCCATATAATTCATTTTTGCCTCTTTTCAGAATATTTTCTTGTTGCGTGGATCATACCTGAATGCATGATACCTCATGAATTGTGATTAGAACTATCATTACAAGCATGACTGAACACTTGCTGCCAAGTAGACTTGCCTAGACTTGCAAATTCTTTATACAGGGAGGAGAGATTAAAAAAAAAAAAAAAAA